>CM028377.1:62269329-62365736 GCA_013146195.2 Codonopsis lanceolata | reverse complement strand
AATCATCCACCAGGTCAAAAAGAAAGAAAAAAAAAGGAAAAAAAAAAAGAAAAAAGAGAAAAAAGAAAAGAAGAAAAAAAACAAAGAAAAAAAGAAGAAGAGAAAAAATAAAAAAAGAAGAGAAAAATAAAAAAAATAAAAAAGAAGAAGAATAAATTTCAGCAAGAGTGGCAGAACCGCCAAGATCGCCGAAGTCCGCGCAGCCACCGGCGTTGTAAAGTCAGTACGCGATTCTTACCCGACTTTAGAATAATTTCCTTTTTAGGAGTTTGTTTTTTTTCAAATAAAAGAAAAACTCTTTTCAAAATGAGTTTTGATTTCAAAGACAAAAAAAGAGGAATATTTCAAAAATACAAAAAGAGGAATATTTCAAAAATACAAAAAAGAGGAATATTTGAAAAACAGAGAGAGGAGAAAAAAAGAAGGAAAAAGAATGTTTTCCACATCACGATTTTCAAAAATACTTGAAGAATGTTTACTTTGTCGTGTTTCGCTTACGATCTTTATCTTGGCCGAGTGCCGGGGTTATGTTTGGAAACAAGGCAAAGAACCAACCGCACACAACTTTGAAAATCCTTCTTAACATGTTTCAACGACAAGGTATTGACCGGTTGAAATGTGGTGGCGTAAAAACATTCAAATCTTCATCAGATTTGACAACGTTTTGGACCGAAGAATACGCTTTTTCGAAAGACACAAAAACTTTTTCCGTTGTGTTCTCGATCGGGCTTGACCGAAGAACATGACATCCTCACTTGGTTGTAGTTTAGGTTTTTGGCCTCGAACTACGCTTGGTCCGATTTCCTTTAATGGGAGCGCACTACATTAGTAGGTCCGCCATCGAGCACTTTAAATTAACGATAACTTTTTATAACCGACTAAAAGTGTCTAGGTTATGGAGTTTGATAGCATGTTAATCGTGGCATTATAACGCGTACCAATTGCATTCTCCGCTCTTAAATAAACGAAATTGGAGAGTCTATTGTTTATCAACGATGTTCGTCTACTTAGTAAGCCTTGGGTTACCCGTGAGACTCCATTGTTGAGGGCTCTGAGACACCCCAATTTCATACCCTAGTATGTGATCGACATAAAATATCAAGAACTGTTAAAACTTAACAAATGTCAAGTTAAGTTGCGGAGAGTCAAAAAATGCGAAGCGAGTGCAAAAATGAAAGTTGAATAGTGCAGCATCAAGCCCCTTGGTGCCGCACCAAGGGTTTCCGCACCAAACTCCTCACCTGTAGCTCTCTCGATTGAAAAGGTACAAGGCTTGATGCTCAAGGTACAAGTCACCGATGCAGATGAACAAATTCATAAATTCCAGCCGAGTCCCGAATTCTCACTATATAAAGCCTCCGGCCTCCTCATTTCAGAGTTCATTTTCCGCGATCAAGAATCGCAACGAAGCCTGCTCCTTCGCTTCCTTCGATATTATTAGTACGAGAGGTGCATAGAGTGGAAGCCCCTAAATTTCCAAACCCCGTCCAAACTCCGCCAAAATAAAAACCCATAGGTTATAAGTGATCCCTAGCCTAGTTGTTAGGTATCCACCACTCCACTTCCCAAAAATCCCAGTAAGCCGCTACTCCGCCCGAGTACGAGCCGAAAAGTCAAAAACGCCGTGGTTCCTAATCAAAAAGGCCAAAACCTACCCAAATAAAGTTTCACTCTGCCTCAAGTTGACAAGCCCAAAGTCTCATAAATAAGCAATACACTAACCAAATCAAAACAACAACCACACAACAAACAACAAAAGACTCCCTCTCCCGAAGGACAGAGCGAGGCAGCAACCACCGCTCTAAAAAGCCTTTTAGCGCGTGTTTATTTTATATTTACTTTTCCGTCTTTTTATTATTTTTTTAAAAGTTGTTATTTAAACCGCAATGTAGCCAATATAAGCCGTTGTGCCGCCTCGGATTAGAATAGGAAATACTATGTAAAAAGAGTCGTTATAATGGCCAAATATTCTTAAATATGTCTCAGTAATTATTGTAAGAAAATGGCTGCAAGTCCTAAATAATTTAGCCACGGATGTATTTGTTTTAATTTCCGTCTTTTAATACTTTATTTATTTGCTAAATAAATATAACAATAAGCATGCTTCACCAAAAACCATTTTTGTGACCAGGCGAGTTGGGTGCCTAGCACCTTCCCAACTCAACTTAGCCTCCGAACCTGCTTTTTTCTAATTTATTTTTCTTTTCTTTGGTTTTGCTTTATTTGCCTTAAAATAAAGATGGCGACTCTAAAACTTTTAGATCCATGGGGCCTCGCAACATTCCTTCTTTGCACTTTCCTCGCTCTCCCTAAAAAGGGAGAAATGGGAATGGAAGGGTGATGCATTCCCATATCCCGTATCCCTAAAGGGATAGCTTGATGCGGGAAACCCAAAGCCCCATAGTGATCCGAACGGGCCATAAGGCTATTTTTTAATAAAATCCATAGTGGGGTGTCGCAATATCCTTTTTGCACTTTTCCGTTTTCCCCAAAAGGGTGGGAATGAAAGTGGTAATGCATTCCCATATCCGGTATCCCCTAAAAAGGGATAACTTGATACGGAAACCGTAAGTTCCCATATTGGATAAAAAATCCACTAAAGGCAACCGAGGCACATTCCAACGGGCTAACATAGACAAAGACTCCTCTCGACTTTTGATTTCGCCTTTCCCTAAACAAGGGAGGGTGGAATGAGAGCAAGTGTCCGATCCGCACGTATGCCGCACCTATCCAAGGCGCTGGGCGAGCACATCCCGGAACCTCACACTTGGGTTTCGCGGGAATTTGGACTAGTGATGCTAGGGTGGCCAATGCATCGGCAAATTGATTTATGTCCCGCGGCAGGTAGTGGAATGAGATGGAATCAAATCGAGCGGCAAGTGCTGTTAATTTGGCATGATAGAGCTGCAGCCGGGGATCTTGGGTTTTCCACTTTCCTTCGACTTGGTTTATGATCGCGTAGTCTCCATAGACTTCGAGATTTTTGGCCTTCCTTTGGAGAGCCTCTTCCAGCCGATGCAAGCTTCATATTCAAGTGGTGTTGTTGGAGCATTCAATAATCTTATGGCCGTGGAGTTGAGAATCGCGGGTCAATTGTAAGACCCTATGCCAAAACCTCTTTTGTTTGCGTCTGGCCAAAGAACATTTGCCACCGGTCGTGGTCATGATTTCCAAGACACCTTGCTCGGGAAGCGGGCTCTTAGCATCTTCGCTTTTCGAGGTAGATCGGCTAAGATCTCATCCCGCTTTGTGATTTGAGCGTGACTATGTTATGTCAAACTCGTGAGAAGGAAGGCCCACTTAGCGCCGGCCGGAAAGTGATGGCTTGCCGAAGATGTATTTTATAGGGTCATCCCCGAATGAGCTGATGGATCGTCCCCCTGCATAGGTTGGGCTGAGTTGTCCGACTAGGCCAAGACAACTTTTCTCCAAGTCGAATTCGCTCGCTCCTTGCAGCCTTCCTACTTATGATGCTTGGCTTTCGATGTAGGAGTCTTTCTTTCTTGGGCAAGATGGCCCCTACCGACGTTTCGAAGACGTTAAGTATATGAGGAGAGGTTTATGTGTATGGGGTGGAGCGACGGGATGGTGAGGTAGGCTTTTATTTTTTCAAAAGCGCTGGCATTTCTCGTCGCCGGTCAAGATTTTTCTTTGCTTGGAAGGGGCCCACATGTGGTTGTGAGTCCTGATGAAGCGATCAGCCTGAAGCCTTTGACGTTGGAGTTTTGGCCGCGCACTCTATTATAGTTTGAGACCCCCTTCTCTACACTAAGATCTCTTTGTTTTCTGACCCCAAATGTGGGTGGGGTTGATCATGTCTTTCTTAATCTTTCAAGAACTAAGGAAGAGAGTGGTGAATGCAGCCCCGACGTTTCGATCTCCTTAAGTAGCTCTTTGATAAGTAGCTAAGCATTTTTGAGTCCAAATGGCATGACATTGTAGCAATAGGTCCCCAAAGAGTGGTGAATGAAGTCTTTTCTTGGTCTTCTCCGCCATTTTAATTTGATTGTAGCCGAGCATGCCGTCGACGAAGGATCCGATTTTGTGAGCAAGAAAAAGATCTACCACAATATCAATATTGGGTAGCGGAAGTCATCTTTGGGCGACGCTGTTGAGGTCGCGAAAGTCTACGCAGATTCGAACCTTCCCGCTGGGCTTGGGAACAATCACTATGTTGGACCAGATCGGTATTCAACTACCCGAATGAAGTTGACATGGAGTCGCTTCATAATTTCTTCTTTGACTTGCAAAGTGACCATTCCGGGTTTGATTCGGCGGAGCTTTCGCTTGATTGGCCGAGCATCCGGATATATGGGATCCGTGTTCGACTATGGCCGGATCTAGCCCCCGCATATCTTCATAGGACCAGCGAAGATATCTACGAACTCTTTGAGGAGGTCGATGAGCGCTACCCTTTCAGAGCCTCAGGTAGTGCCGATTTTGATTTCTTTGACTTGGTTGTTCAAACCCTGCATTGATGATGGACAAGTCTTCACCGCCGCCGAGTGATGTTGTTCTCGCTGCTCAACCGACTTTACAAGCTCAAGCAAATATTTTTATCTTTTGGGTCCATTTCATTAAATGACTCATTATTATGATTATTTAATGTATCTTTTAATGTAGGTGCAACTAAGGAATAAGCAAAGACATTCATATTATCATTAATAGCAACCGCATCGGCTTATTACATTATTGAGGACCCGGGGTTTGAGATCCTCATTAGGGAGCGGATCGGTAGATGACCAATCCGCAAAGCTAGGAGAAGGAAGGGGGATGGTATATCCGAAGCGGTCTACCGCCTTCAAGGGAGTCAAGAGCGGGCCGGTCGTAGTGTACCAATTCTCCGCAGGCTTAGCAAATGGAAGCTCGAAACTCATCGGAGCTTTGCATACCTCCTCCGCCTATCATACCCAAGAAGCCGCCTCCCGTGCCGCCATCATCAAATAAGATCCGAGAATAGTCATCCCGATCTATAGACCAAGTGTTTTCAAAAGTGGCGCTTTATATGCAAGGCTACTGGCTCCGTGATGACCTGCTCCATTCCGTCTCGTGAGAAGACCGACATCTTCAAAGATTTCCCAACCAGGCATCTTTTCCCATTTTGGTCTATCCAGGCTCAGGAACATGAGATAGGCTTGCTTTCCCCTTTTCCTTACGAAGCAACCATTTAAGGTTTTTCTCGTATGGTTGGAGAGGGGATGTGTGTAAGGACGCTTTTCCTTTTCTCGCCTTTCTTTCTCACGCTTTTGTTTCATGACAAAGCTGCTACCTCACTGAGTAGGTGTGTATCCTAGGCCAAAGGGAGGGATACATTCCTTAAGTTCATCCCGACTAGATTGACAAGCCCCTCTGTTTCTCGCCAAGACCCATGCCGCATATAATTCATTTTCCGAACATGTTTAAAGGGACCATGTTTCCTAGGGATGTGGTTTTCTTTCCAAGGATGTCGGCCGACCGTATTCAAGGGCGTTGACCACAAATTGGGGATAACCTCAAAACCACCGAGGAAGATACCCGTGTCTTCATGCTCTATCTCGAGGATTGGGATATCCTCGCTTCCTTGTTTTCCACGATCTTGTCACCTTAATAATTACTATGTGGTCATCGTGGATGAATTTGACACGTTGGTGTAATGAAGAAGGCTACCCCTTTACCCCATGGATCCAAGGGCGCCCCAAGAATGTGCCGAAAGTGGTCGGTATGTCCAAAACTTGGAATTCGACCAAGATGGTTAAGTGGCCCAATAGTCAAGATCGAGTGACCACCCCTAAGACACATCGACCGGTGTTGTCATATGCCTTTACCGCTTGTGAGGAAGGAGTGAGTTCGATATTTTTGTTCCCAATTTGGCTAAGGTGTCGGCGGACATACATTCGAGAGGACCCATTGTCTCATCGTAACTCTGGGAACCCTTTTTTCCATTATTCCCACAAAGGATATGAAGAGCATCAATGTGGTCGCCTCCTTCCTCAAGCGATCTAGATCAAGAAACATTATGACATTTCCAAAATGAATGTTTCCGATCATCCGAGTAAGCTCATTCGGGAGGTTTCAATGGGAACAACCGCCTCGACTTAAGGATTTAGCCAAGGTGTCACTGGGTTTTTGAAGCACAAAGTAAGCCCCGTGATGGAAATGTTGGCCTGAGTTTTCTTCATCCGAGCTAAAGAGTATCCTCCACCTCCTTAGCCCCAGTATCTGCCTCTTGGTCTTTGCCCGAGTGGTCACCTTTTTCCAGGTTTGGTTGGTAGGCTCGCCGCATCTAGTAAGGTGGCTAACATCCCCACCGACCCAAGTGGCTTTTCTCGATGTTGCAAGTATTTTGGCTACCCAGATAGTGTCCCAAGAGAGCATATTGCGCCTAGGCTCTTTATGGATGTAGATGGAGAGAAGGGAATGAGGATATATGGTAATGGGTGGCTAATTTTTTCGAACTTGGGCACGTGATTTTTTCATCAACCTCAATCATGTTGATTTGAGGTAGAGGGTTATTGATCGTTTTGGTCCGGAGGAGGTTTTTCAATCACCTTGTCATCTATCAAACTCGGATAGCATTTTTGAGTGTGTAGCATCCGGGTGAGGTGACCACCGTAACGATGATATTCACAATACTGAGTATGGTTCCAATTGTCAGGCAGGGGGTTTGGTGGCCTGTAGTTTTCCAAAGGCTTCAATACTCCCTGAGCCATTAGCCCCTGTAATATCACAGACTACCGAGGAGCTTGCAATCTGTCATAGTACCGGCTGACTGCTCGCCTCTCGAAATTCTCGTTTGGGCCATTATTCCTCCGATCCGAAGTTGACAGACTGCTCGGTCCATAGGACCATGGAGTAGCACTATAGCTTTGGGTAGGAAAAGTGGCTGATGCATCTCCTACCATGTTGACGGCTGGTGTTGGCGCTATCTTTCCTTTAGAGTATCGGAAAGAACTGGAAGGTGTATTGACTTTTAATTGCCCGGTCCGTATATCTTCATCAATACGAACCCCTATCTCCACTACTTCTTTAAAGTCGCTGTAAGGGAGATACCGCATGTGTTCCTGTATATGGGCCGGAGGTTTTGATGAACATCCAAGATGACTCACCTGATCAGTCCAAAAGTCTGGGCCAACTTTCTTTTCCACCGACTGCAAACTCAGACATGTTTCTTTCTCCCTTTGGGTGCATGACTCGAGGTCTCTTTTATTTTCTGGGCTAGTGTTGTCTTTATACCTTTCAAGGAATTCTTCGGCTATCCGGTCCCAGGTATTCAGAGTGCTACGGTCTGACAACATTAGCCATTGCTTGGCGGCCCCTACTAGGGTGAGGTGAAAATTGGAAGCCATAGCTTCAAAGCTAGCTCCCCTTGACCGCATGCTGGAATAGATTTTAGATGGGATATAGGGCATCCATCCCATCAAACTTTTCTATGTCCGCATTTTGAACTTTGAAGGCGCATCGCCAAGGTTGTAATGCCGTGTCCGCAGAGAAAATTCCCTTTGTTGAGAAGTTTGAGCATCATGGTTTTCATGTTTTCCATGTCGGCCTCCATTTTGGTGGCTGGGGGAGTTGGTTTTAGGTATATGCTGGTAGGATTAGGGAAGGCTTGGTTAATTTCTGGTTGTGGTGCTGGGTAAAGATTTTGGGCAGGATAAAGGTTTCGGGGCGGTGTATGCGTGGATTTTGGGTTGGATATGGATTTTGAGTGGATACGGGATTTGAGCATAAGTTGGTGGATTCTTGGTTAGTAGATTCTGGGCAGCATAGGGATTCTGGGCTGGATATGGATTTGGGGTAGCATAAGTTGGTGGATTTTGGGCAATATAAGCTGGTGGGTTTTGAGCCGGATAAGGATTTTGGGCTGGTGGGTTGTTGGCAGAATATGGATTTTCGGCTGTATATGCTCGTGGATTTTGGATAGTTTCGGCTGGGTGGCCAGGATCATCGGAAGGTAAGTAGGTAGTAACTTGGCCTGACGGGTTATAGCTTTGGGGATCCATATGTGGGCTGTTTTGGAGTGGGTTGATAATGGGAAAAGGGAGGTCATTTGGACTCTGGGGAATGTTGGTGTTTGGGATAGGATATGGAGGGTAGGATGGGTAAGGGTTGACATTTGGGTAGTAGGGAGTTGGTGGAGGGTTAGGATTTGGAGTGACGGGAGTGTTTGGTGGGTTAGTGTTTGGCTGAGGGTTTGGGTTTGGAGGCATATGTGAGGTTGATGCTTCTTGGGGGATTGCAGGGGAAGAGATTACCTCACCACTAGATTTCAAGCTTTGTACCAGATTAGCCATTTGGCTCATTATACGATCAGCCGTTGCACCCAAATTTTGGTCTAGCCACTGCTGCATTGCTGGAGTTGGAGCATACCCGGGAGCCCCTGTATCTGTACCCATAGCGGACTGTTCACTTTCTGCTGCCATACTGTCTAGATCTGTACCCTCTGAACTGTTTATGCCCTTATTTGATCTGTTTCAGATACCCTTTGTTCTGATTTATGCACTTGTTTCCTCCAATCGGCCAAGATCGCTCGCTTTTCCAAATTCGGCCGTTTCGAGGAAAATGGGTTTGGAGGTATCAGAAGGTTGGCAGAAGGCTTTCTGGGCTTGGAGTACAGCGTGCCTTTATTAGTATATTTTATTATTTATTATTATTCCTACAAATTGACCGGATAAGCACCTGCTTAATTTTGACAGTCTCAGGATTTTCCTGGAACAGTGGATTCTTTCTCCAGAGTATAGGACCAACGTATTCCACTGCCTTTCGACTCTCGAGATCGGCGATCCCAGCGAAGGGCCTATACTCTTTTCGGGATCCACCATTCGAAATGGTCTAGGTCGAGCATTTGAAAATAATAAATCAGCCCCAGTGTATTATTATTATTATTATTTTTATTTTTTACTTGCGCACTTTTTTTTTTGACTTGCACACATCTTTTTTTGACTTGCGCATATATATATATTTTGACTTGCGCACATTTTTTTTGACTGGGGTTGACTCACAATTTAAAATGCAAAAACCGGTCGGTATTTGAAGTGTCCTGAGAATCTATATGCAGTCTAACGTTGGCTTATGTAGGGGGTAGACTGGCCATGGTGTAGGGTAGTAGCTCGGAATATATTTATATGCATGCGCGCGTGTGTGCGGTATCTAAAAAGCAAAAAAGTTTTTTCTTTTTTTCAGATATAAAAGGCAGAAAATAAACAGATATGGCCTGTCTTGCTGTTATTTATGGATTTTCTCGGCTTTTTAGTTTGAGCGCAAGCAAGCAAGCATGCAATCAAGAAATAGAAAGAAAAGTGGGGAATCTGTCTATCCCTATTAATTACAAATGGGTCCTAATCCCCAAAATAAAATGACAGAATGATTGTATTTATATATATTTTGCGGAATGAAAATAAAGCAAAATAAAAAAAATTCGTATTTTTATATATATGCAATATTTTATGTGCAATATATATTATTGCACATAAAATATTATCTATATATATATATATATATATATATATATATATATATATTTATTATTTTTTTTGCAGAATATTTTTTTGAAAAATACGAATATTTTCAAGTATATCCGTAACAGCGTTTGAAATGAAACTGCTGCAAGATGGAGGATCATATCTACAAATATAGACACGGATGTTAAAGGAACGCAATATTCAAGTTAGGGGTGGCAAAATGGGTGTTTTGGATCATTGGATAATAGGCCATTATCCATGGATAACCATGGATAATAGCCTATTATCCAATGATCCAAAACACCCATTTTGCCACCCCTAATTCAAGTGTTTAAATTAATATAACTAGCATACTTTAGCCAAAAACAAAAGAAAAAAAAGTTTTTGTTACTGAGTCTAGCCCTCCATTTTTATTTATTAAAATAAAAACGATCTCTCCAGCGGAGTCGCCACTGTAGGTTCCCGGGAAACGTGCTCCCACGCCCCGCGCGCCCTTGGATAGGGGTGCGCGTACGTGCGGATGCGGTGACATCCACTGCTCTCGTTCCACCATCCCTTTTCTAGGGGAGGACGAAATCAAAAGTGCGAGAGAAGTGCTGTCGGAATAGCGCGTTGGAATGCGCCTCGGTTGCCTTTAGTGGATTTTGATCCAATATGGGAGCTTTGGGTTTTCTATGTCAAGTTATCCCTTTTTTAGGGGATACCAGGATATAGGAATGCATCACCCTTCTATTCCCATTCTCCCTTTTTTAGGGGAAAACGTGAAAGTGCAAGGAAGGAATGTTGCAGCGCCCCCACTATGGATTTGATGAAAATAGCCTTATGGTCTATCTCGGATCACTATGGGTGCTTTGGGTTTTCTACGTCAAGTTATCCCTTGTTTAGGGGATACCAGGACATAGGAATACATCACATTTCCATTCACATTCTCCCTTTTTTAGGGGAAAACGGAAAAGTGCAAGAAAAGATGTTGCGAGGCCCCACTGGATCCAAAATGTTTTAGAGTCGTCATCTTTATTTTAAGGAATAAATAAAGCAAAACCAAAAAGAAAACCAGAGATAATGAAAATGGGTTCGGAGGCTAAGTTACGAGTTGGGAAGGTGCTAGGCACCCAACTCGCCCTTTCGGTCTCAAAACAGTTTTTGGCTAAAGTATGTTTTTTGTTATATTTATTTAACAGATAAATAAAGCATTAACTGCCTACAAATACATCCATTGTGTCTACATTATTTAAAGACTTGCAGCTGCCTTTTTTACAAATAATTACAAATATACTTGAAAATATTTGGCCATAATAACGGCTACATTTAGTACTATTTCCTAACTAAATCCGGCGACAACCGCTATATATCTACATTGGGCCGGATTGGAAATAATACTTTTACAAATGAAAGCTTTAAAATAAAACTTACTGACAGCCTAGGGTGTGCTCGCTCTGTCCTTCAGGGAGAGGGAGTCTTTTTTGTTGTTGTGTGTTGTGAAGTGTTGTGAAGATTTGGGCAGAGTGGCTGCTTCCGAAAGTTACTTTTGGCCTCGGGATTTGGGCAGAGTAACTGTTTGTGTTTGGTTGTTTGTTGGCTTGAGGTAGGCGAAACTCGTGCAGAATAAGGGCTTATTTCTGGCTGATTTGGCCTTTTAAATCGGGCAGAGCAACTGCTCTTTCCACAATTTTTGGACCAGGGAAATAGGGTGGATACCTAGCTGGGGGGCTAAGGCTCACTTCTACCAATTAGTTTTGTGTTTGGAAGAGGTTTGGCAGGGTTTCGAGGCTTTTTGAGGTGATCGCCCACTATCTCACTTCGCTCTCTATTTCTCCAGCGTAACGAGAACGCGGAGAATTTTTATCGAAGAAAAGGTGTGTTGAATGAAGAGCTGAGAGCCTATATTTATAGGAGGAAATGAGGACACGCTGGGAATTAAAATTCCTTCCTTGCGCATTGATCGGCTTGTACACAGTGTGGGAGAAATTGCACATTACGGCAAATGAAGAAGAAAACTGGGCGCAGGAAGGCCCAAATTGGGCGCAACAAAGGGAATTGGGCGCCATGCCCAATTTTTATGTGGGTGGCGCCTAATTTTCAACATCTTTCATTTTTTGCACTTTGGTCCCTGCAGTTCATCCTTTTGCGCATCCTGTTTTGTTCTTTTGCACTTTTGACCCTATAACTTGACATTTGTTAATGTTTTAACAGGTCTTGATATTTTATGTCATGTCACATACCAGGGGTACGAAATTGGGGTGTCTACAAATAGTTCTTTTGTTTGAAAAAGTTTACCAAAATAATGTTTTATATTAAGCGTGAATGTTAGGTTTTTTCAAACGAATACAGTGTTTTCAACGGGTAGAAAATTTAGAGTATAAGCAGGTGCTGACATTGTAATCAGCAGCTTCTAGCTGCTGATGACTTATGCTATAGGTAGAATGAAATAAGTAGGAAGGCTGCTAGGCAAAGTCAAAAGGGTGTCTGCTGCATAAACAACAGATGATATCTTATCTGTTGAATGTTTCAGCAGATAGATTTAGACTTGTTACAAAGTCTAAGTTTAAAACTGATTTCAGGAGTTTGAATAAGTATTTAAACTAGTTGGTTTTAACTTAATGATTTTAAGTAAATCTAAAGTATGTGAGTTTCTACGACAGATGTTAGCTCAGAACCTAAATGATGGCATGTTTAACAATTGGAACAATGTCAGATGGCATACTTACATCAATCTGGGAATTTTCGGACATGCTAGGTAGCTGAAACTTGATTGATCTTGTAAACACATCAAAAGTTCCAAAAAGTGCAATGCCAAACATTATACATGTTGTTGGAGCAAGTACAAGCATTAGGTGCACCTGTTATGACATCATTAACCACTTATCAGTAAGGATGATTCGGATAAAAAGAATATGGCAATACAAAGGTAATTACTTTGTGCGAGGAAGTTTTTACCATGACACCATAGAAATACACTGAGGTTACTATGTAAAGAATCACGAAGGAACTTGCATCAGATAGAGGTGAAAAGCATGCCTGACCAATCCCAAGTTGTAAACATAGAGAGTTAAACAGTTTAAAATAAGGAGAAAGCAGATAGGAAGTGACAAATGATGAAGACGCCACTACTAAAGCACATGAATTTTGAACTTACAATAATGTCGACAAGAATCAAGAATGCATTAATGCCCATAAAGTACGATGACCATGTAGGTGGTTGCTGTTCACTAGCACTGGCAATAATTGGTATATACTTGCTCACATAAGTTTTGACATGATATAGAACATAAACAGATCATGTCAAACAACTAACTTGAGAGAAGAAGCAACAAAAAATTCTATCAAGGGAACCTGCATAATGATAACTCGTTGATGTTGTCAAGACTGACACACATATGTTTCCTTGAACAGAGATGATACAAATAACAAACGAACCAACTAGAGTAAACAATGGGTTTCGTTGATCAACAAAATAAAGAAAATCCATATATTCATACCCACACACATGCACACAAACGAAGACAATCCACAAATACACACGCAAACTCAGGAAAAGCAGGCCAAACTCTTGTACACCTTTAGTCTTACATGTTGAAAATCATGAAAAGCATCATGCAATTTACAATTCAAATCGTGAAGCAAGTCAAAAATAATAATTGTATAGAAAAAGATGATCACAATTCTTATAGTAGTTAGATTATAAGCAACCCATATATAACGAAAATGATTTGGATTTCCTATAATCATGAGGAAGGAATGAGCACAAAATTAATAACATTAAATTGCAAAAGAGATGAGAAAAGGAAAACATGAAATTAAGTCGCAGTTTCACAGAGCCATGCTTCCTGCAACACAGAAAATTCACATATTTAATGAGAAAAGGGAAAGAGAGAGATCGTACCTGCCCTGCCCTGCCCTGTCGGAGCTTGAATTGGGAGCAAAGGTGAGTACGTAATGTAGTACCTCAATGAAGGGGACTGTGAGTGCCCCGTTCCAAACTGTTCCGCAGATACTGGAAAAGTGGGGGTGGCGTTTCAAATTTCGAATGCGTAGAATACGCTCGGCCTCATTTTTTGGACCCAAAATATTTAAACAAAGTCGTCATCTTTATTTTAAGGATAAACAAAGAAAAACCATATATAATGGAGGTGTAAGGGTTCAGAGGCTAATTTACGAGTTGGGAAGGGGTTAAGCACCTGTAGACACCCCAATTTCGTACCTCTGGTATGTAACATGACATGAGATATAAGACCTGTTAAAAACTAACGAATGTCAAGTTACAGAGTTTAAAATGCAAAAAAAAAAAAAAAAAGCAGGATGCGTAAACAATGAAATGCAAGGGGCCAAAGTGTCAAAAAGGAGCCTAAAAAGACCCCCTAGCCCCACCCCCATTCTCTCCTGGCGCGGCGCCCGCCTCCTCCATAGGTGGCGCCCAACAGTGTACTATGCACTGTAGCTCTTTGTCTCCGGTACAATCTCTCAAACGCGCAGTACAAGCCGGTGAAGCACATAATGATAAAACTTAAGGACGAAGGAATCCCAATCATAGCCTATAAATAGAGAGCCCCGGCTTGTGAAAATTCACTCCACACTCTTCGTACACAGTCATCGCACAATGTTAAAAAGCCTCCGCAGTGAGTTCTGACGGATCGCTTTGAGAGTTTCCCTCCTTTAAGCCTCGAAGCTATGTCAAATCTCCCCCAAACACAAAACCAACTGGTCAAAGTGAAGCCTAGTTGCCCTGCTAGGATTCCACCCTATTCCTCCGGTCCAAAAATCCCAAAAAGATCAATTGCCCTGCTCAAATCCAGATGCCAAATCTGCAAGTAGTTACTCTTCCCGATTTCCGCCGTCAGCAAAAAAACAACAACAACAAGCAAGCAGTTGCTCTGCTCGGTTCCCAAGGCCAGAAAACAACTTTCGGAAGCAGTTATTCTGCCTGAATCTCCGCAATAGAAAAACAACATAAAAAAGACTCCCTCTCCCAGAAGGACAGAGCAAGCGCACCCTAAAATCTACTAAAAGCTAGTTGGTACGGGATAAAGCCCACACGCTTCAAAAGGTAGGCTATAGAGTTTTATTTACTAAAAAGTGCTATTTAGGCCATCCCAATGTAATAAATATAAGCAATTATACTGCCTGGATTTCTATAAGAAATAGCATTAAAAATAGTCATTATTATGATCAAATATTTATATATGTATTCGTAACTCCCGAAAGGAGACTGTTACAAGTTTGTAATATATATATATATATATATATATATATATATATATATATATATATATATATATATATATATATATTTGTGTGTGTGTGTGTACAGATATGTATATTCAAATGCTTTATTTTACCTGTTAAATAAATATTATAAAAACATATTTTAGTCAGAAAACTTGTTTTGAGACCGAAAGGGCGAGTTGGGTGCCTAACACATTCCCACCTTGTAACTTAGACTCCGAAACCTTTTTCAAAATCTGGTTACATTTGGTTTTTGTTTATTTCACCTTTAAATAAAGATGACGACTCTGTTATAACATTTTGAGTCCACAGTGAAGCCGGGCATATTCCCACACGCTCTTTCCAACACTATTTTTGCACTTTTAATTTCGTTTTCTCCTAAAGAAGGAAAGATGAAATGAAAAGAGCCTTGTCTTTTCTGAATCTTGTTTTCCCCTAAACAAGGGAGGATGAGATACAAAAAAATTCGGGGCGCTCACAGTGGCGACTCTACTGGGGACGTCGTTTTTATTTTAAAAACGGAGGGCTAGACTCATTTTCAAAAAAAAAATGTTATCTTTTCTTTTTGGCTAAATATGCTTTTTATATTTATTCAACAGTTTAAATATCGCGTTTTTTATATATCTGTATATATATATATATTTGTGCAAATAACCGTGTAACTTACAGCAGTTTCGTTCCGAGTACCGTTGCGCATACAAAAAAATTATATATATATATATATATATATATATATATATATATATATATATATATATATATATATATATATATATATATATATATAATAGAAATAATAACGAAAAAAAAAGGGGTTGGGGCTTTATTTATTATTGCTTTATTTTATCTTGCTATTATTATGTTCGCTTTATTTATTTCGTGCAAATATATATATATATATATATATATATATATATATATATATATATATATATATATATATATATATATATATATATATATATATATATATATATATGTATGTATGTATGTATGTATATATATATGTATGTACATACTATTTTATTCTGTCATATTATTTTGGGGATTAGGATCAATTTGTAATTAATAGGAATAGATAGATTCCCCACTTTTCTTTCTATTTCTTGATCTGAATGGCCGTTGCTTGCTCGCATCGTTCTTTCAAGGACTCAAACTAATCAGCCAAGAAAATCCACAAAAAAACAGAAAGACAGGCCATATATGTTTTATTTATTGCTTTATATCTGAAAAAAAGAGGAGACTTTACTGTTTTTTAAATGCCGCACACACGCGCACGCACGTAGAAATATTCTGAATTGCTACCCTACACCATGGCCAGCCTAGCCCCTGCATCAGCCAATGTTAATTGCATATAGTTTCTCAGGACACTTCATTGACCGATCCCTATTGCAAAAAAAAAAAAAAAGCAAAAATAATAATAATAAATAAATAAATATATATATATATATATAATAAATGCACAGGGGCTGAGCAATAATTTCTATGATATCCAACCTAGATCATTTGAATGGTGAATCCCGGAAAGAGTATAGGCCCATTGCCTAAGATCAGTCCGGTCTTAGGGAGTCAAAAGGCAGGTGGAATACGAAGATCCTATACTCTGGAGAAAGAATCTACTATTCCAGGAATAGTCCTGAGACTGTCAATACAAAGCAGGTGCTTGTCCGATCAATTTTAGGAGAAATTGATTAATAATAATAAAATATTATTAATAAAGGCACACTGTACTCAAAGCCCAAAAAGCCTTCAGTCAATCCCTTCTGATACCTTCAACCCCTTTTCCTCAGAAACCTAGACTGAGTTTGGAAAGGAAGAGATAGCACCGGTCATTTGATACGGGAAACAGGCACAGAGGTCAGATCAGAAAATATCAGAACCAATTCAGAAAATACAGATTTGGACAGAATGGCCGCCGAAAATGAACAGTCTACAGTGGGTACTGATACAGGGTTGTGGGGTACGCTCCTACTCTGGTCATGCAGCAATGGTTAGATCAAAAGTTGGATGCACAAAATGATCGCATATTAGAACAGATGGCAAACCTCGTACAAGGACTAAGACCCAATGGTGAGGGACCCATTTTCCCTGCAACCCCTCAAAAAGCATCTAGTTCTTATACTCCTCTAAACCCAAACCCTCAGCCAAACATTAACCTTCCAACAACCACCAGCACCCCAATCACCAATTTCTCACCAAATACTTATTACCAAAATTTCAACCATTGCTTACCAAACCGGCCATATCCTTTCCCAAACACCCATATACCCCAAAATCCAAATGGTTTCTCATCTCCCATCACTAATCCACTCCAAAATAGCCCACATATTGTAGACACCCCAATTTCGTACCCCTGGTATGTGACATGACATAAAATATCAAGACCTGTTAAAACATTAACAAATGTCAAGTTACAGGGTTAAAAGTGTAAAAGGACAAAGCAGGATGCACAAAAGGACGAATTGGAGGAACCAAAGTGCTCAAAAAAGGCATAGTTTGGGAAATGGGTGTGGCCACCATTGAAATTGGGCATGGCTCCCAATTTTTTGGGCATGGAGCCCAAATTTCATGGGCTTGGCGCACAAATCCTCCTTTACGACAAATCTTCCTGCTACAGTTGCCGCAAAACACAACATTTCCAGCACAGTGTACACTTGTTTGATGCATGAAGAAGGAAATGGGCGTGGCTACTAAAGAAATTGAGCATGGTGCCCAAAATTGATGAAGGTGGCGCCCAAAATCTTTTCTCTCTGCTACAGTACACAAACATTTGCCGTAAAATGCAACAAATCCAGCGCGATGTACACTCATCTGATGCGCAGAGAAGGAATTTTAATTCCTCCGATGTCCCTGATTCAGCCTATAAATAGAGGCTTCAGTCGATCATTTTCAGCACTCCTTCCTGCGTAAAGCTTCTCCGCGTTAACGTTGCGCTGGAGAATTAGAGAGCGGTGTGAGATAGTGAGAGATCACCTCAAAAAGCCTCGAAACCCTGCCAAACCTCCTCCAAACACAAAACTAACCGATAGAAGTGTACCTTAGCCCCCCAGCTAGGTATCCACCCTTTTTCCCCAGTCCAAAAATCGTGGAAAGAGCAGTTGCTCTGCCCGATTTAAAAGGCCAAATCAGCCAGAGATAAGTCGTTACTCTGCCCGATTTCAGCCTACCTCAAGCCAACAAACAACCAAACACAAACAGTTACCCTGCCCCGATCCCGAGGCCGAAAAGTAACTTTTAGAGCAGTCACGCTGCCCAAATTCACACAACACACAACACACAACTTCAACAACAACAAAAAGACTCTCTCTCCCCGAGGGACAGAGCGAGCACACCCTAGGCTGTCTGTAAGTTTTTACTTTTAAAGTCTTTCATTTATTTGTAAAAGTATTATTTCTAATCCGGCCCAATGTAGCCATATAAGCAGTTGTGCTGCCCGGATTTAATTAGGAAATAGTACTAAATGTAGTCGTTATTATGGCCAAATCTTTTCAGATGTATTTGTAATTATTTGTTTTATTTATTCATTAAAGTCTTGGTTTGTAACAGTATTATTTCCTATCCGGCCCAATGTAAATATATAAGCAGTTATGCTGCCCGGATTTTGTTAAGAAATAATACTAAATGTAGCCGTTACTATGGCCAAATATTTTCAAGTATATTTGTAATTGTTTGTAAAAGAGATTGTTGCAAGTCTGTAAATAATATAGATGTAATGGATGTATTTGTAGGTAGTTAATGCTTTATTTATCTGTTTAATAAATATAACAAAAAGCATACTTTAGCCAAAAAACCGTTTTGAGACCGAAAGGGCGAGTTGGGTGCCTAGCACCTTCCCAACTCGTAATTTAGCCTTCAAACCCGTTTTCTTCATCTCTGGTTTTCTTTTTCTGGTTTTGCTTTATTTTTGCCTTAAAATAAAGATGGCGACTCTAAAAACATTTTGGATCGGTGGGGCCTCGCAACATCTTTCTTTGCACTTTCACGTTTTCCCTAAAAAGGGAGAATGAGAATGGAAAGGTGATGTATTCCTATGTCTGGTATCCCTAAACAAGGGATAACTTGGCGTAGAAAAACTCAAAGCACTCATAGTGATCCGAAATAGGCCATAAGGCTATTTTCATAAAATCCATAGTGGGGGCGCTGCAACATCTTTCTTTGCACTTTCACGTTCTCTCCTAAACAAGGGAGGATGGGAATGGAAAGGTGATGTTTTCCTATATCCTGGTATCCCCTAAAAAATGGATAACTTGACATAGAAAATCCAAAGCTCCCATATCGGATCAAAATCCACTAAAGGCAACCGAGTCGCATTCCAACGCGCTATTCCGATAGCACTCTTCCCGCACTTTTGATTTCGTCCTCCCCTAGACAAGGGAGGGTGGAGCGAGGCGATGGATGTCACCGCATCCGCGCGTCCTATCCAAGGGCGGGCGCGGAGCACATTTCAGGAACCCACGTGGCGACTGGCTGGGAGATCGTTTTATTTTAATAAATAAAAATGGAGGGCTAGACTTCATAACCAAAACTTTTTTCTTTTGTTTCTGGCTAAAGTATGTTTGTTATATTAATTTAAAACAGTCTAATATTGCGTTCCTTTAACATCTGTGTCTATATTTGTGGATATGATCCTCCATCTTGCAGCAGTTTCATTTCAAACACTGTGACGGATATACTTGAAAATATTCGTATCTTTCAAAAAAAAAAAAAAATATATATATATATATATATATATATATATATATATATATATATTATATATATATATGTAATTTTTCTTTTTATTTCAGGCGGCACAACAAGCCGGGCTTTGTTTTCAAAATCTTTTCATTTTCGGCCTTATATTATGTTATTCTGCTTTATTTTCATTCTGCAAAATATGTACATATATGCATTCATTCTGTCATTTTATTTTGGGGAGTAGGACCCATTTTTAATAGGAATAGATAAATTCCCCGCTTTTCTTTCTATTTCTTAATGGTATGCTTGCTTGCTCACGCTTAAGCTAAAAAGCCGAGAAAATCCATAAATAACAGCAAGACAGGCTATATCTGTTTTATTTTCTATTTCTATATCTAAAAAAAAAACTCCTTTTTTTCTTTTTAGATACCGCACACACGCGTACATGCATATAAATATATTCCGAACTGCTACCCTACACCATAGCCAGCCTACCCCCTGCATAAGCCAACGTTAGATTGCATATAAACTTTCAGGACACTTCAAAGACCGACCGGTTTTTGCATTTTAAATTGTGGGTCAGCCCCAGTCAAAAAAAAATGTGCGCAAGTCAAAAAAAAATGTGCACAAGTCAAAAAAAAAATCTGTGCAAGTCAAAAAAAAAATATGTGCAAATCAAAAAAATTATTACGCAAGTCAAAAAAATATACAATGGGGCTGATCTATTATTTTCACATGCTCGACCTAGACCATTTCGAATGGTGGATCCCGAAAAGAGTATAGGCCCTTCGCCTGGGATCAGTCCGATCTCGGGGAGTCGAAAGGCAGGTGGAATACGTTGGTCCTATACTCTGAAGAAAGAATCCACTGTTCCAGGAAAAGTCCTGAGACTGTCAAAATTAAGCAGGTGCTTATCCGGTCATTTTGTAAGGAAAATAATAATTAATAAAATATACTAATAAAGGCACGCTGTACTCCAAGCCCAGAAAGCCTTCAGCCAACCTTCTGATACCTCCAAACCCATTTTCCCCAGAAACCTGGCCCGAATTTGGAAAGGCAGATACAATACTGGCCGATTGATACAAGAAAGTAGTCTGAAATCGAACGAAGGTATCGATGAGTCGGACAAGGCGAGAATCGGTGCAGAAAATACGATCCGAGCGGTATGGCAGAGATGAAACGATCAGATATGGAGTGCAGTTCGAGGCGCTCGGGATACGCTCCGACTCCAGCAATGCAGGAATGGTTAGACCAAAAGTTGGGTGCAGCAATGAGCCAAATAGCTAGCCTGGTGCAAAGTTTGAAACCCAGTGGTGAGGTAAATTCTTCCCCTACAGTACCCCAAGAAGCATCAACCTTCCATGTTCCTCCAAATCCAATTTCCCAGCCAAACACCAACCCACCAAATACCTATTATTACAAAAATCTTAACCCCTTTTCATTACACCCTCCTTATCCTACCCAATATCCATATCCAGTCCAATATCCCTATCCTACCCAAAATCCATATTCTATCCAGAATCCTTATCCTGCCCAATATCCATATCCAGCCCAATATCCATATCCAGCCCAGAATCCACCAGCCCAATATCCATATCCAGCCCAAAATCCTTACCAGACACCGCAGCCAGAAATTAACCCAGCCTTCCCTAATCCAGCCACTATATACCAAAAGCCAACTCTCCCGCCCGCCAAAATGGAGGCTGACATCAAAAATTTGAAAACCATGATGCTTAGAATCCTAAACCAAGAAGTTTCTAATGAAAATTTGGGGGACAGCTTCCTGGGTATGATGGATAAAGGCACTTCTTGAAAAAAAAAAAAAAAAAGCTCCCTGCTGAGTTTGAGTCCATTTTTAATAAGCCTCTGCAGAACTAGTATACTACGCCCGGCCCACTTTTGGACGCCCGCAGATCTGGTGGACCGCTTCGGATATATTATCCTTATTCCATTCCCTAGCTTTACGGATTGGTCATCTACCGATCCGCTCCCTAAAATTGAGAATCTCAAACCCCAGGTCCTCAATAATGTAATAAGCCCCGTGCAGTTTGCTATTAATAATAATATGAATGTCTTTGCTTATTCCTTAGTTGCACCTACACTAAAAGACACATTAAATAATCATAATAACGAGTCATTTAATGAAATGGACCCAAAAGATAAAAAAAAAATATACTTGCTTGAGCTTGTAAAGTCAGTTGAGCAACAGGAACAACATCACTCGGCGGCGGTCAAGAGAAGACTTGTCCATCATCAATCGGGGTTTGAATAACCAAGTCAAAGAAATCAAAATCGGCAACTACCTGCAAGATTCTGGAAGGATAACACTCATGGATCTCCTCAAAAAGTTCGTGGACATGTTTGCCTAGTCCTATGAAGATGTGTCGGGGGTAGACCCAGCCATAGTCAAACACCGAATCCCCACATGTTCGGATGCTCAGCCAATCAGACAAAAGCTCCACCACATCAAGCCAGAATGGTCACTACAAGTTCTAAAAGAAAGCATGAAACAGCCGCACGTCAACTTCATTCGGGTAAAAAAAAAAGAGAAAAGAAAAAAAGTAAAAAAAAAATACCCGATCAGGCTGTCCAATATAGTGACCGTTCCAAAGCCCAACAGGAAGGTTCGGATCTGCGTAGACCTCCGCGACCTCAGCAAGGCGTCGCCCAAAGATGACCCCTTTCTACCCAATGTTGATATTGTGGTAGACGCCGTTGCTATTCACAAAATCAGATCCTTCATCGACGGCATGCTGGGCTATAGTCAAATCAAAGGCAGCAGAAGACCAAGAAAAAAAAAACCTCATTCACCACCCTTTTGGGGGACCTACTACTATCATGTCATGCCGTCTGGGCTAAAAAATGCTGGGGCTATTTATCAAAAGGCTGCTACCACTCTCTTCTACGATGTGTCGTATACTGTCAAAGAGATCCAATCAGGAGATGCCATATTCCTCGCAAGCCAGGACAGAAGACCTTGTTCAGCCCTCCGATCTTAATGAGCTCAAAAGGTATTATGCTCGAACCACCCTATCTGGCAAGTGCTTCCCTCTCCAACTCGCTAGGCTGAAAACAAAACCCGAAAGGGCGGCGAAGGCAAAAGTTAGAAAAAAAAAACAAAAAGGAGAAATAAGGGCTCGCTAGGTTGAAAACCTGAAAGGGCGGCCTAGGCAAAAGTTAAAGGGAAAGAAAAAAAAAACAAAAAAAAAAACAAAAAGGAGAAATAAGGGCTCGGTAGGTTGAAAACCTGAAAGGGCGACCTAGGCAAAAGTTAGAGCATAATAAAAAAAAAGTGAAAAATCAGGAGAAAAAGAGAGAGGGAAGACACTCTTTTGAATCCTCAACATCCTACCTCCAGTCTTCAGCATACAGCGGGCTCGACTGACAAAAGAAAGAGAAAAACCACGACAGAAGCTCACATTAAAACTCTAAAATATAATGATACAGGTCCCAAGGTGCAACTTAGGAATTTTTATTAAGATATTTACATTATGCATTATGCCTGCACATATATACTTTTGCCTATACCCCCACTTGTTCCCCCCAAATCTCCCTTCGTTTGCAGCTTCAGCCCCGAAGTGGTCCATCAGTACCTGCGATGTCTGCCCGGCCGGGCCCATATACTTCTTCTGCAAGGCACAGAAAAGGCTCAGTCTCATCAGAACAAGAAGCACCAGAAGTGTCCCTGTCCTATTCATTATCCACACTGTCGTCCTGAAACAACCAAATGACTGAGATTCCGACTATTCGCTGCTACCCTGGGTGATTGCGAAGAAAAATGCAGGGGCTATGAGAATAGCCTTATGCCAAGTGTAGCCCTTCAACAACTATATGGCCGAGAACACAAGGAGGTGACTTCCTTTTCCTCTCCCCGCATATCAAAAAAAAAAACAAAAACAAAAACAAAAAAAGAGAAGAGCCCGCTCAAGCCCGAAGGTACACTCCTTTGAATTTCATTTCTGAGATACAGCGTGCCACTACCCTTAGATATCGGTATAGCTTTATTTTCTGCATGTATTTTAAGTGTGCATTTTATTTTCTCATATCATGTAAAATTATACTGCATTACATAACCCATGTCTGTACAGATTTTAGATACAAATGACAAAAAAAAAACAAAAACAAAAAAAAAGAGAAAGAAGAAGAAATGAAGGGAATAGAGAAAATTCACTCCGTCAGCAATGGAAGAAAAAGAAAGCTGAAGCAAAGGAAGAAAGAAATGAAGGCTGCTCCTTCATCCCGTAAGTGAAGAAGAGAGAAAACGTGGGATTTTTCACTTTTCCCCCTCCAAGCAACTCAGCATCAACACTTAAGTCCTCAAAATTTCGGCCCCTAAGAAAAAGTTAACAAAAGTTAACAAAAGTTTTGTTAACCAAATTCGACGAAGAAAGGAAGAACTCATGTCCCAAAGAAAATAAAAATGCAAAAATAAAAGAAAAAAAATAAAAATGCAAAAATAAAAGAAAAGAAAAACCAATCAAAGAAAAGAAAAAAAAAAGTCAGAGAAAAATAAAGTCATGAAAAAAAAAAGAAAAAAAACAAAAGCAACAAAACAAAAGGAAAAAAAAGAAGAAAGAAGGAAATCCCCAGCATGAAAAGTCAGAACGGTGGAAATAGCCAAATCAGCTGAGCCAATAGCAGCAGTCAAAAGCATGAGAAGGTAAGAAAGGTAAGAAAGGTAAAATTTTCTTATTTTGCCTTCAAAAATAAAAAGAAAATCTTTTTCAAAAGGTTTTGTTCAAAAAAAAAAGAAAAACAAAGAGGAATATTCAAAAAAACAAAAAAAAAAAGAGGAAGAAGAAAAAGAAAAATCTCTTTATCGTATCCAACGACGGATTTTGATCGGTTGGATACAGTTTTCGAAATTTTGAAGAAAATTCCCTTTTGTCGTATTCGACGACAGTTTATCGGTCGAGTACAGTTTTCGAAAATTTGAAAGTTTTCTTATTATGTTTGGAAACAAGGTACGAGGCCAGCCAAACATGATTTTGAAAATGCCTCTTAACGTATTTCAACGACAGGTATTTATCGGTTGAAATATGGTTTTCGAAATACACAAAAATCTTCATACCGTATTTGACAACGGTTTCGGACCGGAAGAATACGGCTTTTCGAAAAACATAAAAATCTTTTATCATTTGTGTTCTCGGATGGGTTTTGACCCAAAGAGCACAACATCCTCGTTGGTTGTTTGTTTCGGCTTAGGCCGAACTACGTTTGGTCTGATTCCTTTTATTAAGGGATACGTAGGCAGCCTACATTAGTAGGTCCGACCATCAGAGCATTCAATTTGCATATCTGCTTAAAAACTGCGATAACCTGCTATAATTGACTAAAAATGTCTAGGATATGGAGGTTTGATAAATTGCTGCATTATAACTGCTACTTGCTGCATATTTCTCCCTCGTTTTGAAATTAAACGAAATTGGAGAGTCTATTCTTATCAACGATGTTCGTCTACTTAGTAAGCTGCGGGATACCCGTAGACTCCATCGTTGAGGGGCTCTGTAGACACCCCAATTTCGTACCCCTGATATGTGACATGACATAAAATATCAAGACCTATTAAAACATTAACAAATGTCAAGTTACAGGGTTAAAAGTGCAAAAGGACAAAGCAGGATGCGCAAAAGGACGAATTGCAGGGACCAAAGTGCTCAAAAAAGGCATAGTTTGGGAAATGGGTGTGGCCACCATTGAAATTGGGCATGGCTCCCAATTTTTTGGGCATGGACCCCAAATTTTTGGGCATGGAGCCCAAATTTCATGGGCTTGGCGCCCAAATCCTCCTTTACGGCAAATCTTCCTGCTACAGTTGCCGCAAAACACAACATTTCCAGCACAGTGTACACTTGTTTGATGCATGAAGAAGGAAATGGGCGTGGCTACTAAAGGAATTGGGCATGGCGCCCAAAATTGATGAAGGTGGTGCCCAAAATCTTTTCTCTCTGCTACAGTACACAAACATTTACCGTAAAATGCAACAAATCCAGCGCGTTGTACACTCATCTGATGCGCAGAGAAAGAATTTTAATTCCTCCGATGTCCCTAATTCAGCCTATAAATAGAGGCTTCAGTCGATCATTTTCAGCACTCCTTCCTGCGTAAAGCTTCTCCGCGTTAACGTTACGCTGGAGAATTAGAGAGCGGTGTGAGATAGTGAGAGATCACCTCAAAAAGCCTCGAAACCCTGCCAAACCTCCTCCAAACACAAAACTAACCGATAGAAGTGTACCTTAGCCCCCCAGCTATGTATCCACCCTTTTTCCCCGGTCCAAAAATCGTGGAAAGAGCAGTTGCTCTGCCCGATTTAAAAGGCCAAATCAGCCAGAGATAAGTCGTTACTCTGCCCGATTTCAGCCTACCTCAAGCCAACAAACAACCAAACACAAACAGTTACCCTGCCCCGATCCCGAGGCCGAAAAGTAACTTTCAGAGCAGTCACGCTGCCCAAATTCACACAACACACAACATACAACACACAACTTCAACAACAACAAAAAAGACTCTCTCTCCCCGAGGGACAGAGCGAGCACACCCTAGGCTGTCTGTAAGTTTTTAATTTTAAAGTCTTTCATTTATTTGTAAAAGTATTATTTCTAGTCCGGCCCAATGTAGCCATATAAGCAGTTGTGCTGCCCGGATTTAATTAGGAAATAGTACTAAATGTAGTCGTTATTATGGCCAAATCTTTTCAGATGTATTTGTAATTATTTGTTTTATTTATTCATTAAAGTCTTGGTTTGTAACAGTATTATTTCCTATCCGGCCCAATGTAAATATATAAGCAGTTATGCTGCCCGGATTTTGTTAGGAAATAATACTAAATGTAGCCGTTACTATGGCCAAATATTTTCAAGTATATATTTGTAATTGTTTGTAAAAGAGATTGTTGCAAGTCTGTAAATAATATAGATGTAATGGATGTATTTGTAGGCAGTTAATGCTTTATTTATCTGTTTAATAAATATAACAAAAAGCATACTTTAGCCAAAAACCGCTTTTGAGACGAAAGGGCGAGTTGGGTGCCTAGCACCTTCCCAACTCGTAATTTAGCCTCCAAACCCGTTTTCTTCATCTCTCGGTTTTCTTTTCTCGGTTTTGCTTTATTTTTGCCTTAAAATAAAGATGGCGACTCTAAAAACATTTTGGATCCAGTGGGGCCTCGCAACATCTTTCTTTGCACTTTCACGTTTTCCCCTAAAAAAGGGAGAATGAGAATGGAAAGGTGATGTATTCCTATGTCCTGGTATCCCCTAAACAAGGGATAACTTGACGTAGAAAACTCAAAGCACTCATAGTGATCCGAAATAGGCCATAAGGCTATTTTCATAAAATCCATAGTGGGGGCGCTGCAACATCTTTCTTTGCACTTTCACGTTCTCCCCTAGACAAGGGAGGATGGGAATGGAAAGGTGATGTTTTCCTATATCCTGGTATCCCCTAAAAAAGGGATAACTTGACATAGAAAATCCAAAGCTCCCATATCGGATCAAAATCCACTAAAGGCAACCGAGGCGCATTCCAACGCGCTATTCCGACAGCACTCTTCCCGCACTTTTGATTTCGTCCTCCCCTAGACAAGGGAGGGTGGAATGGGAGCAGTGGATGTCACCGCATCCGCACGTATGCGCACCCCTATCCAAGGGCACGCGGGGCGCGGGAGCACATTTCCCGGGAACCCACACATATAAAACCCAGAAATTGTACCCAACTGGGACAAGTGATGACTTATTTACCCTTCAATGATCGTGGTCATCAAGTGGGCATCACCAATAACCCACCTCCTCAAAATCCTTCCAACATGTACCAAAACCCAACACCTACAAATAACCTACCTCCTCAAAATCCTTAACAAATACCTCCTAATCCTTACCAAATGCCACAGCAAGAAATAAACCCAGCTATTCCCAATCCTTCCAGCATATACCAAAACCTAACACCCACTTCCACCAAATTAGAGGAAGACATGGAGAACTTAAAAAGTATGATGCTCAAAGTTTTGAACAAAAGGGAATTTTCTACGCGGGCATTAACGTTGCAACCTTCAGCCATACTACCTTCAAATTTCAAAATACCCGACATAGAAAAATTCGATGGGACTAGATGCCCTATCTCCCACCTAAAATCCTATTCTACCGGCATGCAGTCAAGAGAGGTTAGCTTTGAAGCTATGGCCTCCAATTTCCACCTTACATTAACAGGGGTTGCTAAGCAATGGTTAATGCTAGCAGATGATAGCACCATGGGCACTTGGGACCAAATAGCAGAAGAGTTCCTAAAGAGGTACAAAGACAATACCACCTTTGAAAATAAAAGAGATCTTAAGGCGTGTACCCAAAAGGAAAATGAAACATTTGCATAATTTGCAGCTAGGTGGAAGAAAAAAGTTGCCTAAACACTGGACAGACCTGATCCATCTAAATCAGCCCAGTTGTTTATAAAAAACATCCAACCAATTTATCTTGAATGCATGAGGTACCTTCCCTACAGTGATTTCAATACCATTATTGAAATAGGAAATCATATTGATGAAGATATACATAGAGGGTCCCTAGAAATTGATACACCTCCAAGTTCATTCTGCTATTCTGAATCAGAGGGAGGATCTACAGAAGAATTCAACGTTGATGAAAGAATCTCAACTAGTAAATACAGTAGTGTGCCATGCTCATATGAGACAGATAAGTCTGCCAATTCTGTTGAAGGAAGCAGTGACATTAACAGAAGTTGCATAGGACCTTACAAAGGAAACAAAAGGCATTACGATGAATTATATGCCCCAATATCACTAAAACTGCAAGGGTTAACGGCATAAGAAGTCCTTAAGCCCCTTGAAAACTACAAACCTCCAAACCCATCACCCGCTAAATGGAGCCGCAACAAGTATTGTGAATGCCACCAATCCAGTGGTCATATCACCGACAAATGCTTCTCACTCAGGAATGATATCCAAGACCTTATCGATGATAAAATCAATGAGAAGTCACACCCATGATTGTTTATCATAAAAAGCGATCAAACATCACCCAGGGAACAACATTGAGAAAAAATTCGGATAAGGCAAACCTTAGTACAAGAAGTTGTTGGCCACTCAAGGAAGGACAAGGAAAAGCCTTTTAGACTCATCAAACCCTCGAATACCTTTTTGTATACGCCTACAAAAACCCTTTTTACCTTTGAATCTCCTCTTGCCAAATAAAATCTTCAGGAAACAACTTTTTTTCAACTTAGCGTCAGTTTTCGTAGATTTCTCCATACATATCTTTTTCAATTCAGATTACCTATTTCCGAGTATCCCTAGAAAAGTTTTCTTCTAAGGATGATAAGTTGACTCTCTTAAAACCCTTAAATCTACGCGAGTTAATAATGAGTCATCCAGAAGATATGGACCCGTAAACTTTTAAGAGCACATGAAATCTAAAGCAGGCAAGTCGTCTTAATCGGAATCACCTTCGACCCATTGCGACCGAGCTGTTAATAGCGTACTGGGGCTACCTACCATAAACACCAAAACCCCTCTAAAGAACCTGAAACCTTTTTTTAGTCCACCATATGCCAAAATCCCTACCAAAACTAAGACCTTCCAAAATCCCCAGCCACACAAACTATCCTCATGATCTAGCTTCCCAAAACTAGGGGTTATATCGCCTTTTTATATCCACCAAGAATGATCATCCCTTTGTCCCAAAAAGAGAGATGACATTCTCAACTGCTATGATGATGCTCCGAGGAAAAAAAAAGAACAAAAAAAACAAAAAAAAAAAAAAGAACAAAAAAAGAAAAAAAAAGAAAAGAAGAAAAAAAATCTCCCTGGAGCAAGTCCATCATTTGTCCATCTCCTTCTTACCCAAACTAGTTTGGGGCTTCTTGGGAAGAATTAA
The DNA here is from genome assembly GCA_013146195.2 of Codonopsis lanceolata. Lineage (NCBI taxonomy): Eukaryota > Viridiplantae > Streptophyta > Magnoliopsida > Asterales > Campanulaceae > Codonopsis > Codonopsis lanceolata. Next base: position 62,336,515 of record CM028377.1, on the reverse strand, counting down.
CACATACACCTTTTAAGATGTGGATTGAAAAAAAAGAGGTCCACCATGCCCAAAGCCCAAGCCATACCCAAAGTCTAAGCCAAAAAGCCTACCATACTCGAAACCAAAAGGCCAATTCTCCATCTAGAACCCACAGCCTGAAAAGCCAACCAACGATCAAACTTTTGATCGCCTTTGTTAAACATAAACCAAATTCCATGAAATGACCTTCTAACCAGAAACCTCAAAGCCAATCTGATCGATGTATTTTATACGTCGATTTTATATGCTTCTATGACTTAAATTATGCTATTTCACGAGGCTTTTGGCTACTGATATATGTTTTCGGTGAGTTTTGTAAGTTTCAGGGTTGTTAGTGAAAATATGCAAAACTCCAGGGTTTTATGTGCAAATTTCAAGAAGGGCCAAAGAGGAAAAATGAGGAATAAACGGAAGTTGTCAAATTTGGAGACCTTGCGGACACAAGGTACCTCAGACCTTGCGACCGCAAGGTAGGCAGTACGGATGAGAAGCAGAAATCCAAGGCCAGACACACTGGAGACCTTGCGACCGCAAGGTGGTCAGAATGCGATATTTTCGGATTTTCACACAGTGATTCGATTGGATTACAACTCCCGAGTATATATTGAAGTTGGATGCCGAGAGCCAAGAGAGAGAGACTGCTAGGAACAGTCTTAGGTAGATTTTAGATAGTTTTTAGATTGTATAACATAGTTAGATTGTGTAATTACAAGTATTGAAGATCAAATCATGTATCCGATCATCTCCATGTGCTGTTCATTGTCTATGATGAACTAAATCATCCATAATCTAGGAGGTGGGAGGTAACTTGTATCGAATTTATGTTTTGATTCTTATACATGTTCACTCAATTCTTGTTGATTGTGGTGTTTATCAATCCCTATATTATTTTGCTTTGAACAAATGAATGTAATCGCAAATAATAAAGGCCTAGAGGTGCGGATAACTGCATGACCAATGTGCATATGTCGTACACTGGCTCACCATCACAATAAATTGGACCTATAGATGCACGAGAGTGACAAGTTAGGACCAGGTTCATACATGATCTAGGTGACAGATAGATCATAAATCTAGGTGACAGCTAGATTGATAGTTCTTGTGCTTAGGATATAGAATGGATGAATGTTGCGGGGATGGAGGCTGAACCAATAGTTCAACAGACTATATCTATCTTTAGTGAACGAACCCAAGAAATTGAATGATATTATTATGAATTGAACATAAAGGAGATACAAGTGAAACCCAGAATCCTAGATTGCCACCCACCATAAGATCTTCATATCTGTAATTACTGCTAATTAGTTAAACATCTAAATAAAAATAGTAGTTTATAATAGAAATAAATCTAAAAACCCCCTTTAGATTAATAATTTGCTATCAATAAATTGCACGGTTCGTGATCACTTGTCTCTATGGGTTCGACCCTTGCTTCCAATACTATTCTATAATAGTCTTGTCCACTTGCAAGGAAAAAGATTAATTAAAACATCGATCACAATCCATCCCCAAAAGTTTAAACAAGACACTTTGAACCAGTCGTGATCAACAACTTTCCTTCAATCGGTTATAACGTGATCTGAGTCAAAGATAGAACTCCTTGCTAAAACACATGAAAACATCAAAAGATAAATACCAAGTAGGGTCCATAAACCCCCAAACCTAGTGATGCTCGGTAATAAAGTGAACTCTGAATCCTAACTCTTTTCTTGTTCATTAGAGTCATCCCCATATCATGTACTTTTGATTCTCTCTTCGAAAAAAAAAAGAAAAAAAAGAGAAGAGGAGAAAAACAAGGGACTTTCCCTCCATCCACTTCCTTCTGGGGTCGTTTATATCCATAAAAAAATGTATCACTTGAGTATGCTAGGGGCTTTCTATCCCATTTTGAAAAAAAAAACTGATTGAGTCACCTTGGGGCTTTTCCCACCGAACTCATAAGTCTTGTCTATGCAGTCTCTTATCCCATATTCCCCGGGTCATGAATTGTTTGTCATTTTGGGAAAAGGCATGTTGGAAACCTATATTAACCAAGAAAATTATGCCTTGGTCTTATTAGGCGAGGACTTCTTAGGATTGGATGACAAGATCACTTATTATGCCTAATCTTCGTCTGAAATCCAAGGCTATCACAGATAACCTGTTACAGAATTGATACACTACTATAAGGTCCCTCATGATTTCTGCGAGCCGGGTGGTTTTATTTCAGATACACTTTCCCCTTACCTTCCTGTTGACGCCAAACTAGTTGTCTACCGGTCTGTCCAGAATATCAAAGGTTGGAAACCTCACATACAAGGTTAGGTTATTTGTCTCGCTTTGGCGCCGTGCCGGTTTTTCTAAAGTTCTATCGGATCTTGCTACTTGACCACCATGCTATCTCGTCCTATGGGTCCGATTTTTGAAACCCCTCCTTACTTTCTTTGCCAAAAACCATGATATTTTGTTACCAAGTCAAAAGAAACGGAAGCCCTCCATTAGATTTCTTCACTGAGAAAAATCCACCAGATACCAGAAAGCAAACGAACATATATATGTCACACCAAAGCTTCGAGTCAAACCCAACAAAGCTACAACTTCATCCATCTCACTCACTAGCCAAAAAGTACAGTGTGTTTAATAAATTTGTTTTGCTTAAAGGTCAATCATGTAAAGGTACTATTAGCTAGTGTCTGCATGTAGACTAAATTGCAAGGTGATGGAGTAAGCATTTCAGCAAATAAATCCGTGCCATTATATCTGATCTCGAAACTTTTCCACACATTACTGACATTGTTGTCGCCCCTGTGTTTCAAAAAAAAGTGGCATCGCTTTTCCTTTGCTGGGAAGCCTGTTAAAAATAATTCTCTCCCTATTCTGGGGAAAACCCTTTTTCAAAGAAAAAAAAATCGCATCGCTTTTCCTATCTGGGTTAAAATGCTTTTTGAAAAGCAATATCGTTTTCCCTATGCTGGGGAAAGCCTGTTTTAAAAGGTTCCATCGCTTTTCCTATGCTGGGAAAAGCCCGTTTTAAAAGGTTGCATCACTTTCCCTATGCTGGGGAAAGCACGTTTTTAAATGTTGCATCACTTTCCCTATGCTAGGGAAAGCCCATTTTAAAAGGTTGTATCGCTTTCCCTATACTGGGGAAAGCCTATTTTGAAAAAGTAGCATCTATTTCCCTATGCTGGGGAAAGCCTATTTTGAAAAAGCATCGCTTCCTATCTTTGAAAAGCAAGATCGTTTTCCTATTCCGGGAGACGCGTTTTTAAAAGGTGGAATCGTTTTCCCTATTCTGGGGAAAGGGCATTTAGAAGTTCCACCAATTTTGCCTATTCTGGGCGAAACGCAGTCGAGTCCCACAGGTTTTGCCTATTCTGGGTGAAACGCAGCCGAGTTCCACTAGTTTTGCCTATTCTGGGCAAAACGCAGCTGAGTTCCACCAGTTTTGCCTATTCTGGGCTAAACGCATCCGAGTCACACCAGTTTTGCCTATTCTGGGCGAAACGCAGCCGAGTTCCACCAGTTTTGCCTATTCTGGGCGAGTCCCACCGGTTTTGACAAAATTAACCTTACATCTAATAAATCATCTAGAATTTATTTTAGGACAAACAAGTAAATTTATCATCATAAATGATAATATTTGTAAAAAAATAACCCTAAATTTAATAAATCACTCACCATTGAATAAGGTCAAATGAGTAAATTTGTTATGAGCTAATTAATTACATGAATAATTACAAAAATAACCCTAAATTTAATAAATCAATCACCATTGAATAAGATCAAATATGTAAATGTTATCTCTATCTATCTATCTTCTTTACTATAAAAGTGTGAGTTGTTTCTTAGAAATTAATGTATGGACAAAATTAACCTTTCATCTAATAAACCATCCACCATTTATTTAAGGACAAACAAGTAAATTTATCATGATAAAAAATAATATTTGTACAAAACTAATGTTTAATAAATTACTCCCTATTTAATAAGGTCAAATAAATAATTTATTAATTGCTAATCAATTCCATAAATAATAACAAAAAATTTATTATAATAAATGATAATGTCAAATTAGTAAATTATATCTCTATATATCTATCTATTTCTACTATAAAATTGTGAGTTGTCTCTTAGAAATTAATGTATGGACAAAATTAACCTTTCATCTAATAAATCATCCACCATTTATTTTAGGACAAACAAGTAAATTTATCATAATAAATGATTATATTTGTAAAAAATTAACCCTAAATTTAATAAATCACTCACCATTGAATAAGGTCAAATGAGTAAATTTGTTATGAGCTAATTAATTACATGAATAATTACAAAAAGAACTCTAAATTTAATAAATCACTCACCATTGAATAAGATCAAATATGTATATGTTATCTCTATCTATCTATCTTCTTTACTATGAAAGTGTGAGTTGTCTCTTAGAAATTAATGTATGGACAAAATTAATATTTCATCTAATAAATCATCCACCATTTATTTAAAGACAAACAACTAAATTTATCTTCTTTACTATAAAAATGTGAGTTGTCTCTTAGAAATTAATGTATGGACAAAATTAACCTTTCATCTAATAAACCATCCACCATTTATTTAAGGACAAACAAGTAAATTTATCATGATAAAAAATAATATCTGTACTAAATTAATGTTTAATAAATCACTCCTCATTGAATAAGGTCAAATAAATAATTTATTAATTGTTAATCAATTCCATGAATAATAACAAAAAAATTATCATAATAACTGATAATGTCAAATTAATAAATTTTATCTCTATCTATCTATCTATTTCTACTATAAAATTGTAAGTTGTTTATTAGAAATTAATGTATTGACAAAATTAACATTTCATCTAATAAATCATCCATCATTTAATTTTAGGACAAACAAGTAAATTTATCATAATAAATGATAATGCTTGTAAAAAAAATAACCCTAAATTTAATCAATCACTCACCATTGAATATGGTTAAATAAGTAAATTTGTTATGAGCTAATCAATTACATGAATAATTAGAAAAAGAACCCTAAATTTAATAAATCACTCACTATTGAATAAGGTCAAATAAGTAAATGATATCTCTATCTATCTATCTTCTTTAAGATTATGTGTATATGATTAAGTATCATCCACTGAGGATTAACGAGAAGAAAAAAACCCTAAACACCTAGTTTTTCACGCACTCATGGTGCGATTTTCTTCTCAGTCGTCTTTCTGCCTTTGAACCGATGGAGGCTGTGCCTCCAACGCCGCCAGATCCTCCTCCTATCAAGCCATCTGCTCCTTCCTTTGCTGATGTTCTCAGTGTGCCTTCAACCTTGGCTTCTTCATCTTTTGTTATCCCTGCGTCTTCATACAAGGGTGAACCAGCTTTAAACCTCTCTCCAGCTATCATTGAATCCTTTGCAAAACCTTTTAGCCATGCCTTGATAGGGAAGTTCTCCTATGGTCGCCCTTCCATGGAAGAAACACGTAAATATTTTCATACTATAGGCCTAAAAGTTGCCTTCATTATCAGCCATCTTGACGCCAAACATGTCTTGATCCAAGTTCATCATGACGAAGACTATCAACGTCTATGGATCAAGGATCAGTGGTACTTGGGAAAATATCTGATGCGAGTTTTTAAATGGTCTCCGAATTTCCGGCCTGATGTTGAAAGTTCGATTGTCCCGGTTTTGTTCTCTCTACCGGGTCTCCCGATTCATCTCTTTGCTAAACCTGCTCTTTTTTCGATTGCTTCATTGTTTGGTAGGCCATTAATGTTAGATCAGCCTACTCTCAATCTCACCCGCCCTAGTGTTGCTAGGATCTGTGTCGAAGTTGACCTGCTCAAGCTGTGTCCTTTTAGGATTTGGGTAGACTGTGGAGAAGTTTATCCAAGTTTCTGGCAGCCTTTAGAGGCTGAGAATATGCCTCTATATTGTAAACATTGTCTTCGACAGGGTCATCAAGAACTCACTTGCAAAGCGAAGAATCCAGTATCTAAATCTGAGAATATTCCCAAGCCCGCTTCTCCTCCAAATCGCCAAAGATGGACTCCAAAAAAAGACTTACCTGTTTCGAAGAAGGATAATCTCCCTAATCTAGTTGACCCTATTGATATTCCATCTGCTTTGCCTGAAAAAGTTATTGACCCAATTACTATTGATCTTAACAATATTGATTCTGAAGGTATCTCCCCGCATGCTTCCAAACAGGACCCTCTTAATTCCACGTCATCTCAACATGAAAAAATAGATGGTTCTCCTCCTATTGATGTTGATCCCAGCCCGAATAATCAAGCTGAAAAAGAATCTTCTTCTGCTCTCCACAATTCCTCTAGTAGCAAAGCATCTGATGAGAATGTTGTACCCTCTTCTAGTCATGTTCCTGCCACGGACAACCTCACCAAGGACTTACCCGTTTCTCCTAATAGATTTTTCGTCCTTAATACAATTGATCCTGAAAGTGAAGAGGAAAGTCTTAATTTGCAAGGCATTAACCTAGAAGTCCGTCTTCCTATTCACAAGCTAAAGCCGTATGTTCCTCCAACTGCTCGTCAGACTCGTTCTCAGGCCTCCAAGCCCCATTCAACTGACACTCGATCGAATTGTTAATGGATTGTAAAGCTCTGTTCTGGAATGTTCAGGGAATTGGTAATGACCCGACTGTAAGTCGCTTGAAACAATTAGTCTGTCTTCATAATATTTCTATTGTTGCGATATTTGAGCCCATGCTTGATATTAGTAAAGTAAACCTGATTTCTCGTCGCCTTCAATTCAGGTTTTCTTTTTCTAATTCTTCCAGCTCTATATGGGTATTTGTTAAAGCTTGCTACAACTGTTCTTTTATTTCGGAATCTGATCAGTTTGTTTCTCTTAAGATTCAGCACTACACTTGGCCATTTCATGCATTGTTCACTTGTGTTTATGCGAGGTGTGATTCTCGAGATCGTCAAGACCTTTGGGATGCTCTAATACTTTCTAGTTCCAGCTTTTCTTCAATGCCTTGGCTGCTTGGAGGCAATTTTAACATAATCCTGGATCCTAGTGAAAAATCAGGTGGAGCGGGTTGGGATAGGAATGGAGCTATGGACTTTCATGCTTGTTTATCTGTTGCAGGCCTAACGGATTTGGGTTATTCAGGGAGGCCATTTACTTGGTGGAATAAGCGGGTTGGTTCTTCAACAATTCATGAACGTATCGACCGTGTTATCTGTAACTCATATTGGTTAGATCACTTTCCTTCTTCTTCGATTCAGCACCTTAATAGAACTTGCTCGGACCATTCTCCTCTTCTTACTACATTCACTCGGTAAGCTACTCAGCATCCAGTGGCTTTTAAATTTCTGAATGTTTGGATTAGTCATAATTCCTTCTCTGATACGGTCAAAGAAGCCTGGTCAAAGGCCGAGATTGGGCGTCCCATGGTCTGTTTTTCCAAAAAACTCAGAAACGTCAAAACAGCTTTAAAAGATTGGAACAAGTCGGTATTTGGCAATATTTGAAAATATCAAGGCGGCGGAAGATGACGTGCAAGAGAAGGAACTATTATTTGAGCTAAATAATTCTCCTTCAAATCGTGCAGATTTAATGGCTGCTCAGGCAAATCTTCGTAAATATCTTGTCAGAGAGGAGATGTTTTGGCGTCAAAAAGCCAAAGTGAAATGGCTTAAAGAGGGCCAAGGAAAGACCAAGCTTTTTCATGCCTCTGTCAAGCAAACTCAACGCCGTCTTTATCTTCATTCCATTTCTGATGAGAATGGAACTGTGTTAAATTCTGAGGCTGATATCAAGAATACGGCAATTCGTTTCTTCAAATCTCAACTTCAGGCTGAGGATATTGACACTCCAGATCTTGATATGATCCATCCCTTAATTACAGATGCCTGGAATGATTCTCTTATAGCTCCTCCCTTTTCTATGGAAATTAAAAAGGCTGTTCAGAGTCTTAATGGTGACAGTGCGGCAGGTCGGATGGTTTTACTGGCGCTTTCTATGTGGCTTGCTGGGATATTATAGGAGAAGATTTATGTATGGCTATTCAGGAATTTTTCTCTGGATTTTCCTTGCCTAGAGCTTGGTTCAGTACTCTCATTGCTACGATTCCCAAAGTTGACAGGCCTTCTTCTTTTAAGGATCTCCGACCTATAAGTTTATGTAATTTTTGCTCTAAGGTCATCTCAAAAATTCTCTCTTCCCGCCTTGCTCCTATTCTACCGCATATTATATCTGATAATCAAAGCGCCTTCACCAAAGGTCGCTCCATCCAGGATAACATTCTTCTTGCCCAAGAAATGATGAGTTTTCTTGGTAAAAAGGTGCTGGGCTCTAACGTTATTATTAAGCTTGATATGGCTAAGGCGTTTGACAGGGTTTCATGGATCTTCCTTATCAGGGTTCTTAGAAAATTTGGTTTTCATGAAGTTTTCATTGATTTGGTTTGGCGGCTTATTTCTGATAACTGGTTCTCCGTTTTGATAAATGGTGATTCAGTGGTATTTTTCTCCTCTTCTCGAGGCCTTCGTCAGGGTGACCCTCTATCCCCTAGTCTCTTCATTATTGCAGCTGAGGTTCTTAGCAGAAGTCTTGATTGCCTTCATCATCAATTTCTTTTGGCAGTTTTTTCTACTTCTAGTGGGTGTCCTGTGGTCTCTCATCTGGCTTTTGCAGATGACATTATTATCTTTTGTAATGGAAGTAAAAATTCCATCACTCTCCATAAGGATGTAATTCGTCGTTATGAAGTTGTCTTGGGTCAACTCATCAATAACTCAAAAAGTTCTTTATATCTTTGTCCATCCACAGATGACAATCGGGCTTTAATTATCAAAGAAGTTTTGGGTTATAATAAGGGTTCTCTCCCTATCACTTATCTTGGTTGTCCCATTTATTTTGGGCATAAGAAAAGGTCTTACTTTGACCCATTGGTGATTAAAATTCATAATAGTATTCATTCCTGGATGGGTTTTCTTCTGGATGCTGCGAGTCGTCTCTCTCTCATTAAGTATGTGCTCTCCTCAATTTCTAGCTACCTCCTTGCTGCAATTGATCCTCCTATCTATGTTTCTTCCTTGATAGATCGCCTGTTCTCCAATTTTTTCTGGGGCCAAATTGATGGTAAGAAAAAGAGTCATTGGATCTCTTGGAGTACTTGCTGTCACCCAATTAATGAAGGAGGTCTAGGAGTTCACTCTATGGCTGATCTTGCTCGGGCATTTGGTCTTAAGTTGTGGTGGAGATTCCGAACTGTCTCTAATATTTGGACTTGTTTTCTGCGTGCCCGCTACTGTTTACGTAAATATCCTTGTTGTGTCTCTTAGAAGGGCTCTCATATATGGAAGAGAATGTTAAAAGCAAGGGAGATGGCTGAACCCCATATTTTCTGGATTATCGGAAGAGGAGATTGCTCCCCATGGTATGATAATTGGGTTCCTCATTATTCTGTTTCTATGCCGCCTGGATGCAATGTAAGTTCAGTTCGTGAGATTATGTCTACTATATCCCTTCATGGTGATTCTTCTGCTTCAGATCTTCCATCCTCCTTGGTCTCTAAGATAAAGGAGAATTTTATCTCTCTTTGCGACACTCCTGACAGCGCAATCTGGGCAGCAACCACGCAAGGGCAATTTTCTCTTTCTTCGGCAGTAACCTTGGTTCAGAATGCTCGGCCTTTGCTGTTCTCCTCTAAATATGTCTGGCACAAACATCTTCCAAAGAAAATAAGTATTTTTCTTTGGAGGCTATTCTTGCGAAAGCTTCCTCTTGATGAAGGGCTTTGGTGTAAAGGCTTTTCTCTAGCCTCAAAATGTCAATGCTGTGAGGATGGATTTATGGAGACCTTCTCCCATGTTTTTATTTCCAGTCAGTCTGCTTTACAGGTTTGGAAATATTATCATGATAAGTTTGATATTCCATTCCAACCGTGTTCTATTCAGCAGAGATGTTTCTCTTGGTGGTTGCATTGTAGCTCGATGGTCCACTCTTTGCTTCCTTCATTAATTTTGTGGCAAATGTGGAGAGCTCGAAATCGGGTTATTTTTGAAGGCCTTCGTACTCCTGCTCATGTCATTATTTATAATATTAATTCTGATCTTCAAGATACCTTTAATGCTGCCAATTATTTTCTCTCTGATCTGTCTGGTTCAGCTATATCGTTTGGGCATCGGAAGACAGTTACAGTTAAGTCAGTTAAGTGGTCTAAGCCTCCTAGTGGTAGATTTAAGTTGAATACTGATGGAGCTAGCAGGGGTAATCCAGGATGCAGTGGAGGGGGAGGCATTATCCGTGACTCTATGGGTAGATTTATCTACGCATTCTCCTATTATTATGGTGATTGTTCTAATATGGTTGCAGAGATTCGAGCTCTTCATTTTGGTCTTCAATGGCTTCAGGATCATAATCTTGGCGAAGTTACAATTGAAATGGACTCTAAAGTTATTTTTGAGTGCATCACTAAGGGTCACAGCTTCCCTTGGATTCACTCTTATATTTTTCGTGACATCCTTCGTCTCCAGGCATCGGGAAATTTTAATTATTGTCACTGTTTCCGAGAAGCTAATTCTGTGGCTGATAGCCTTGCGAACTTAGCTTGTGACTCTCTCTCTCTCTCTCAGGCGGAGTTTCTCCATTCTTCTGCTCTTCCCTATCATATTCGTGGTCTTCTTAGTCTGGATGCAAGAGGCACGCTGTATGTTCGTATTACTTAATTTCCTTTTGCGTTGTTCTCTCTTTTTCGAGGTAAGGCTCCACTGTCCTCCCGTTTATAAGGGCAAGGCTGGTTGTCCCCCTCAAGTTTGTATTTTTTTTCTTTTAATAAATAAAATCCTGCAGGGTGTCGTCCCTGTTTCCTTAAAAAAATATATATATATCTTCTTTACTATAAAAGTGTGAGTTGTCTCTTAGAAATTAATGTATGGAAAAAATTAACATTTCATCTAATAAATCATCCACCATTTATTTAAGGACAAACAACTAAATTTATTTTCTTTACTATAAAAATGTGAGTTGTCTCTTAGAAATTAATGTATGGACAAAATTATCATTTCATCTAATAAACCATCCACTATTTATTTAAGGACAAACAAGTAAATTTATCATGATAAAAAATAATATGTGCACAAAATTAATGTTTAATAAATCACTCCCCATTGAATAAGGTCAAATAAATAATTTATTATTTGCTAATCAATTCCATGAATTGCGGCTACACTCGGCATGAGCTTCATATTGTGCTCCAGCTTAGCATCAGAGTTACTCTCGGCACGAGCTTCTACGAGTGTTTAATACGTTCATCATGCTTTCATCAGCATTTGCGGCTACACTCGGCATGAGCTTCATATTGTGCTCCAGCTTAGCATCAGAGTTACACTCGGCACGAGCTTCTACGAGTGTTTAGTACGTTCATCATGCTTTCATCAGCATTTGCGGCTACACTCGGCATGAGCTTCATATTGTGCTCCAGCTTAGCATCAGAGTTACTCTCGGCACGAGCTTCTACGAGTGTTTAGTACGTTCATCATGCTTTCATCAGCATTTGCGGCTACACTCGGCATGAGCTTCATATTGTGCTCCAGCTTAGCATCAGAGTTACTCTCGGCACGAGCTTCTACGAGTGTTTGGCACGTTACGCTCCACTAGCGTCCATTTCAAGACCGCTTTGTCTTGCCATTTCGAGATCGCATTATCTCGCCAATACGAGACCGCATTGTCTCGCCAATATGAGACTGCATTGTCTCGCCTCATACCTATCACCCTCCTCGGGACGCCGAGGAGAGGCTAGGCTCCTAGCGCCTCATGCATATCCTCCTTGAGAGGCCAGAGCATACAGAGCATATCCTCCTTGAGAGGTCAGCATATCCTCCTTGAGAAGCCAGAGCATCCACATGAGCATTTCATACATATGCATCCTCCATTCATCATTGCATAAACATAAAAAACATGCTCCTATTTCCTCTCTCTTAAAGGTCCTCGCCACACTGATGATAGATCTTATTATGGCCTTACGGCTCTGTTCTCTGGAAGATCCTCGCCACGCCGAGGATAAATCTTATTATGGCCTTACGACTCTATTCTCTGGAAGATCCTCGCCACGCCGAGGATAAATCTTATTATGGCCTTACGGCTCGATTCTCTGGAAGATCTTCGCCAAGCCGAGGATAAATCTTATTATGGTCTTATGGCTCAATTCTCTGAAAGGTCCTCGCCACGCCGAGGATAAATCCTATTATGGTTTCTTGTGGCTCAATTCTCTGGAAGGTCCCTGTCACGCTGATGATAAATTTTATTATGGCTTTACGCTGAAGACTACATATCTTATTTTCATGCCTATACTTGCCGGTCAAGGTCTAATTCACCAATCCAGGATCAATTATACACAAAGTTCATTCGCCAAGGCTCAAAAGTCAGTTACATAAACTCTTCTGGAATTCAAAGCAAAATCTCAAAACCCTCAGCATCACAAAGAGCAACTACAAGCAGATTATACTCCTTACCCTCGATGTTAGCCTCGAGGGCTAAGGAGTAGGGGGCTACTGAAGTGCACCGAAATATCAGGCCCAAACAGGTAACCCAAGAGTGTACTCCGAAATTATACTTAGAAGATTGGGCCAAAGCCCGTACCCGGAAGAAGGGCCCAAGACCAATCACATACTAAAGCCCAAGAGGCCCAAGACCACATTTTTCTATAAATGCAAGGAGACTTCCTCCTGGAAAAGGGGTCAGTAACTATTCTTCTCTCTCTATTTCATTGATTATTAAGATTGAACATTACAAATACTGATTATCACACCTGAGGGTTTGTGGGGACACCCCCACCCACTCACGGTGCTTTATTTTACAGGTAAACAAAAGCCAGATATCCTACCGCGACTACCACCGTCGAACACGACGCCACCTTCGGCACCCCGGACACAACACGACAAGATCACCACACTTTTTGCGTGATCATGAATAATAACAAAAAAATATCATAATAAATGATAATGTCAAATTTGTCAATTCTATCTCTATCTATATATCTATCTATTTCTACTATAAAATTGTGAGTTGTCTCTTAGAAATTAATGTATGGACAAAATTAACCTTTCATCTAATAAATCATCCACCATTTATTTTAGGAGAAATAAGAAAATTTATCATAATAAATGATTATGTTTGTAAAAAAAATAACCTTAAATTTAATAAATCACTCACCATTTGAATAAAGTCAAATACGTAAATTTGTTATGAACTAATCAATTACATGAATAATTATAAAAAGAACCCTAAATTTAATAAATCACTCACCATTGAATAAGGTCAAATAGGTTTATCTCTATATTTCTATCTTCTTTACTATAAAAGTGTGAGTTGTTTCTTAAAAATTAATGTATGGACAAAATTAACATTTCATCTAATAAATTATCCACCATTTATTTAAAGAAAAAACAAGTAAATTTATCTTCTTTAATTTAAAAATGTGAGTTGTCTCTTAGAAATTAATGTATGGACAAAGTTAAGCATTCATCTAATAAACCACTACCATTTATTTAAAGACAAACAAGTAAATTTATCATTATAAAAAATAATATTTGTACAAAAGTAATGTTTAATAAATCACTCCCATTGAATAAGGTGAAATAAATAATTTATTATTTACTAATCAATTCCATGAATAATAAAAAAAATTATCATAATAAATGATAATGTCAAATTAGTAAATTCTATCTCTCTCTATCTATCTATCTATTTCTACTATAAAATTGTGAGTTGTCTCTTAGAAATTAATGTATGGACAAAATTAATCTTAAATCTAATAAATCATCCATCATTTACTTTAGGACAAACAAGTAAATTTGTCATTATAAATGATAATATTTGTAAAAAAATAACCCTAAATTTAATAAATCACTCACTATTAAATAAGGTCAAATAAGTAAATTTGTTATGAGCTAATCAATTACATGAATAATTACAAAAAGAACCCTAAATTTAATAAATCACCCACCATTTAATAAGGTCAAATAGGTAAATATTATCTCTATCTATATATTTTCTTTATTATAAAAGTGTGAGTTGTCTTTTAGAAATTAATATATGGACAAAATTAACCTTTCATCTAATAAATCTCCATCATTTATTTAAGGACAATCAAGTAAATTTATCTTCTTTACTATAAAAATGTGAATTGTCTTTTAGAAATTAATGTATGGACAAAATTAACCTTTCATCTAATAAACCATCAATCATTTATTTAAGGACAAACAAGTAAAGTTATCATGATAAAAAATAATATATGTAAAAAAATAATGTTTAATAAATCACTCCCCATTGAATTAGGTCAAATAAATACTTTATTATTTGCTAATCAATTCCGTAAATAATTACCATAATAATCATAAATTTAATAAATCACTCACCATTGAATAAGGTCAAAAAATAAATAAGTTAATTTCAGATTTAACATTAATTCTAAATCAAATCTCTATCGTTGAATATATATATATATATATATTCCACCAAATTTAGGTTTTCCATCTATTTTTTCTACCAAACAAAGCTCTGTTTGCCTCCAACTTTAAGGCCACCAATGTTGAAACTCTCTTTTGGAAACAACTTGTGTAAATTGTCCCCTTCCAATATTAGAAACTCGACTGCCACCAAGAACAGCTCGAGATACATGAAAGTCGATATCATTGCTCTACCTGTCCTCCCAAAGGCAAACTCCCCTATATCAGGAGATGTTTTAATGAGTGGATCAGAATCCATACACCTACGTAAAAGTAAACCCGTGTAGAAACACAGAATCGCTACCAAGAAAAGGATTATTAAGCTTAGCCACCCTCCTTTAGACAGTGCATAAGGGATTGATAGTATTCCAACACCTAAAAAAAACATAAGAATAAGTTACATAAAATCATTATCACTTGCAGAATTTTACAAGTGTTGAATGATTTGAACTTGGAACCTGATAAGGCATTGATGCCATTGAAACAAGTTCGAAGGAAGGTGGTGCCTGTGCTTGGTTGTTGGCTTTGGCTCTCCATTGTCCCTCCACTATGAGAATCCATTTTCTTTTTTTTGTTGTCCACTACCTAAAATATGGATTCATATTAATAGGAAGAGGCAGATTAATGGATAGACTGGACAAATGTGTATATGATGATGTATATTTTTTACTACTAGTCAAGTGCACGCATGTTGCACGTGTATGTGTGTGTCTATATATATATATATATATATATATATATATATATATATATATATATATATATTTATTTATATTTATTTATTTATTTATTTATTCAACCAAATTTAGGTTTTCCATCTATTTTTTCTACCAAACAAAGCTCTGTTTGCCTCCAACTTTAAGGCCACCAATGTTGAAACTCTCTTTTGGAAACAACTTGTGTAAATTGTCCCCTTCCAATATTAGAAACTCGACTGCCACCAAGAACAGCTCGAGATACATGAAAGTCGATATCATTGCTCTACATGTCCTCCCAAAGGCAAACTCCCCTATATCAGGAGATGTTTTAATGAGTGGATCAGAATCCATACACCTACGTAAAAGTAAACCCGTGTAGAAACACATAATCGCTACCAAGAAAAAGGATTATTAAGCTTAGCCACCCTCCTTTAGACAGTGCATAAGGGATTGATAGTATTCCAACACCTAAAACAAAACATAAGAATAAGTTACATAAAATCATTATCACTTGCAAAATTTTACAAGTGTTGAATGATTTGAACTTGGAACCTGATAAGGCATTGATGCTATTGAAGCAAGTTCGAAGGAAGGTGGTGCCTTTGCTTGGTTGTTGGCTTTGGCTCTCCATTGTCCCTCCACTATGAGAATCCATTTTCTTTTTTTGTTGTCCACTAAATATGGATTCATATTAATAGGGAGAGGCAGATTAATGGATAGACTGGACAAATGTGTATATGATTATGTATATTTTTTACTACTAGTCAAGTGCACGCATGTTGCACGTGTTGTTAATGATTTTTTAGTTAAATATTATTTCTACTACATTTTTTACTTATTTACTAGATTATTAGTTATTGCTTTTAAATTATGTAGGTTTGGACAAAATGATATAATTTTTATTACAAACATATTTTAAATATCAAATGGTTAACTAAATGATATAATTATAACTAAATTCAATTTTGCACCTAAGGAAAAGGACCAAAATAATTCTCATGTCATATACAAAGTGTCATTTTCCATTAATATTATTAACTCTCATGGACGTGAGGGGGCAAAGTGGGATGAATAGCAAAATTAGGTATGAAAGTGAGATATGTAATTTACATGTTAGGGTTCAACGTGAGATTTAAGTAAATACTTCTGGGAGCGAATCGTATTTTGGCCCAATAAAAATTAGGCCAAAAAAACAAATATCTCATTAAAGCTTCTATCAAATCTAACTTTGGTTTTTTTATGATTAATTTAATTCATAGGAGAAATATACACACACATATATGCATGTATGTATGTATTTATATATATATATATATATATATATATATATATATATATATATATATATATATATATATATATATACATATATATATATATATATATATATATATATATATATATATATATATATATATATATATATATATATATATATATATATATATATATACATATATATATATACATATATTTATTTATTTATTTATTTATTTATTTATTTATTTATTATTTATGGTGAAAAATATACATTAAAATTTCATAAAGGACAATTTTCAAATATATATATAATTTTTTCATATATAAAAAAGAATAATTAAAATTAAACAAAAAAATGAAGACAAAACATTTCACAAAAATCATTAAAAACACACGCAAGGTACGTGTAACTAACTAGTACACAAAAAAAATGGCGAAACAGGCTCAGCGCCGGACTTCACTGTTACGGTTGCTTCATTACATGCGAGTCCAGTCAGGGTGTGTGTTTTGTGTGTGAGAGAGAGAAAGATAATACAGTAAAAACTTGTTGATCCATTTCATGAAGCAAAGCTATTTTGTTTGTACAACAACAATCTTGATTCAACCAAGCATTACTCATTTTGGTTGAACTTGCTTTGCAATATCTCTTAAAGAAGTATAGGTACCTACAACTGCAACAATAGCTCCAAACACCATAATCATGAAGTGTTGAATGATTTGAACTTGGAACCTGATAAGGCATTGATGCCATTGAAGCAAGTTCGAAGGAAGGTGGTGCCTTTGCTTTGTTGTTGGCTTTGACTCTCCATTGTCCCTCCACTATGAGAATCCATTTTCTTTTTTTGTTGTCCACTACCTGAAATATGGATTCATAATAATAGGGAGAGGCAGATTAATGGATAGACTGGACAAATGTGTATATGATGATGTATATTTTTTACTACTAGTCAAGTGTACGTACGTTGCACTCATGTTGCACGTGTTGTTAATGATTTTTTAGTTAAATATTATTTTCACTACATTTTTTACTTATTTACCACATTATTAGTTATTGCTTTTAAATTATGTAGGCTTGGACAAAATGATATAATTTTTATTACAAACATATTTTAAATATCAAATGGTTAACTAAATGATATAATTATAACTAAATTCAACTTTGCACCCAAAGAAAATGACCAAAATAATTCTCACGTCATATACAAAGTGTCATTTTCCATTAATATTATTAACTCTCATGGACGTGAGGGGGCAAAGTGGGATGAATAGCAAAATTGTGTATGAAAGTGAGCTATGTAATTTACAGGTTAGGGTACAACGTGAGATTTAAGTAAATACTTCCGGGAGCGAATCGTATTTTGGCCTCATAAAAATTAGGCCAAAAAAACAAATATCTCATTAAAGCTTCTATCAAATCTAACTTTGGTTTTTTTATGATTAATTTAATTCATAGGAGAAATATACACAAACATATATGCATGTATGTATGTATTTGCATATATATATATATATATATATATATTTATTTATTTATTTATTTATTTATTTATTTATTTATTTATTTATTTATTTATTTATTATTTATGGTGAAAAATATACATTAAAATTTCATAAAGGACAATTTTCAAAAATATATATAGATTTTTTATATATAAAAATAATAATTAAAATTAAACAAAAAAATGAAGACAAAACATATCACAAAAATCATTAAGAACACGTGCAAAATACGTGTAACTAACTAGCACACAAAAAAATGGCAAAACAGGCTCAGCGCCCGGCTTCACTGTTACGGTTGCTTCATTACATGTAAGTCCAGACGGTGTGTGTGTTTTGTGTGTTTGAGAGAGAAAGATAATACAGTAAAAACTTGTTGATCCATTTCATGAAGCAAAGCTATTTTGTTTGTACAACAACAATCTTGATTCAACCAAGCATTACTCATTTTGGTTGAACTTGCTTTGCAATATCTCTTAAAGAAGTAAGGTACCTACAACTGCAATAGCTCCAAACACCATAATCATGAAGTGTTGAATGATTTGAACTTGGAACCTGATAAGGCATTGATGCCATTGAAGCAAGTTCGAAGGAAGGTGGTGCCTTTGCTTTGTTGTTGGCTTTGACTCTCCATTGTCCCTCCACTATGACAATCCATTTTCTTTTTTTGTTGTCCACTACCTGAAATATGGATTCATAATAATAGGGAGAGGCAGATTAATGGATAGACTGGACAAATGTGTATATGATGATGTATATTTTTTACTATTTCTTTGAATTATATGTGGTCCATGAAAGAAGATAGTGATAGTGAGTAGACTGCCATTTTAACAGCAACTAGGAAAAAAGTCAAAAAAGAAAAGAAAACTTTCCGGTCGATCAGAGACGTACCTTAAAAACTTCCAGAGAGGAAAACACCCGAGATTTATGTTATGGATATCAACATCGTAGTAAAGCATTTACTTCTTTTGGACGTGATTCCCCCTTTGAGTCGTCTGTCTGTCTTTCTCATTTCTAGTTGCATTATTTTTTCTTTTTATTTTATTTATTTATTTTTTTTTTTTGAGAAGCAGGGGCGGCACCTTGCGAGATTTTATTAATAAAAGAAAAAATTACAAACTTGAGGGGACAACCAGTCTTACCCTTATAAATGGGAGGATTAAGGAGCCTAACCTCGGAAAGAAAAGGCTTTGAGCCATACAAAAAAGACTAACTCTCCCAACCAAAAAATAAAAAACCATTATAACAAAGATAAAGACCTAGGAAAGCTAGAAAGACAATTAGCAGCTTTAAGATGTGAGTGAAGATCCTGACTGATGAGCTTGATAACTTTGGACGCCGGGAGAATGGAGTTCTCAAAAAGAGCACCATTACGATGCTTCCAAAGATGCCAGAGAATCAGAGAAGGCAGAAGGAAATAGGAAGCCTTAGCCTTAGCAAACAACCACCAAGAGTGTCACATGTCTTGTTAATTTGATCTAGACTCATGGGTATTATGGATTGATGTTGAAAAAAGTTTACATTTTGTTTGACCGCGTTTTCACACCAGTTTTGTACGTATATTTAGGAAATACAGAGAAGAACATCATGCAATTAATGATAAAGTGGTGGGGGTGGAGGGGGGGTTTAATTTGGAAAGATAGAAACTAAATTGCGGCGAAAATTGAAATGCAGTAATAAAGATGACACTCTAGATCTCTGGAAAAGCTTTAGCTTTCTTTCTCATTCCCACTTTTATTATCTTGTTAAATTATGCTTACCTTTTCCATCTTTTTGTAGCAATCTTTATGTAAACTTATCATGATTCAATAATAAAGGTCCCTGACTCCCTTCTTTTGGATCTTGTCAGTTTGTTAATAATTCAGAGCAAATCATCTTCTACTTGGCTAATTTGATGTTGAATATTAAAGCTAGTTGAGAAAATTAGGACACATTTGAAGTGCATCCATCAAAAGATTCTTGAATCCATGGAAATTATTCATCTAATCTTGAGGTCTATAGGGTATATTAATTAATACTACTATTTCAATACCATTTTCCATCTAAAAATGGAAATTTCAAGTCTTTAGGTGTCAAAAGAGATATTCAGCACAAAGTTTTATAATGTTAGGCTCGGGTCTTTGCAAATCTGGTTAAGCATTCCTCTTGGTTATTTTTGGTAATTGGTTTGATAAGAGATTCTAATAGCTTATGTAAAGACTAATAGAGTTGTTCAGTTGTTTAAGCCAGCTTCTGCCCGACTCGTTAATAGCTTGAATCGTTTTAGCTTAGAACTGAGTTCAGTGATTTAAACAAGTGTGACTGGTATATGGATCTCCTACTAAGACCTCACCCCTCTGGTCAATGCTACCTCCATTAATTTACACAGCTTTTTGGGTCTAACAAGCACATATATCAGCTGATAAGAGGATTGCTTTAGTTTAACCAAGGTCTCAGGTTTTAGTTATATGAGAATGCAACTATATTAAATACTTGTTGAAAGGGCTTCTACCATCGCTTTGTGCTCCAACCCAATCTTGAGGATTAGTCTTGGACTTTAGGATACCTGGAAAAACAAACAGACAAAGCACATAAATCAGCTGATAAATTCTATCATATTTTTTTCCCACCTGTACAATTTTTATTTCCCTTAAGACTGTCCCTCCGTCAAAATTTTCCGTTAAGTGGGTGTTATCTCTAACATGTGACAAATTATGTTTGTGGATCGAACCTGAATTCTTCAGATCTGAAAAATCAAACGTGGGAGCTACCGCTGCCGCCATCACTGACGCTTCGACAAAAGCCTTGTCAATTCGATCCTCAATCTTCTAGCCGTTGGAATCGGTAAGAAAGAACTGGCCTCTTAACAAAATACCCTCCACCTTCTTAATCAAATTCCACGGCACACTGTTGATTTTAAGTCCGACGATTTCGAAAAGCCTAGTAGTAAAAGACGGGTGGAAAAGTAAGTCGTTCGTGAACTCTTGACTGGAGCCTTAGAGGTGTTTCAGAGGGTTGTTTCGTTGCAGTAGGAAGCAGTGGGAGGTGGTGAAGTACAGATGAGTACCGATGCAATGAACTAGAGTTGAGAATGGAAAATGAGAGGAAATGGAGTTTTGATTGACATGAACCGGCATTGAGCATGGGTAAAACTAAGGCAAAGTTGGTAATGAATTGAGAAGACGGGTTATCATGAGCCAAAGTGTTTAATCAAAATAATACTACTACTGAGTACTGAAGAAGGAAGAAGGTGGACCAATATGATTAAAGATTATTAACGTCTTATAATACTATCTAATGGAATCATTAAGAAGATTCATTGATCATTCTTTCTTTAGAATACTATAAAACTGAGTAATGCAAAAGGCCCGTGCTTGTTAAGCTTTTGCTATATATTATATATATATCCACTTTAGATGATGATGTCATAGAGACATAGACACTTGGAAATCACAATTAAAAAAGTAGATATTCAAAGATAATTAGTTATATATACGGAGTATATTAACAATGATTGAATCGGCCGTAGGGGGAGCTCAATGGTAAAACATGTGTGTTTTACATATAGGTATTTAATACAATATTTATAAAATATTTAATACATTATTTTTTTTAAAGTTTATCAATTTGTCATTTATTGAATTTCAAAATTAAATTAAAAATTATAATTAAATGAAAAACAAAGAAGAAGATTGGTGGTGGAGATGGACGGGAGATGATTTTTAATTAAATGAAAAAAAAACTTTTTTACGGAGATGGTGGCGGAGGCTGGGCGAGACGTGGTGGAGACTAGTCGAGCTGGGGGAGAGACTGGGGGAGGGGTAGGAGGTTGAGGCAGGAGGCGGGGAGGCTGGGTGGGAGGGCCGGCGAGCAAAGGGTGGGTGGGGAGGGATTGGGCTTGGCCCGTGAGTGGGAGGGGGGCGAGGGACTGGGCTTGGCCCAGTCTGATGTGGGAGAGGTTGGGGCTAGTGGTGGGCGATCGGTGTTGGTCTAGCGCGGAGTTCAATTTTTTTTTATTTTTTTTAAAATTTTATCAAGGATAATATAGTATTTTTATAACAAAAAGTGTTATATTAAATATTTTATAGGTGTTGTATAAAGTATTACCCTTTTACAAAATACGAGGTTTAAAAGTTGGATGTACTTTCATGCCGCATAATATGTATCAGTTGCATTTGTGTGGTGCGTCTCCTTGATAGGCAAAGGGCGAGAGTTAGCATTGAAACTAAGAAAGAAAAAAATATAAAAATGAATTGGTATATGAATGTGACGCCACTCATGTCTATTTTATTTCGTTTTTTGATATATATATCACATATTTATTATAAATTGATGTTGGTTTTAAATTATTATTATTACCAATAAAAGAGATAAATCTTACATTGGTTAAAAAGTGATGTTGATTTTAAAAGTTTTTAAATAAAAAGATTTCTACTTTTATCATTAATAAAAGAGAAGAGAAAAGATATATCTCATTATATAGAAAGAGATGTTGGTTTTAGATATTTTTTTTAGATAAAAACTTATACTACTATTACTAAATGATGAGATGTATTACACATTGGTTAGAAAGTGATGTAGGTATTAAAAGTCTTTTTATAAAAGACTTAATAACAATAGAAAAAATATGTATTTTACATTCGTTAGAAAAGTGATATTGATTTAAAATGTTTTTAGATAATGTACATCACATTGGTTCAAAGAGATTCACATTATTTAGAAATATATATTGGTTATAAAATTTATAGATAAATGAATTTTTATGTTATTATCAATACAAGAGATATATCACACATTGTTTAAAAAGAGATGTTGGTTTCAAAACTATTTAGATAAAATACTACTAATATTATTATTTTTATGTTATAACCAATAGAAAAAATGTTAGTTTTAAAAGTCTTATAGTAAATACTTTTACTCTTATTACCAATATAAGATATGTATCTCACATTGTTTAAAAATAAATGTTGGTTTAAAAAGTTTTTGGATTAAAGATTTTTTGTTACAAATAGAATAGATGCATTTATCTCACATTGGTTACAAAGTATTCTACTATTATTATCAATAGAAAAGGTATATCACATATTGGTTATAAATTAATGTTTGTTTTAAAAATACTATTATTACCAATAGAATAGATGCATCATACATTTGGTAGAAGGTAATGTTTGTTTTTAAAGTATTATCAATAGAATATGTATATCTCACATTGGTTAGAAAGTGATGTTGATTTTAATTTTAGATAAAAGATTTTTACTATTATTACTAATAGAAGAGATATACTACATTTGTTAAAAAAATATTGGTTTTAAAAGTCTTTAGATAAAAGACTTTTACTTTTATCATCAATATAATAGAAAAGATGTATCCCACATTATTTAGGAAGAGATGTTGGTTATAAAAATTTTAAAATAAAAGACTTCTACTATTATTACCAAATGATGATATGTATTACACAATGGTTAGAGAGTGATGTTAATTTTAAAAGTTTACAATTATTAGCAATAGAAGAGAAATATTTCACATTGGTTATAAAAGTGATATTAATTTTAAAAAAAATTAGATGATGTATCTCGCATTGGTTACAAAGAAACGTATCTCAAATTATTTAGAAATGAATATTGGCTATAAAAGTCATTAGATGAAGACATCTTTTGTTATTACCAATAGAAAATATGTATCCACATTGTTTAGAAATGAATGCTGGTTAAAAAGTCTTTTTATCTACTATTATTATTACTAATAGAAAATATGTATACCACATGGTTAGAATTTGATGTTGGTTTTAAAGTCTTTAGATACAAGACTTAAACTTTTATTACCAATAAAAATATAAAATAAGCATCTCTCATTGTTTAAAAATGAATTATGATTTTAAAAGTTTTTAACAAAATGACTTATAATATTATTATCAACTTAAATGCTAATTTTAAAAGTATTTAGATAAAAAAATTACTATTATTATTAATACAAAATATGTATCTCACGTTAGCTAGAAACTTATATTAATTTTAAAAGTATTTGGGTAAAAACATCGTTTAATATTAGTAACAATAGAAAAAAAAAATTATAATCATAGAAGAGATTAACAATCTAATTATAATGTTCAAAAGTTATATTATTATTACAAAATATATATATATATATATATATATATATATATATATATATATATATATATATATATATATATATATATATATATATATCTCATATTGTACTCGTGCAGAGTATGGATATATATTTAAAGTTGATGAAGAGCACTATGGTTGTGCCACATCATCACCTTTTAATAAGTCTTTATTGTAAAGCATCCATGTGGAGAATTTAAAAACTTTTGGTTTTCTAGTCATTAACTAATAATAATACATAATAATAATCAATATGATAAGAGGTATTAATATTAGTGTATATAACTTCTTCTATTGTCAATAGTAGAAGGCTTATATTTTAAAACTTTTACAACTAACACTATTTCTAACTAATGTGGGATAAAACTCTTCAAGGTGGGATATTACCTCTAATGACTAACTTCTAACACTATACTTTAAGCCTTCATATTTTATTCATCCAAAATTTGATTTGGACAAATAAATAAATCATTTTGATGCTCTTGCCGAGTAGAACACATTTGCACAATTACTTTTGTCAACAAACAAATGACACGTAAAGAAATTCGTGCCTCAAGTTGCACAATTTCTTTCACTAAAAACACTATTTTTTAAACAAGTATTATACTTTAAGTCATGATATTTTATTCATCCAAAACTCGATTTGGACAAATAAATATATCATTTCGATCCTCTCACCGAGTAGAACACATTTGTGCAATTACCTTCGCCAATAAACAAATAGCACGTAAAGAAATTTGTGCCTCAAGTTGCACAATTTCTTTCACTAAAAATACTAATTTTTCAACAATAGAAGAGATGTATCCCACATTAGTTAGAAATTGATGTTGGTTTTAAAAATACTATTATTAAGTACTAATAAAAGAGATGTATCATAACATTGGTTGGAAAGTAATGTTGGTTTTTCAAAGTCATTTGATAAAAGACTTCAATCATTATTACCAATAGAATATGTATATCTCACATTGGTTAGAAAATGATGTTGATTTTAAATTATTTTATATTATTACCAATAAAAGAGATGCATAGCACATTGTTTAAAAAGAAAATGTTAGATTTTAAAGTCTTTAGACTAAAGACTTTCACTTTTACAAGATATGTATATCTCACATTGGTTACAAAATATTCAACTATTATTACCAATAGAAATGATATATCCCACATTGGTTAGAAATTAATATTGTTTTAAAAATACTATTATTAATTATCAATTGAAGAAATGTATCATACATTGATTAGAAAATGATGTTGGTTTTCAAAGTCTTTTGATAAAAGACTTCTACCATTATTACCTATAGAAGATGTATATCTTATATTGGTTAAAAAATGATCGATATTGATTTTAAATTATTTTAGATTATATATAAGACTTTTACTATTATTAGCAATAGAATATATATATATATATATATGATGTATCCAAAAAAGCATCATACCGGGGGTGCCGAAGGTAGCGGTGGACGTGGGTCGTCGGAGTTGCCGTCCGGTGACCATGTTGTCGTCGGTGGTGGATATCTGGCTATATTATATGTAAAATAAACACCGTGAGTCGACGGGGAGGGCCCCCGCCAAAAACCCTCCGGCGTGTTTATTAGTACACTGAGTATGAAAGAGAGGGCGCGTAGCCCCCACGTGCGTGTGTAATTCTCAATCAGAAGAAGAGATAGAGTCCCCACACTATGAACTAGAAGGGGTTATTTATACTTGAGGGAATGGATTTAGCTCGTTGCGCATGGGTCTGACCCAATCCTTTGAACATCATGCAAAATACAATGGGCCATTAAGCGAGGCCCAAACGCTATTGAGACGGATCCAAAATATGCCCATCAGTAGCCCCCTACTCATTATTCTTCGAAATTCATCTCAAGTGTAAAGAGTACTATTCGCTCGTAATCTTCTTTAATTTCTCGGGATGGCCAAGGCTTAATCACTTTCATCTTGGTAGACAAGACAACAGAAGTGCTGGGATGAATCACAGATTTAGTCACTTTTGACTGCCATTGTATATTTTAATTAACCATTACGCCTTAGAACTTAATTGTATAAATCTTTCTATTGCAAGCAGGGCGTTACTTGGCCCAAGGTCAAGTCCTACTACTTAACTTCGCGAGCGGGACTACCCTTAAAAGCTAGCGAACATAACGCCATTTAGGCCAAGGTCAAGTCCCAGTACTTGACTTTGCGAGCAGGACTACCTTCGAAAAGCTAGAGAGCAGAATGCCACTTGGGCCAAGGTCAAGTTCCAGTACTCGACTATGCGAGCAGGACTACCTTCGATAAGCTAGCGAGCAAAACGCCACTTGGGCCAAGGTCAAGTCCCAGTACTCGACTATGCGAGCAGGACTACCTTTGATAAGCTAGTGAGCAAAACGTCACTTAGGCAAGGTCAAGTCCCAGTACTCGACTTTGCGAGCAGGACTACCTTTGATAAGCTAGCGAGCAAAACGCCACTTGGGCCAAGGTCAAGTCCCATTATTAGACTCTGCGAGCAGGACTACCTTTGATAAGCTAGCGACCATAAGCGCAGGTAGGCGTGTGTACAACTTTACCGCGAGTAAACTCAAGCGGGAGGACAATATGAAGCTCAGATGCGAGTAAACTTGAGCGGGGAGCATAAGCACAGGCAGGCGCGATGTACAACTTACTGCGAGTAAACTCGAGCCGGAGTACAATGTAGAGTTCAGTCGCGAGTAAACTCGAGCAGGGTGCATGAGCGCAGGTAGGAGTTGGGTACAACTCTACCGTGAGTAAACTCGAGCGAGAGGACAATATGAAGCTCAGTCTCGAGTAAACTCGAGCGGGGAGCATAAGCGCAGGCAGGCGCTGTGTACAACTCTACCGCGAGTAAACTCGAACGGGAGGACAATATGAAGCTCAGCCACGAGTAAACTCGAGCGAGGAGCATAAGCGCAGGCAGGCGCTGTGTACAACTCTACCGCGAGTAAACTTCGAGCGGGAGGTCAATATAAAGCTTAGCCACGAGTAAACTCAAGCGGGGAATATAAGCGCAGGCAGGCGCTGTGTACAACTCTACCGCGAGTAAACTCGAGCGGGAGGACAATATGAAGCTCAACCGCGAGTAAACTCGAGCCAGAAGCATAAACGCAGGCAGGCGCTGTGTACAACTCTACCGCGAGTAAACTCGAGCGGGAGGACAATATGAAGCTCAGCCGCGAGTAAACTCGAGCGGGGAGCATAAGCGCAGCAATAACTCTACCGCGAGTAAACTCGAGCGGGAGGACAATATGAAGCTCAGCCGCGAGTAAACTCGAGCGGGGAGCATAAGCGCAGGCAGTCGCTGTGTACAACTCTACTGCGAGTAAACTTGAGCGGGAGGACAATATGAAGCTCAGCCACAAGTAAACTCGAGCGGGGAGCATAAGCGCTGGTAGGCGCTGATGATTTGTTCGTGAGTTTGTCAAGCAGAGAGTGCATGTATGTGTAGAACAAAATCTGAGAAAAGTGTGGCTTGGGCACAATAATAACGTGCTCCGGCACAAAATATAGTGTGGCTCTCGGGAAGGAGCATATCATGCTTTCCCTTCTTTGATGTAGCCCCCTACTTCTCGAATGCAAGAGTTCATCTTGAAGTCGAGAAGTATCACTGGTAAACACTGTTTGGTCTCATAGTGTGTTCGAGCACAGTAAAGCGGTTGGGGAAAGCCTAGGCTCTGTTGACATGTATTTTATTCCTGACACCTTAGGAGCATCATTAATGAATCAAATATATTCTCCCATGAAATATAATTGTAACAAGTTTCAAGCGTTTAATTTATTCGAGCAAAAAATAATCACGTTTCTACACAACACGACCAAAAAATGACGTAATATCATTATTTTGATTCATAAGCAAATAAATCATGTTATTTCGTGCACAATGTCAATTAAGTCAATAATTCAAGGTACATTGGATGTAATTAATGCAATTTATTTATTTTTTTAATGCAATTTATATATGACATGAATGCTTCCTCATAATATCATATATTGCATGTCATAATTGGTGATTTAATCACATTTAAGCTATTTATGCTAAATAATAAATGTCATGAGCAATAATCACAAAATTATATAATCAATTGTATATATCTCTCAACCATAATTATAATAATCAATTGTATATCATCATAATATATATTTTGCCGGGACTAAAAATTTTGACCCGAGATAATATCATAAACAATTAATTTATGGGTCATATGTGAGCAAGACAGGAGCCACACAAAGAATTCATAGAACTAAATATTCGGACAAAGAACTAAATTAGCTTGATTAATATGTCACATTCCTCTTCAAATACAACATGACTACGGGCATAATATGACCATAGTTATTCCGCATTACACTAAATAATTAATGCCATGATTAATAATTATAAGCGAAATACTGGGAAAGATCCCAAAATTATAAATTAGTCACGCATATATATCTTTTATTTATTAATAATTTAGTCTCATCTCATGGAATTGCGCTTAGTGGAAATAACGAAAGCATATAGCGATAAGTGTGGAAATGGAACATAAAAAGACAGATAAACGTGAGCGGTGATCAACAGATACAAACCACACATGGCTAAAATTGTGTTTTATCTCGTACTGTATGCATACTTTATATCTCACATTTTTGGACAAAGCATATGAAAATATTTAACACGTATATTGTATTACATACTGCTTCATATTACATATTGAGATACATATATGCATGATTTATAGCATTATACATTACTGATTGATAATAAAAAATAAATAACTATCAACTGGATAATTAAAGCTTTTAATTGCCTACTTAATTCATGCATAATTAGTTTGATTGTTGTAAAATGGGTATCATTTAAAAACGTGTTAGCAATCATGGATGACATCAGCAGACATAGTATCATATATGTAGATTAGCAAAAAAGCTAGGGCCTAATTAGAAAATAAGCACATGTACTGCATCATGGGTGACATGATAACTGCAAATGTGAACAACATGTCATTTTAGGTGACGAGCGCATAGCCAATTTGTGAAGAGATGGAGGAGTCATCAGCGGCCTCAAGCGGCAGCGCGTGACAGCGTGCTATTACTCCGATCGGGATGATTTCGGTGGCATTGGACTCATCTTTTCCATGCGCACCCAATGGTGATGTTACTTTTCTATTTCGGTTCATGTAGCACACTAGGAATGATCCCGATCAAGCTACCGACGCGTCACCATATATTATCGCTCCAGCAACTTTGGGCGGCGCGTGAGAGAGCAACATGGCTATGTTGGCGGTGATTTTCTTGCCGTTAACCTCGTCTGCTCAGCGCGTATCTAATGGTGGCTTCACTTTGTTGTTTCGATCTCTGTTTCTTTTTCCTAGTTCTCATGGACAGCATGTATGCATGTGTCCGTCAATGGAGTTCCGGCACCCTTAGAACGGACTTTCGCCGAAATTGACGGAGTCAATGAAGTGTTTTCCAGCAACGGAACCAACTGATGGTTCCAAAAAAGCATCATACCAAGGGTGCCAAAGGTAACGGTGGACGTGGGTCATCGGAGTTGCCGTCCGGCGGCCATGTTGTCGTCGGTGGTGGATATATGGCTATATTATCTGTAAAATAAACATCGTGAGTCGGCGGGAGGGCCCCCGCCAAAAACCCTCCGGCGTGTTTATCAGTACACTGAGTATGAAAGAGAGGGCGCGTAGCCTCCAAGTGCGTGTGCGATTCTCAATCAGAAGAAGAGAGAGAGCACTCACTCTATGAACTAGAAGGGGTTATTTATACTTGAGGGAATGGATTTAGCTCGTTGCGCATGGATCTGGCCCAATCCTTTGGACATCATGCAAAATACAGTGGGTCATTAAGCGAGGCCGAAACGCTATTGAGACGGATCCAAAATATGCACATCAATATATATATATATATATATATATATATATATATATATCACATTTGTTATAAATTGATGTTGGTTTTAAATAACTATTATTATCAATAAAAAAGATAACTCTTACATTGGTTAAAAAGTGATGTTTATTTTAAGAGTCTTTAAATAAAAAGATTTCTATTTTTATCATCAATAAAATAGAAGAGAATAGATGTATCTCATTACATAGAAAGAGATATTGGTTTTATAATTTTTTTTTAGATAAAAAACTTCTACTACTATTACCAAATGATGAAATGTATTCCACATTAATTAGAGGGTGATGTAGGTATTAAAAGTCTTTTTATAACATGCCTAATACTAATAGAAAAAATATGTTTTTCTCACTGGTTAGGAAAGTGATATTTGTTTAAAATGTTTTTAGATAATGTATCTCACATTAATTATAAAGAGATCCACATTATTTAGAAACAGATATTGGTTATAAAATTCTTTAGATAAAAGAATTTTTGGGATTAGTCTTGGACTTTAGAACACCTGGAAAAACAAAGAGACAAAGCTTTTTGGGTCCGTCACCATTAATTAGGATAAAATGCATCATATGTCCCAGTACTTTGTCATAATAGCGATCGAGCCGATAAATTCTATCATATTTTTTTCCCACCTGTACAATTTTTATTTCCCTTATGACTGTCCCTCCGTCAAAATTTTCCGTTAAGTGGGTGTTATCTCTAACATGTGACAAATTATGTTTGTGGATCGAACCTGAATTCTCCAGATCTGAAAAATCAAACGCGGGAGCTACCGCTGCCGCCATCACTGACGCTTCGACAAAAGCCTTGTCAATTCGATCCTCAATCTTCTAGCCGTTGGAATCGGTAAGAAAGAACTGGCCTCTTAACAAAATACCCTCCACCCTTCTTAATCAAATTCCACGGCACACTGTTGATTTTAAGTCCGACGATTTCGAAAAGCCCAGTAGTAAACGACGGGTGGAAAAGTAATTAGTCGTTCGTGAACTCTTGACTGGAGCCTTAGAGGTGTTTCAGAGGGTTGTTTCGTTGCGGTAGGAAGCAGTGGGAGGTGGTGAAGTACAGATGAGTGCCGAGGCAATGAACTAGAGTTGAGAATGGAAAATGAGAGGAAATGGAGTTTTGATTGACATGAACCGGCATTGAGCATGGGGAAAATTAAGGCGAAGTTGGTAATGAAGAAGACGGGTTATCATGAGCCAAAGTGTTTAATCAAAATAATACTACTACTGAGTACTGAAGAAGGAAGAAGGAAGAAGGTGGACCAATATGATTAAAGATTATTAACGTCTTACAATACTATCTAATGGAATCATTGAGAAGATTCATTGATCATTCTTTCTTTAGATTTTAGAATACTATAAAACTGAGTAATGCAAAGGGCCCGTGCTTGTTAAGCTTTTGCTATATATTATACATATGGGTAATGCTAGGGCCACTCTAATAGCACTCAATTTTGGATACCAAATAATGTGGCATCTTATGTGTCATATTGTTATCATAACTTTTTAACTTATAGTGAAGCCCATAAAATGTCAAATAAGATGACACATTGGAAATCACATCATTTGGTGCACAAATTTGAGTGCTAATTGAGTGGCTCTAGCATTACTCTTATACATATATCCGCTTTAGATGATGATGTCATAGAGACATAGACACCTGGAAATCACAAATAAAAAAAGTAGATATTCAAAGATAATTAGTTATATATACGGAGTATATTAACAATGATTGAATCGGCCGTAGGGGGGAGCTCAATGGTAAAACATGAATTTTACCACATAGGTATTTAATTCAACACTTATAAAATATTTAATACATCATTTTTTTAAAAAAGTTTATTCATTTGTCATTTATTTAATTTTAAAATTAAATTGAAAATTATAATTAAATGGAAAAAAAGAAGAAGATTGGTGGTGGAGGTGGGCGGGAGATGATTTTTAATTAAATGAAAAAAAAAACTTTTTTTTGGCGAAGATGGTGGCGGAGGCTCGGCGAGACGTGGTGGAGACTGGGCGAGCTAGGGGAGGGACTGGGGGAGAGGTAGGAGGTTGAGGCTGGGTGAGGGAGGGATTGGGGGAGGCTCAGTTTGTGTGGGACTGGTGGGGGAGGAACCGGGTCAGGAGCAGGCGGGTGGGCTGGGGGAAGGATTGGGTTTGGCCCAGGCAGAGTGGGAGGGCTTTGGCCGGGCGGTGTGGGAGTGGTTGGGGCTAGTGGTGGGCGGTCTGTGTTGGTCTAGTGCGGTGTTCAATTTTTTTATTTTTTTTTAAAATTTTATCAAGGATAATATAGTATTTTTATAACAAAAAGTGTTGTATTAAATATTTTATAGGTGTTGTATAAAGTATTACCCTTTTACAAAATATGAGGTTTAAAAGTTGGATGTATTTTCATGCTGCATAATATGTATCAGTTGCATTTGTGTGGTGCATCTTCTTGATAGGCAAAGGGCGAGAGTTAGCATTGAAACTGAGAAAGAAAAAAATATATAAATGAACTGGTATATGAATGTGACGCCACTCATGTCTATTTTATTTTGTTTTTTGAAATAATCCGGTAATAATCATAAGAGCATGGTTCACCGATGAATCATCCTAAATCATCCCAAAATCTTACCTTGCAACACTGGAATCAAAAAGTTGTAAATCAAATCAAATTAGATTTAGTTTTGATTTGTATCATAAATTGATACAATCATATTTTTCTATCTCATTTTTTTGATATTTTAGTAATTCAAAAAATATTTTATTTTATTTTTATAAAAAAGAGTATACATTTTTATCTATAATTAAATCATTGATTTGCTTCATCTGACACCAAATCGATTTCAAGATAAAGATGGTAGGGTATTTAAAAATGTTGGAGTTTGTGCCACTTTTAAAAACATTTTTTTATTTTAATCAAATAAATATCAAATGAATTAATTTATTGATTTTTAATGAATTTTGTTTTGATTTGAACGGATCGTTGTTCCTGTTCTAATACTAGCCTACTAACCTTAGCCTATAAGAATGTTACATGTGAACCTTTCTTTGGTTGTACTCTGTTTGACTTTAGACTTTTCAAAAGATTTGAACTGTTATAATTTATGGTATCCCTAACAATAAACATATCAAAGCTTTATCATTCTTGTCTTGTCATCATGTTATAATTTTTTCCTTTATAAACCTATTTATCAGAGCATTCATACTCATCAATCTTTTAAAAGATTTATCCAATATGTCATGTCATCAACTTACAAATCTTTTTATTTTAAACTTATTCTCTACACTCACATAAACTTTTTAAAAAAATTTATAGCATGGACCTAAAATAAAATATTTTATTATTTCACAACATTTAATTAAAATTACATTCTTTCACAATATTTACTTAAAAATAATAATTTTATTTTCAATGATAAATATATATTCTTAAAACATAAAAAAAATATTTAAAATATATATTATGTCAACATAATAATGATTAGTAATTTAAAATATTGATGCAATAATATAGACTTTATTAAACAAAATTGAATATAGAATCATAAGAAACATAAATAAAAGTACATAAATATTGATAGGAAATATTCAATCGAAATAACATAATATTCATTGTTATTGTCTCCAAAGCATTTCCAAATATGCTCAACCAAGTTGGATCGAAGTTTTTGATGTATTTCACTATCACGTAGTTCCGCATGTCTTTTGAATGTATTGTTGAAAGTCTTGAACATGCCCCTGAAATACGTATATTGGTGACTCTATTTCTTCATTCGACTAGTTACTTATCGTGTCACATTCATTCTTTACAATCATATTATGCAATATGCTTAAATAACAATTTGATCACCCTACTTTCACATTTTTTTCGTTAAGGTCACTGTACTTTTTTCCTCAATTTAATTATTATACTTGACATTTGGTGATAATTTGGTCACTAAGTGTCATTTCCGTTAGTTAGGGTGGATGAAAATGTTTAAAAAATACAAAAATACCCTTATTAATTTATAAAATTAAAGGGCTAACCTCAAAAGAGAGGGGGTGTAATATCATGAAAACAAAGGGTTGTGTGAAACTAAGGGCTAAAAAACGCAGTGTCTTTTGCAACTGAAGATGCTACTCTTCCATTTCATTCTTGCTTTCACCAACGAATCACTCAAGCAGTCTTCCTGCTCATTTACAGTCTCTTGTTCAAGTAAATTTATGTAACAACTATTTGGTTAACTTATATATGCATTATTTAATTGTATTGCATGCATGTACAATAGTGTTGAACACTAAATTAAAATGTGATTTTCGGGTTGCTTAAGCTAGTATAATATCCTGCTAAATTATTAATAAGTTATACAAGGTTATTCGTTATATGTCTATCTGACATTAATTGTGCATAGTTTTGACTCTAATAATAATCATATTTTGGCATGTACTAGGTACCAGTTGTTATTGAAATTGAATAATTAATTAGTGGTCATTTATATTGTGTGATCAATTTTATTATGAAATATATATTGATATGTTTGTCATTGTGCTAGTAAACAATAAACAGAATTGACACCATTTTTGACATGTTTGACTCAAAATAATATTTTGTTGTTCAATTTGAATATATATATTATCAAATTCAAAGTACAAGTATATGTTTTATATCAATAAAACACATTTGATGCATTGTACGAATAAGGCTCGTTTGTTTTACGGAAAATAATTTCTAAAAAATAATTTCCAAAAAATGATTTCTAGAAAATGAAAAGATTTCATTTTCAGGTATTTGGTATTTTTTTTGAAAATATGTCGGAAAACATTTTCAGATGTTTGGTAAATACACAGAAAATGTTACGGAAAACAATATATGAATAAATACTAAAAAACCATTATATTTTACCCCTAAGGGGGTGGCCCACTAGTAGACATGGGGCTACACAAAATGTGAGGTCTCAGGTTCGATCTCATCCCATGCCCCCTTAGGGGAAAAAAATGAATAAATACTAAAAGTATATTCTAATATTAATACGCTTATTGAATATAAATATAAAATAGTGTTGAACTTTAAGTAATTTTCTTTTAATAACCCTCAATTTATCATTAATGGTGTCAAATCAATAAGATTCATCTTTTTTTCAAGCTCACAAATAATTTATATGAAAAATTGTTTTAAAAAATAAAATAAATAATGTTTGGGACGTCCTTAAATAATAATATAATATAATGTGCACAAACTCCATTTATATTTCTAAACAATTTATTTGTTGATTGAAATATTGTGCGTATATATAAATATGTGTAATTTTGGAAGGGTGCGAAGAGATTCTTGAACATTTGGAAAATGACTTACGGAAAATAAATCCGTAAGTCATTTTCCGGAAAAGAATGTTTCATTTTCCGTTGATTCGGAAAAACTTTTAAGTTGACTCGGAAAAACTTTTACGTTAACTATATTTTCTGAAGATTATCAAATACCGAAAAAATGAGCTAAATATTTTTCAGAAATTATTTTCCGTAAAACAAATGGAGCTAAGCCTTAGAGAATTTCTTTATATGTTTTGTGTGGGACCCTCCATGTCTTTTGCCTATATCAAGAAGGTTTCTTTTGTACTAAGTTTGTGGATAATAGTACAAGACAAAGTTAATGAAGGTGAATAAGCTCCTTCCGTGGCAATTGGCTAGTTATGCAATTTTTGACTGATGATGGTGAGTTGGCCTTGATTCTATTATATAAGTATTGCACCTCCAGCTTCCTTCATGAGATTTATTTGTTTGTTCGGGACGAGATCTTCGTCTATTCACTTCCATTTTCTTGTCCAGCCGAGAGAGAAAGTAGAGAGTGTGAACCGTGTACTAGGTTTTGGTCATTCCAAGCCGAGAACAATTATTCTGATACCGTATTATCTGCGGGTTTGACTCGGGGATAATTATAGAAGACTTTTAACATGTTTTTATCGGTATATATTATCTTATTTTGAGGTAAGAGTAATTATTTTTGTGTCAATTTAATCATGTGATTATTTCTAAAATATCCTTATTTTGATTATGCTCATGTTATTAAAACGTGTTTATTGTTATTAGTATACCTTTGCGTGGGTTTCCCGGGATGCGCCCGCGCCCCGCGCGTCCTTGGATAGGGGTGCGCGTACGTGCGGAAGCGGGACACCACGCTTTCCATTCCATCGTCTCTTGTTTAGGGGAGGACGAAATTAAAAATGCGGAAATGGTGCTATCTAGAAGCGTGTTGAATACGCCTCGGTCACTAAAGTGAGTTTTTGGTCAATTATGGGAACTTTGGGTTTTCTGTATCCAGTTATCCATTTTTTAGGAGATACCAGGATGCAGGAATACATCACTCTTTCATTCACATCTTCCCTTATTTAGGGGAAAATGGAAAGTGCAAAAAAGAATGTTGCGAGGCCCCACTATAGATTTTATGAAAATTGTCTTATGGTATATTTTGGATTACTATGAGTGTTTTGGGTTTTCTATATCAAGTTAATCACTTTTTAGGGGATACCAGGATATAGGAATACATCACCCTTTCATTCTCACTCTCCCTTTTTTAATTAGGGGAAAACGAAAAATAATGAGAAAGGATGTTACGATGCCCTACTGTGATCCAAAACGTTTTGATAGAGTCGTCATCTTTATTTTAAGGAAGAAATAAAGAAAAACCAAAAATAAAACCAGCGAATGCGCAAAAAACGGGTTCGGAGGTTAAGTTATGAGTTGGGAAGGTGCTGGGCACCCAACTCGCTCTTTCGATCTCAAAAAAAAAAAATCAAAAACAGTTTTTGGCTAAAGTATGTTTTTTGTTATATTTATCTAGCAAATAAATAAAACATTAAAGAGAGGGAAGAAAACAAATACATCCACATTTACATTATTTACGGACTTGCAGCTGCCTCCTTTCAATAATTACAAATATACTTAAAAATATTTGGTCATAATAATGGCTCTTTTTTAGTGCTATTTCCTAAATAAATCCGGACAGCACAACAACTTATATTTTTACCTTGGGTCGGATGAAAAGTAGCACTTTTTATAAATAAAAACCTTAAAGCTTACCTTTTAGTGGATTAGGGTGTGCTCGCTCTGTCCTTCAGGGAGAGGGAGTCTTTTTTTTTTTGATGAAGTGGTGTGAAGATTCGAGAAGAATAATTGCTTTCGAAAGCTGCTTTTGGCCGAGAGAACCGGGCGAAGCAACTGATCGAGTGATTGTTTGAGGGATGCGGAAATCAGGCAGAGCAACTGCTTACTTCTGGCGAATTTGGTCTTTGGATTCGGGTAAGGCAACTGCTCCTTTTGAGATTTTTGGACCGGGGGAATAGGGTGGAAACCTAGCTGGAAGGTTATGGCTCACTTTGACCGATTGGTTTTGAGTTTGGAGGAGATTTGACAGAGCTTCGAGGCTTATAGGAGGAGGAGAACTCTTTTTCTCTCACTTCGTAAACTCTCGGCGGTTTGAGACGACGTAAAATTTTGAGTGTGTGAACTGTCCCTTTTTTCACTGCCGAGAGTCTGTATTTATAGGCTTGAAAGAGGCTTTCTTAGCTCTTAAGATTTCTTCTTTGTGCATCATCGACTTGTACCGCGCGCTTGGGAGTTTGTGCTAATTCTCATGTTGTAAACACTATTTGAGGAAGCTGGCGCCACCATCAAAAAATCTAGGCACCGAGCCCACTTCTTCCATAGGCGGCGCCTGGTTCTGATTTTTGGCCTTCTTTTGGCACTTTGACCCCCTGCATTTCACTGTTTTACACATCCTACTTTGTCTTTTGCATTTTTAAAGTCTGTAACTTGACATTGGTTAAGATTTAACATGTCTTGATATTTCATGTCATGTTACATATCAGGGGTACGAAATTGGGGTGTCTACAAAGCCCATCAACGATGGAGTCCATGGGTAACCCGCAGCTTACTGAGTAGACGAACATCATTGATAAAAAATAGACTCCCAAATTTCGTGGAAATTAAGATGGGGAGTGATGCAACAGATAGCAGTTATAATGCAGCAGTTTATAATGCATACCAAATCTCACATATGGTAGACATGTTTAGTCGGTTATAGCATGTTTTCGAAGTTTTTAAGCAGATATGCAATAAAATGCTCTGATGGTCGCACCTACTAGGTAGGCTGCCTACGTATCCCTTGCTAAAAGGAATTAGACCAAACGTAGTTCGACCTCAAACAAATCAAACAACCAGCTAGGTGGGGATGGCAGGATATCATGTCCTTCGGGTCAATACCCGTCCGAGAACATGACGGTGGATTTTTCCTGGATATCATA
This sequence comes from Codonopsis lanceolata, assembly GCA_013146195.2. Taxonomy (NCBI): domain Eukaryota; kingdom Viridiplantae; phylum Streptophyta; class Magnoliopsida; order Asterales; family Campanulaceae; genus Codonopsis; species Codonopsis lanceolata. The sequence goes on along the minus strand of CM028377.1, from coordinate 62,298,306 downwards.
TCCTCAGGTTCAATACCCGTCGTAGAATACGATGAAGAGAGATTTTCTTTTAGAAAATTGTATCCTTGGGGTTAATACTCGTCGTCGAATACGATGGAGAGAAAGATTTTCTTTTTGAAAATCGTATCCTCAAGGTCAATACCCGTCGTCGAATACAATAGAAAAAGATTTTCTTTTTTGAAAATCGTATCCTCAGGGTCAATACCCGTCGTCGAATACGATAAAGAGATATTTTCTTTTTGAAAATCGTATCCTCAAGGTCAATACCCGTCGTCGAATACGATAGAAAAAGATTTTCTTCAACAAAAAAAATTGTATTCTCAGGGTCAATACCCGTCGTTGAATACGATAGAAAAAGATTTTCTTTCTTTAAAACCCGTATCCTCATGGTCAATACCCGTCATCGAATACGATAGAAAGAGATTTTCTTTTCTAAAAATCGTATCCTCAGGGTCAATATCTGTCGTTGAATACGATGGAGAGAAAGATTTTCTTTTTGAAAATCGTATCCTCAAGGTCAATACCCATCGTTGAATACGATAGAAAAAGATTTCCTTTTTTTGAAAATCGAATCCTCAGGATCAATACCCGTCGTTGAATACGATAGAAAAAAGATTTTTTTTATATAAAAACCGTATTCTCAGGGTCAATACTCGTCGTCGAATACGATAGTAAAAAGATTTTTTTTTTTTTTAAATGTATTCTCAGGGTCAATACCCGTCATTGAATACGATGGAGAGAAAAATTTTCTTTTTGAAAATCGTATCCTTAGGGTCAATACCCATCGTCGAATACGATAGAAAAAGATTTTCTTTTTTGAAAATCGTATCCTCAGGGTCAATACCCGTCGTCGAATTAGATAGAGAGAGATTTTTTTTATTAAAAAAAATTTGTATTCTCAAGGTCAATGCACGTCATTGAATACAATATAAAAATATTTTCTTTCTTTAAAAACCGTATCCTCGGGGTCAATACCCGTCATTGAATACGATAGAAAAAAGATTTTTTTTATAAAAACCGTATTCTCAGGGTCAATACCCGTTGTCGAATACGATAGAAAAAAGATTTAAAAAAAATCGTATTCTCAGGGTCAATACTCGTCGTTGAATACGATGGAGAGAAAGATTTTCTTTTGGAAAATCGTATCCTCAGGGTCAATATCCGTCGTCGAATACGATAGAAAAAGATTTTCTTTTTTGAAAATCGTATCCTCAGGGTCAATACCCGTCGTCGAATACAATAGAGAGAGATTTTCTTTTTAAAAAAAATTGTATTCTCAGGGTCAATACTCGTCGTTGAATACGATAGAAAAACGATTTTTTTATATAAAAATCGTATTCTCAGGGTCAATACCCGTCGTTAAATACGATGGAGAGAAAGATTTTCTTTTTGAAAATTGTATCCTCAGGGTCAATACCCGTCGTCGAATACGATAGAAAAATATTTTTTATATATAGGTAAAATATGAATACTTTACCTTTCCTTACCTTTTCATGCTTTGGCTACTGCTGCTTTCTTTTGCTGCAGAGTTTTTGATTCTTGCTGGAGATTTTCTTTTGATGATGCATTTCTTATTTTTGCATTTCTGTTTTCCTTTTTTTTTTCTTTTGCATTTTTTCTGGGTATTTTACCTCCACTAATGATGTTTTTTCTGCTTTTCTGGCTTTCTTGGCGCTGACCGGTTGAGGATATGAATTTTCCTTTGATTTCTGATGGATGACTGTCAACTTTGGTTAACAAAGCTAACTTTGTTAACTTTCTGTTAAGCTTTCAAGGTCAATTTGCAATTTCTGCAAACTGAGGACTTTAAGTGCTAAACTTGATTTGTTTGGAGGGGGGAAAGAAAATTTCCACTTTCTTCTTCATTACATACGGGAATGAAGGCAGTAGCCTTCATTTTCTTTCTTCTTTAGTTTCCTTCTGCCATTGCCGATGAAGGAGGAGAATTTTTTCATTTTTTTTTTTGACTTTTTCTCAATTTTCTTCCGCTAATTTGTTTGTTTTGCCGAATATATGACTTCTTCCTCAAGATCCAGGAAAGGAAAAGCACCGATGCACCCAGATTCGGGCGAAGAGAGGAAAGAACTTCCTCCTTTGAACCGAAATCATATTGAATACTTCTACTCAAAGGATGACTGGGGCAATCTTGTTCGTGATTGGCACACACACGTGTCGAATCTTCCAAATCCCGTTGTAAGTATTTTTTTTCACCAACCCATTTAGTCGATTTCTTCAGATCTACTTAATTCATGTACTGTTCTGGACTTTTGGAGTATATCTGTGCTTTCTTATGATGCTTATGCATGCAATTTATACACTCGAATGATGCAATTTGGCAATTTATTCATAGCAAAGATATGTATTTCATGCTATTTAATTTTGCGATGCAAACTTGAATATTTGACACTATTTGACTAGGTGATGCATATTTTCATGCAACTGAGATATTCCAACTAGATGATACATGCTTAGGATGCAAAATATTTTTTTTGACACGTGCCTACGCAATAGACTTTTCGAAGTCACAATACATTTTTGAACGCATTTTCGGATATATGCATGATACTTGCGAAGACATGTTATGTGCAACATGAAGTATTTATTATTATTATTATTATTATTATTATTATTATTATTATTATTATTATTATTATTATTATTATTATTATTATTATTATTATTATTATTTAGGTACATATGCACGAAAAATGCAAATGGAAAAATTTTAAATGCATGCCAAAATGCAAATGCAAGAATGGAAAGCATACATCTTTTTTTTCAAATATAATGATATTTTTTTTGTGGGTACATATGCATGAAGAATGCAAATGGAAATTTTTTAAATGCATGCCAAAATGCAAATGCAAGAATGGAAAGCATACATCTTTTTTTTTTTTAATTATGCAAGAATGCAAATGAATTTTTTAAATGCATGCCGAAATGCGAATGCAACCATGGAAAGCATACATCATTTTTTTCCAGATATAATGATGATTTTTTTTTTATATGCAAGAATGCAATATATATAAAGTAATCACAAATTAGAACAAAGAGTGTATGAGAGAAAGAGAGAGAGAGAGAGAGAGAGAGAGAGAGAGAGAGAGATTTATTCATAGTAGGATTCGTCTGTACTCAATAACCTTACATTGCTCGGTATTTATAACCGAGCAATGAACGAAGATGTCTGCCATTGTTGACAAACCAAACCATTCTAACAATGCTAGCCTTTGCTAGCTAACCTATATGCTAGCCTACTAGCTAGATATGTTCAATAATACATAACACTCACCCTTGAACATAGCATTGTAAGTTGACTAAGTGTGTCTCGTTAAAAACATTTAAGCCAAAAAACCCAATAGGGAAAAATCGGACATAAAGAAAAAAGTACACAATTTAAATATGAATCGTGTGCATGGACTGTCTCGTTAAAAACATTTTCATGGAAAACCCAGTGGAACAAAAACCATGATAAAGGGAAAAAGAGTACAGCCATATATGCTCCCCCTTGAACTGACAAGGGTAAAGAGAAATCACATTTGTAAATCTCGTAGATTTCGCATCCCAATATTGTGAAGAGAATGAAGAGACACTTGGTCCTGAAGTACCATATTTAAGTGCTATTGGTGCCCCCATGCAGGATCGAACTACAGACCTCCAAGCATTAGGAAAATTACTTTGTCAAATCCTTCAATTATTTTGGCATTACCAGATATAGTGTTGACATTAGCCTTGTCAACTTTGAGATAATAAAAATATTTCTTATCTTTAAGTATGGTATGCGTAGTAGCGCTGTCTGCAAGACATAAATCTCCTCCTTGGATTTTGGATTCAAATATATTTGTGATCTATTTCAATATGAGAGAAAGAAAAATAAGATGAATAAATATGATAACACATTGAATGCAAAATACATATATAAACTTTATTGTGAACATGCTAGTATACATAGGAAAAACAGATAATATTCCTACATAACAACATGTTACTTTTTCCACAGCTTTTATCTCAAACTCGAACCATAGCTTCATTCCGATGTTAATTTATCGTTCATGACCAATATCATCACTAATGGTATTGGTCATGTCGACGTTGGTCATATCACCAAAATCAAAATGAAGATCTTCAGGATCATTTTCAAGGAAATTTGTCTCAATATTTTTTTTCCTTTTTGTGATCTCTCATAAAGATCAACTAGATGTTTCGCCGTTCGGCATGTGCGTGCCCAGTGGCCTGTCATGCCACACCTAAAACATGAACTTTCTTCATTGTTTTGTCGCACATTTTGCCCACTCGAAGAGTTGTTTCTATCATCATCTCTGTTCCACTTCAGGTGGCGAGATGAATTTCCATTATATGGATGATGATGATGATGATAGTTATTTCTTCCACGGCCTCTTCCTCGGCCTTGATTCCGACCACGACTCCGACCTTGTCCATGATTTCATTGGCCTCGACCACGACCGCGACCACGACTACTACCACGCCCACGTTTTTTCCTTTCATCATGCATAGTCCCATTCGCTTCAGGGAATGGGGCTGAACCAGTTGGATGAGATTCATGATTTTTCATTAGAATCTCATTATTCTGTTCAGCTACAAGGAGGCAAGAGATCAATTCGGAGTACCTTTTAAAACCCTTTTCTCGATATTTCTGCTGCAGAGCATATTCGAGGCATGAAATATGGAGAATGTCTTCTCCAACATATCATATTCAGTGATGGTTTCCCCACATAATTTTAACTGTGAGGTTATTTTACACATCATAGAACTATATTCATTGATGATTTTAAAATCTTGTAGGCGGATATGAATCCAATCATAGTGTGCTTTTGGGAGAATGACCGTTTTCAAATGGTCATATCTTTCGTTCAAACTTTCCCAAAAGACGAGTTGATCATTAACCGTGGACGTGATCATCTCTGTTCCATCTTTAGGTCTTCGTGGACGTGGTGTCGTAGGAAAATCATGGCCTGAGCCCGGTGTTGATTACTTATCCATTCATTATTACTTTGTTGGATAGTATTTTCGAGGCTTCTGGCGGCCAGGTGGGTTTCGGCATCTATTTTCCAAGACATATAATTTTTCCCAGTTATGTCCAGCCTTTCAAATTCGAGCATAGCGATGTTTTCCATTTGTGAAGAAAAAACTATAAAAATGAAACATATATATTAATAAAATTATGACATAGAAATTTTGTTCATATGATAATCAGTACATGTTAAAATGTATGTTGAAAGCTATTGTAACTGCTAACAGGACATACATGATACAAAGATAGGTAAAAAAATCTGAAAATCGTTTGGAGGATATTCAGCAACGAAAACCAATGCAGTACACACAATAACAAGTATGATAATAATCATCAACATTGGAGGAAACATTTTGTAGAAGAAGATATGGTATTGAGAGTTTGTAAGGAGGTAGTAAAAATGTGAATAATCTATTAAGATGTTGATGTATATATGGAGAAAAAAAATGACCGTTTATGACCGTTAACTAGCCGTTTATTACCGTTGGAAGAGAGAGATAAAAATCAGTAAACTAGCTGTTAACTAGCTGTTAGAGGAGAGGGATAAAAATATAAAAATTTTGATTTAATAGAATTGCATTTATATTATGAATAAATATAAATCTTATTAAGAGCAATAAATTGATCATAAATAAAATAACTCTGCATGAATATTTTTCAGTCAACTTTATACAGCTATCATATAGCATACATATATATATTCACGCCACGCTACTCAACAAGCCTTTCTGTAGGTGTTTGAAAGTCAGTAATAAATATATATGTATATAAAGTTATTCATATATAGAATTGAAATATATGTATATTTATAAATATTCAGTTTATAACTTGGGGTTATTTCCGCACAAGCATCAACGAACATATATATTATGCGTTAACTAATAAATTATTATTTCGTCATCTCACCATATATTATCGACGGTGGCTCAGCCAACCTTTTCTTAAATAATGGTGATATACGATATATATTGAAGTAAATCAAAGACATAACCTTACATTGCTCGATATTTATAACCGAACAATGAACGAAGATGTCTGCCAATGTTGACAAACCAAACCATTCTAACAATGCTAGCCTTTGCTAGCTAACCTATATGCTAGCCTACTAGCTAGCCATGTTCAATAATACATAACATTTATGAGAATCTTACCTTCCCTTCTTCTTTTCCTTTTTTTTTAGGAGCGCATGACCTTGACCCAGATTCGGGCGAGCTGTGACAAGGTTTTGGATATTTTTAATCTGATGCCCGAACCGGCCCGGGTGCTGGTGGAATCCTCAGGCCTTGAGGTGTTTATGCGGGCCTTCCGTCCCTTTCGCAGCTACTTGCCCATTTTTGATATATTGAGGGACTATTGGTGGGATATTACCCACACCTTTCACTTTAGCTGGGGAGTGGCTACAATGACCCCGTGTGATTTTGTTGCAATCACGGGCATCTAAACTAGTATTGGTTGGACTCTGGAGCCGGATTATACTCTCCGTCATCAACATGACGTGGTGGAAGATCTCATGGGCTTCGTGCCTGAATATAAATCTGCGGATGAGATCTTCATTGGCAGTGTCAAAAGGTGGCTTTTGGCAAATGTTGGGACAGTTAATGCCGGGGACAGCATAGTCGTAGCTTGCGTTGCCAGGGCATTCCTATTTTTCTTTTTGGGGATGTTGCTTTTCGCCAATTCATCTACCACTTTGAGAGTTTCCCTCCTGGGATGTCTTCGGGACTTGCACCGCGTGATCGAGTATGACTGGGGGCAGGTGGGCCTGGCAGAGCATTATGCCTCTATGGACAGGGCGAGCAAAATGATTCACCAACTATGAATGGCTTTGCTCTGGCTTGGGAGGTATATTTCTTTTTTTTTTTCCTACTTTTGATTTTTTTTCTTCTTTTCTTTTTTTTTATTTCTGTCAGCATTTTTTTTCTTAGCCGACTATCTCTTCTTTTTTCATTTTTTTTAGGTGTGGACTTACTCCGTTTTTCATTTCACACCAGGCTTATTGTGCGGTCGCGTTCATGGACCACCTTATTTGGCTGAATTCGTGAATGAAAACTGAAAGAAGAAAGATCGGGATGGCCGTTTTCTAAAGCGGATCGGGCTGCGGGACAGAATAGCTAGCTCGACCTCGGGCACAGTGCACTTAGTCCCTTGGAAGAATTTGGTAGGGCCATATGAGGTTGCCCTAACGTTGAGCCGATGTCGGATACTCATGGTATCGATTATGAACGATTCATTGTATATGGGCGAGCGGGTCAATCGCCAACATTCCCTGTTCTCGACATTTCCGGTGGCGCCTCCTGCACCTCCCCCTTGGGTGATCGTTCTAGATCTTCTGCCGAACAAGTATCTTTACCTGTCGAAATTGGTCATGCCGCCGTGTGATTACCCGGTCATGCCATAAGAGGAGTTTCTGAGGACGATGCTCAATCCTGCCCCTGTGGTAGCCAGGCGTGCGTCTGATGCACGTGATAGGCTAGGGTCTTCTCACCCAGCTCCTGAGATGCAATCAGAGTTCTTTATGTCTAATGATGCTTTCTCCACCTTCCGATACCAGCGAGACGGAAGACTTGTAGATGAAGTTTTACCCGATACAGACATTCCTGAGGAGTACCATGTTCCCGAGAAAACTCGCATGATATATACCATCACTCATTTTTTTTCTTAGACTGATGCATTTCTTTTGATGTTTCAACATTCTTTATCTTAGGTTAAAATGTAGATGCGGCAGACCAGACGTCGAGATGATGATGAAGATGAGGTTGGCGGGTCGAGTCGCGCTCCGGCGAGAGGTCGAGGATACAGGATTGGCGGAGAGGGTCCTCGAGTTATGGGCAACAATCTTGAAAGAGGCAGGGCTTCTTGCGATTATTAGCTCTTTTACCTGCACATATTAGTTCTTTTTTTTTTCTGTACCAGACTATGTAAATATTTATAAATGCAATGCAATATTATTTTTATGGTACAATAATTAAATGCAAAGACTAAAAAATCACATGCATAAAAGAAAACTAGATCATTATCTAGGGGTAATGGCACACTGCAATTTTTGACCGAAGATATAGGGAGGTACCCATTCAGATTTAAAACGGGCATTTCTGGTGGCCTGTGGGAGGAAGAGGCAGCCTCTTCCTGTGCTTGATATTTTCTTGGTTGCCGACAAAGCTACGGGCTAGCCTTTTCAATTTTCTCCTTAGCAGACAGAGGCGACAGTCGACGGTCGGGGAAGAAAACCGGGATACCAAGCTGTTTTGGGGAGGAGGAGCAACAAAATTGGCGCCACTCATACATGAAGTGGGCACCGAGCCAGGTTTGGGCATGGGTGGTGCCAAGTTTCCTTTCCTGTGCAGTCTTGTTTAGCCACTGTTTGCGCACTGTGCATAGAATCCGTCCATCTCTTTGAATTTGCGTATAAAACGAAGGCCGAGGCAGCATAATTTTTTCACACCAACTGTCTGCTTCTTTCGCATCTGCTGTCTTTTAAGTTTCCTTCTTTGCCCAGTTAGCCTTTCTCTTATCAGATAAGCTCTCTTTTATCAAATAGACTTTCTACTTTTCTCCAAAAATGGCTGCACCAGCTCATACAGCATTGGAGATGGAAATTTATGATAACGCCCTGGATTTCTGGGTCCTTTCCCTACAATCAGATGAACGTGATTGGTTTGAACATATTTATGAGTACAGGTGCCTCCTGTCCTGACGGACCCTTATCATCAATTGGGATATGCTGAGAGGAGCCTCCAGATTTTAGTCAGCTCAAGACCATCTCTTTAACTTTAGCATGAACGAGATGTGCCCCACTTTTGAAGAATTTTGTGCTATGGTGGGGATGGCACCTTCTAGTCTTATTGGCGTGCCTTCTCCTTGGAGGCGTCCATATATGGCTATAAGGGAGCTCTTTGGCACTACTCGCGCTGCTACTCTAGGTTTTTATAATGGAGTAAGATTTAATCTAACCGTCCTTCCTGGTGCCTTTACAGAGTACAGTGAGGATGACCATGATTATTTGCGACGCCGGCTGTCATCTCTTTTCCTTTGCCTTGTAGGGAGATACCTGCCGGTAGGCCAGCCCGGATATATCGATGTGGGGGTCGTGGACCAAGCATTGCAGGCTCGGGATCCCGGTGATCTTGGCATAGACTTTGGTGGGCATGGATGCTTTTGCAGTTGGCGATGAGCTATTTCCTTCTGGCAGCCCTCTTCTGATCCACATGTGGTTAGAGGAGCATTTTAATTGGGTGATGGGCCTAGTGCCACCGGGAGCAAGGTATGATCCAGGGCTCTATGGCTCTCGCGATCATTATCCTCAGAACAATTTTTCGGAGACAGACTGGGTCGAGCGTTTTTTGCGTAGGGGCTCCATGGATATAATATGGGTTATCAGCCACTGACAGATCCGTCGTTTTCTTCTGTATACCGGGGTCTATGCCCAGGTAATTTTGCTAGGTATTGAGCGTACCTCTTTTTACCGGACGGATAGGATCCTGCGCCATTTTGGCAGGGAGTAGCTCATTCCTGACGCGGGCCGTCCTGTGGCCGTGGAGCTAGAGGTAAGTAGGGACTTGGGCACCGTTATCCAGACTATATGGCAGTAGGATTCTGATTCGCTGCAGGTGGCCTACCTCTACTCTGATTGCATGCTCCTTTCCCATGAGTATCTGTCATGGATTATGGTGGCTACCAAGGGGCCTTCCCGCATAATTAGGCGTGGACTGAGGCAATTGTTGGGCCGTCGAATTACTAGCGGTTTGGATGCTCACCTAATGGAGATAGGCGAGGACATAGAGAGTTCGGGGCTAGTGATTCCCCAGGCCTTATAGGAGGATTTCAGGTGGGTGTATGCCCTTGGTGCCCGGGCGGCTCCCGGTCCTAATGAGGCAGGTCTTAGCAATGCGCCTCCTCGACTGAGCAATGCGAGCCGATGGCATAATCCTTGGGAACCGGAAGAGGTTGTCCCTCCCCCTCAAACTGGATGGGGCACTGTCCTCAGGAATGATGGCGCTGGTCCGAGCAACACGGCTATCCAAGATAATGGAGATGTCGATGATGAGGACGAGGACACTTCTGGGGTTCTCGTGCTGGTGAGACGGGAGCTTCTTCCGCACCTCACAGAAGGAGTATATGGGCCCGGCTAGGCAGACGCCGCAGGCATTGATAGACCACTTTGGGGCTGAGCTGCAAATGAAGGATAGTTGGGGGGAAACAAGGGGGGAGAGGTAGCAAGATAATAGATATGTATATGCAATAAATGCATAACCTAAATATCTTAAGCAGCTATTCCTAAGTTGCACCTTAGGACCTTATATTATATTTTGGTATTTTAATGCGAGCTTTTGTTGTGGTTTTTCTCTTTCTTTTGTCAGTCGAGACTCTGTATGCTGAAGACTGGAGGTCGGATGTTGAGGATTCAGAAAGTGCATTCCCTCCCCTTTTCCCTTGATTTTTCATTTTTTTATGCGCTCTAATTTTTTCCTAGGCCGCCCTTTCGGGTTTTTAACATAGCGAGCCCTTATTTCTCCTTTTTATGGTTTTTTTTATGCTCTAATTTTTGCCTAACCTAGCGAGGAGAGGAAGCAAGCGCGATAGATCGGCACAAGCATAGTACATTTTGAGTTTGTCGAGGTTGAAAGGGCTGAACAAGATCCTCCCCTTCTTGGTTTGTGAAGAGTACTGCACCTCCTGACCAGGATTTCTTTGACAACATACGGTCCCATCCAAGGAGATTTCCACTTTCCCCTAGTATCAACATAACTAGGGGGTTTTTCTCGAAGTACCAAGTCTCCGATTTGGATGTCACGGCCTTTGACTTTTTTATTGAAGGCTCAGGCTATCCGCCTTTGATATGTTCGGGTGTGTTCTAGGGCTAGCAAGCGTCGTTCATCAATTAGGGCTAATTCTTCGTATCGCCCTTTGACCCAGTCAATTTCTGATAAGCCAGATTCCATCATTACTCTTAATGACGGAATTTCAACTTCTATGGGCAGCACTACCTCCATGCCATATGCTAGAGAGTAGGGAATAGCCCTAGTGGGTATGCGGACTAAAGTGCAATAGCCCCAGAGGGCTAACGGCAATTTTTCTAGCCAGTCTCTTCCTGTGTCAGCCATTTTTCTGATAATATTTTCCAGCGTTTTGTTGGCTGCATCAACGGCACCATTGGCTTGCGGTCGGTAAGGGGAGGATTTATGCCTTTGGATTTTGAACTCGTCGAGCAGACGATTCACGTCCCCTTCAAAATGCGTGCCATTGTCGAAGATTATCTCAAAAGGCACCCTGTAGCGATATATGATATTGGTCCTGATAAATTCGGACACCTTTCGGGCATTCAGTACTTTGTAGGTAGGGGTGGCAATGCCTGGCACGGCACGTTAGCACGAACCAATAAGGCACGATTATAAAACACGACTACAGAGACAAATGACACGATAAGCCCAGCACGACACGACACAACACGAAACACGACACGAAAGACACGAAATTGTTAATATATTCAAATTAATATTTATTGTTGTATTTATGATCAAATAAGATAGATAATATTAAAACACGATAATGAGGCACGATAACACGAATTGCCACCCATATTTGTAGGAAGAGGCTTCCACCCATTTGGTGAAGTAATCGACGGCTACTAGAACGTATTCATGGCCATTGGATCCTCTCGGATGGATTTGGCCTAAGACGTCGATTCCCCAAGTTGAAAAGGGGCAAGGGGCTGTGGAGTTATATAAGATGTGCGGGGGCATGTGCTGTAAATTTGCAAAACGCTGGCACTTGTCGCAATGACGCACCCACCGAATACAATCGGTTTCTAGCGTACTCCAATAGTACCCCTGCCGGATATCTTTTTTGGATAACATGTGGCCATTCATGTGGGGACCGCATTTACCACCATGAAGCTGGTCCATGATCTGCTAAGCTTTTGCTTGGTTTACGCATAATAGATTAAGGCCTTGATAATGCCTTTTGTATAGGCTGCCACCACTAAACATGAATTGCAATGCCCATCTCCGCAGGGAGACTTTCCATCTTTTTTCTAAGTCTGGAGGATAGATCCCTTTCTGAAGCAGATTTAAGATATCAGAGTACCAAGGCTCGTGTTATGTTTCAGAGGCTGCATTAATTTTGAAGCAGTACGCCGGAGTGATCTTTTTCCCAACTACAAATGGTTGGACTTGGGTTTCTGCAGGAATTTGGACCAACGATGCTAGAGTGGCTAGGGCATCGGCAAACTGATTTCTATCTCACGGCAAGTAATGGAACGAGATAGAATTAAATTTGGTGGCAAGTGCTGTTAGCCTGGCATGATAGAGCTGCAACCGGGGATCTTGGGTCTTCTACTTCCCTTCGACTTGATTTATAATCAGAGCGGAATCTCCATAGACTTCCAAGTATTTGGCTCCTTTTTGGAGAGCTTCTTCTAGGCCAGCAATACAGGCTTCGTATTCAGATGTATTGTTCGATCACTCGAACTCCAACCTTATGGCCAATGGAGTGTGAGAATTTGCTGGGTCGATTAGCAAGATTCCTATGCCAAAACCTTTTTTATTTGCGGCTCCATCAAAGAACATTTGCCATTTGATGTCATGGTCAGTGATTTCCAGGACACCTTCGTCTGGGAAGCTAGGTTCAGCTGCATCTTCTGCTTTTAAAGGTAGATTGGCTAAATGGTCTGTAATTACACTGCCTTTGATGGACTTGAGCGTGACGTAGGTGATGTCAAACTCATTGAGAAGAAATGACCACTTAGCCAGTCGGCTGGATAGTGATGGCTTGCCGAAGATGTACTTTATAGGGTCCATTCTGGAGATGAGCTTGATGGACCGTCCTTGCAGATAGGTTTTGAGTCTTTGAGTTGCCCAGACTAGGCCGGTGCAACTTTTTTCCAATGCTGAATAATTTAGCTCGCTTCCTTGTAGCTTTCTACTTATGAAGTAGATGACATTTTCGATGTAGGAATCTTCTTTTTCTTAGGCGAGCATAGCCCCCCATTGACGTGTCTATGACGGTTAAATATATGAGGAGAGGTTTATGTGTATGGGGCGGAGCTAGCACAGGTGGATTGGTAAGGTAGGCTTTTATTTTTTCGAAGCCTAGCTGGCATTTCTCGTCCCAGACTTGGTCAATATTTTTCTTTAGGAGCTTGAAGAGGGGCTCACATATGGAGGTCAGCTGTCTGATGAAGCGGCTGATATATTGCAGCCGGCCCAGGAAGCCTTTGACTTCTGTTGGAGTTTTTGGCTATGGCATATTTATGATGGCTTTGATTTTGGCTGGCTCGATCTCCATGCCCTGCTCAGTCACCATGAATCCCAGGACCTTGCATTTGGTAACCCCAAATGTGCATTTGGTGGGGTTAAGCTTCATTTGGTGCTTCCTTAACCTTTCGAAGAATTTTCGAAGGCCTTTGATATGAGCACCGTTGGCATCGCTGGAGTGCACGATCATGTCATCAACATAGACCTCCACTTCTTTATGAATCATGTCGTGGAAGAGGGTGGTGGCAACCCTTTGATATGTAGCCCCAACATTTTTTAGTCCAAATGGCATGACATTGTAGCAATAGGTCCCCCAAGGAGTAGTGAATGAGGTTTCTTCCTGGTCTTCTACTGCCATTCTGATCTTATTATAGCTTAGCATGCCGTCGACGAAGGATCTAATTTTATGAGCAGCGATGGTGTCTACCACAATATCAATATTGGGTAGAGGGAAGTCATCCTTGGGCGATGCTTTATTAAGGTCGCGGAAGTCTACACAGATCTGAAACTTCCCGTTGGGCTTGGGAACAGTCACTATATTGGACAGCCAGAACGGGTATTCTACTACCCGAATGAATTTGACGTGCATCTGCTTCATGATTTCTTCCTTTACTTGTAGTGACCACTCCGGCTTAATTCGGCGGAGCTTTTGCTTAATTGGCCGAGCATCCGGATATATGGGAATCCGATGTTGAACAATGGCTCGGTCCAGCCCAGGCATATCTTCATAGGACCAGGCAAAGATGTCTACGAACTCTTTGAGGAGGTCAATAAGTGCTATCCTTTCAGGGCCTTGCAGGTAGCTGCTGATTTTGATCTCTTTTATTTCATTGTTCAGCCCCAGATTGATAGTGGATAGGTCTTCATTTGTTGCTGATGAATGATGCTTTTCCTGGTGCTTGACTAACTTTACAAGCTCACGCAAATAATTTTTATCTTTTGGGTCCATTTCATCAAATGACTCATTATTATAATTATTTAATGCATCTTTTAATGTAGGTGCAACTAAGGAATAAGTAAAGACATCCAGATTATCATTAATAGCAAATTGTACAGGGTTATTTACATTATTGAGGACCTGGGGTTTGAGATCCTTAATTTTAGGTAGCGAATCGGTAGATGACCAATCCGTAAAGCTAGGGGAAGGAAGGGGAATAGTATATCCGAAACGGTCCACCAGATCTGCGGGAGTTAAAAGCGGGCCGGTCGTAGTATACCAGTTCTGCAGAGGCTTATCAATAATAGGCTCAAACTCAGTAGGGAGCTTTTCATAATCAGTGCCTCCGTCTATCATACCAAGAAAACTATCCTCCAGACTTTTATTAGAAACTCCTCTTATTGATGAGAATATCTACAGCACCTTTATTTTTGGCTAAATAAGTTCACTTGCCCTTTAGACCTCCTTGGCTTGATTCGTTTCAAAGATTCTTGTACCTGCCACCGTAATTACCTCGTTGTCGATAAGATCCTGAATCGCGTTTCTGCGTGAGTAGCACTTATCGGCAAGATGACCACTGCAACGGTGGTACTCACAAGCATGATTCCATGTAGCAGACAATGGATTGGGTGGTTGATAATTAATAATGGGCTTAAGTATCTCATGGGCCCACAGTGTTTGAAAGATTTCGATCTTGGGGTAGGTAACTCATCATAGTGCCTTGGAATTATTTCATTCCTTCCTCTCGGCCTGGGTAGATTACCAGATTGAGGTTTGGTCAAACAGCTGGGTGGAGTTTTCTCCCTTGGATAATACTGCACTAGGATTGGGCTGCCTGGATCCCGGTTTAAGGGAGGTTCCTTTTCTAGTACACAAATTATTTCTTTTGGAATTCCCGGGGTCAATTGCTGAGAATAAGTATTTGAGGGATCGAGAGGAAGATAATTCTTTTGGTTATGGTAGCAGGCATTTAGGTGAAGGAGATCGGGGTTGATTTCTGGAGGATATGGATTAGAATTATGAGCATTTGAAATCATATTACTTTGGGCAATGGGACTAATATCTAGCTGATGGCTGGCACTTGGTTGTTTTCTGGAAGCTTGAAAAAGGATATTTTCTGAGGTATCGGGATGACTCGTTTCAGGAAGGTAAGAAGTATTAGGAACATATTTCGAGATTTTGATCTTTTGAGAGAGGGCAGCCAGAGTTTCTGAGAAACCTGCTTAAAGATCACCAAACACTTGATTTGTTATTCTTTCTGCATGAGCATTCAATTCTTTCTTTAGGCAGATTTCAAGTCCATGAGGAGGTGCATACTCAGGAGTTTCTTTTTCTGGTTCCCAGTTGTTCCAATTGTTTCTAGCCTCTGTTATAGCCTGTTTATTTTTAGTGGTCATTTTGCTCGGATCTGCACCCTTTGAACTGATACTGCCCTTTTCTTATCTGACCCTGATACTTTCTGATCTGCTTTCTGTGCCTATTCCCTGTATCAACCGACCAGTACTGTCTCAGACTTTCCAAATTCGGGCCAGGTTTCTGAGGAAAATGGGTTCGAAGGTATCAGAAAGGCTGGCTGAAGGCTTTTTGGGCTAGAAGTACAGCGTGCCTTTATCAGTATTTTTTTATTATTATTCAAAATTTCCCTACAATTGACCGGACAAGCACCTGTTTTGTTTTGAAAGTCTCAGGACTATTCCTGGAATAGTGGACTCTTTCTCCAGAGTATAGGACCTTCGTATTCCACCTGCCTTTCGACTCCCAAGATCGAATTGATCCCAAGCGAAGGGCCTATACTCTTTCCGGGATCCACCCTTCAAAGTGGTCTAAGTCGAGCATCAGAAAATAATCAATCAGTCCCCGTGTATATATATATATATATATATATATATATATATATATATATATATATATATATAATTGATTTTTTTGCTTGATCTTTCATTCATGTTTTTTTTACAGTGCTAATGATTCAGAGATGCAAAAACGGGTCGGTCATTGAAGTGTCCTGAAAATCTATATGCAATCTAACGATGACTTATGCACGGGGTAAGCTGGCCATGGTATAGGGTAGCAGTTCGAAATATATCTACATGCGTGCACGTGTGTGCAGCCTCTAAAAAGCAGTAAAATCTTTTTCTTCCAGATATAGAACAGAAATTAAAACAGATATGACCTGTCTTGCTATTATTTGTAGATTTTCTTGGCTTTTTTAGTTTGAGCGCGAGCAAGCAAGCAATCACATCAAGAAATAGAAAGAAAAATGGGGAATCTATCTATTCCTATTAATTACAAACTAGCTTTACACCCGTGCGTTAAACGCACGCCATATATCTTTTTAAATCAAATTATACATAAGCAACATGAAGTGAAAAAATAAAATTAAAAGAATAAATTATTGTAAAACCAATATTATGATTAAAAACTTTAATGATAATAAATAAAATAAACAAATAATTGTATCATAAAGATTGTGAGTTCGATATTTACATAAACTGAACAAATTATTATAACACAACGATTAAGAAAAAGTAAAATTATTAATAGAGAATACAATAAATAAATAAAATCTTCTATAAATTTTAGAATGTCTTTTTAAATACAACATTTATCATTTAATATGTACGATTACTACTACTATCACTATCACATAACAAAACTCACGTAATTTATATTAATCAATATTAATATAATGTTTTTTTAATCTTTTAGTTAGTGTGTTATGAAAATTAAACACATAATTAAAATGTAATGATAAAAATATAAGTGAATTTAATTATTGCTTATTACATGAATGAAAAATTCATATATATATATATATATAAGAATACGTCTTTAAACGAATATATATTTGTTAGATAATAAAAATTGTATAACAAATTCAAATGACGATAAACCAAAGAAAAGCAACTCAAATTAAATACTTCCTACAGTCATCCCTCCCCCAAAATGACCAAAATGTCCCCGACTCCATTACCATTTCATTAATAGTGTCATCTAAATGATGTGACACTGATAATATGTGTACTTAATTATTACAACTATATCTACAAATATTTAAATCCAATTCAATAGACAATAAAATAGACATTTAGACTATGATTACTCTCAATTCATTGTACCTCTCACAGAGTATGATATACCCGGTTACTCGCTCATATACATAATCACACCCCTCTACAGTCATCGTACATGTTTCCAGAGAAATTAGACTACGATTTACTTGCTCATATTCATCTTCCAATGTCAATGAGCGGAAATGGAATCCAGTAATGATGATGTTGTCACCTCTCACCAGGACATTGTTGATCTTTAAAAGTCCACTCATCCAGTATGTCATAACTGATGCTACTACTTTTGCCGGTGAAATTACGTGGTTATAGACAACAAAAACGGTCACAGAGCATTTATATTCAATGAGAAATCACATTTATGATTGAGTAAACAATGCTTGTTTAGTATCAAATTAGACATGACAAATTTTAAGGATTCATAGTTGTTCATCAAATTATATTTTAATATGTACTTGTTCTTTAGCTCTTATGGATATAATTTGTCTTAATAAAACTCACAAGTAAATTAATATTCAAATATGAAGCATATTTATGGCCGAGTAAGTAATGTTTGTTGAGTTTTTAGATTGTTAGTCTCGTTTCTCTTGCATATTGGTAAGAAAAGAAAAGACATTCCCTCTTAGATTGATGGTATTTAATTTCTTAACAGCTTCTTATGTTTTTTTATTATTTATTTATCAATACTTGTATATGTGTTCATATGTAAATAGTATCCTTATTTGGTAAATAGTTACAGTGGTTATCTAGCAATCTTGAGATAAGCAAATTACATTTGTTATTATATATATCTTCCTATTTTTGGCAAGTGCATTTTGAAGGGATCTTGCTATATTTGGATGTGCTAATCACATTTGTCATTATATATACAAAAAAAATATAACAAAACAAAGTGTTTCAATTTCCAATGTCTTGTTAATTAAATGTTTAGTATAAAAACTAAGAAAAATGTAATAAAACAAAGTGTTTCAACTTCCGATGCATATTTGTGTTTTCATTTATAGAAAACATTTAGGCGAGAAAATTCCGCTTGTTATTATATATATATATATATATATATATATATATATATATATATATATATATATATATATATATATATATTTGTCCTATCCCCAAAATAAAATGACATAATGAAATGAAATATGTACATATTTTGCATAATAAAAGAAAAACCAACAGAATAAAAAAATATAAAGCGAAAATAAAGCGATAAAAAAAATAAAAGCCTCAGCCCTTTTGTTATGCTGCCCGGAAATTTATTGTATACATATATATATTTTTTTTGTTATTTGAAAATAAATATTTTTAAATATATCTGTAATAGTGATTGGAACGAAACAGCTGCAAGATGAAGGATCATATCCACAAATATAGACACGGATGTATAGGCATGCAATATTCAAATGCTTAAAGAAATATAACAAGCATATTTTAGCCAGAAACAAAGAAAAAAAAAATTACTGAGTCTAGCCCTCCATTTTTATTTAAAATAAAAACGATCTCCCTAGTGGAGTCGCCACTGTGGGTTTCCCGGGATTCGCCCGCGCCCTGCGCGCCCTTGGATAGGGGTGCGCGTACGTGCGGAAGCGGGACACCACGCTTTCCATTCCACCCTCCCTTGTTTAGGAGAGGACGAAATTAAAAATGCGGAAAGGGTGATGTCTAGAAGCGTGTTGAATACGCCTCAGTCACCGAAGTGAGTTTTTGGTCCATTATGGGAGCTTTGAGTTTCTTGTATCCAGTTATCCCTTTTTTAGGGGATACAAGAATGCAGGAATACATCACTATTTCATTCACATATTCTCTTATTTAGGGAAAAATGGAAAGTGCAAGAAAGAATGTTGCGAGGCCTCACTATGGATTTTATGAAAATTGTCTTATGGCTTATTTTGGATTACTATGAGTGCTTTGGGTTTTCTATATCAAGTTATCCCTTTTTTAGGGGATACCAGGATATAGGAATACATCACCCTTTCATTCCTACTTTCCCTTTTTTAGGGGAAAACGAAAAATAATAAGAAAGGATGTTGCAATGTCCCATTGTGATCCAAAACATTTTGATAGAGTCGCCATCTTTATTTTAAGGAAGAAATAAAGAAAACCCAAAAATAAAACCAGAGAATGCAAAAAACGGGTTCGGAGGCTAAGTTACGAGTTAGGAAGGTGCTAGGCACCCAACTCGCCCTTTCGATCTTAAAAAAACAGTTTTTGGCTAAAATTTTGAGTGTGTGAACCGTCCCTTCGTAAACTCTCAGCGATTTGAGACGGCGTAAAATTTTGAGTGTGTGAACCGTCCCTTTTTTCACTGTCGAGAGCCTGTATTTATAAGCTTGAGAGAGGCTTTCTCAGCTCTTAAGATTTCTTCTTTGTGCATCATCGGCTTGTACCGCGCGCTTGGGAGTTTGTGCTAATTCTCATGCCGTAAACACTATTTGAGGAAGCTGGCACCACCATCATATAAACTGGGCGCCGAGCCCACTTCTTCCATAGGCGACGCCTAGTTCTGATTTTTGGCCTCCTTTTGGCACTTTGACCCTCTGCATTTCACAGTTTTTACACATCTTGGTTTGTCTTTTGCATCTTTAAAGCGTGTAACTTGACATTGGTTAAGATTTAACAGGTCTTGATATTTCATGTTATGTTACATATCAGGGGTACGAAATTGGGGTGTCTACACTTTGGTATTGATTTGACTCTTAAATTATTCCATATTAATAATTAGTGTTTTCTTGAGTTTTTGGTATTTATTTTGCATGTGGGTTTGTCTTGATTTCATATGGACTAATTTGTTAATTTCTATTTAATAAATAGAAAAGATATGTACATATGTATTAATTTATAAGTGTTGTCGGGTGTATGCATTTGTGATTATCATAGGTACTTAATTCAACACCTATAAAATGATTAATACAACACTTTTGAAAAGTGTTTTACCAAAATACCCTTTACATAATTAAAATTTTTTTTATTAAATTTAAATTAGTTAAAATTTATTTTTTTTTCTTTTATTAAATTTAAATTAGCTAATTTAAAATTTAATAATTAATTTGATTTGAATTAGGTTTAAATTAAACAAAATAAAATAAACAAGTTTAGGGTTTAGGGACTGGGTTGAAGTCAGTCCCAAGCCCAATCATTTCCCCCCTCAAGTCCAGCGCCTGCCACCCAACCAGTCTCAAACCAATACCCCCCCCCCTTTTGGACTGCGACCCAACCGGGCCCAAACTCATCCCCTCATTTGGACTGCTACCAGACCGGTCTCTAACCTATCCCTCCCATTTGGACTGGCACAAAACTGGTCCCTAAACCTTTCCTTTTTGTTATTTTTTTTAATTTAAACATTTAAAAAATAAATTAACAGATAAAAATTTAACATTTGGAGATAAAAATCGAACAATTAGAGTTAAAGATTTTCGTAAAGTTCGCGTCAGTGGTATATATAACATGTCTATCATTGTCCATGTCCATGTTTCAATTTTTTTTTTCAATTTGCTTCTAAATTGGTAGAATTTTTGGAAGTTTTAACTGATTGAAATTTTGACCGAGAGAAAAATGTGTATGTAATTTTTTTTCACTTATAAGAAAAATTTTACAATCTGATATTTATACTCAAAGATAATTTTCCACTTAGTATAGCTAAATCAAATTAATTTGTAATTTAATTTTGTTTAGTAACTAAATCAAATTAATTAATAAATTAATTGTGTTTAAAATATTTTTTAAATTTAAAATTTGCTAAATTAAATTTAATTAAAAAACAAAAAAATTAAATTATGTAAAGGGTATTTTGGACAAATTTTTAAAAATAATATATTAAGCATTTTATAAATGTTGTATTAAGTGTACCCCTTAAGATAATGGTTTTGATTTGGTAAGTATTTTAATACTATATGTTGACCGAAGGTAAAGGAAAAGGAGGAAAGAAAGAATTAAAAAAAAAAAGTGAATTGCAAAATATAAGAGATTGAGAGTACGTGCTGAAGATGATTAATTTCGAAAATTGTAATATAGTCCTTGTAATTTTAGCTTGTTGAATAAGTTGGGCCCTCATAGTTTATAAAATTTCGAAATTGTCTTTAGGAGTTTTAAGAAAAATCACTAACTTTGAATAGTCATAATTTACTCATTTTAAATCGGAATTAAGTGATTCAAAAGCCCAAATCAATTATTTTTTAGATTACTTTCTAATGGTCTTAATTTCAGAATCTGGTTGTGTTCATAATTTTAATTATAATTGATTATCGCAGAATGTAGTCATAGTAATTGTGCTTAGTGTTCATTGCTAAAAACGTGGTACTTAAAGTTGGTTCTTAAATCGTCTCATTGTTTTATTTGCTTAGATGGAAGCAAGTTAGCTAGATGGGTATTTGAATTATTTCGAACTTAAGGTAAGGGTTCTTGTCAACCTAGTTACCATTTGATTCTTGTTATTCGAAATCTTTGATATAAATTGTTCTTACCAAGTTTGGATTTGAGCTTGTCATTGGTTTTTCGTTGTTCATCTCTTTTGGAATCGATGAATTGTATTTGTTTTGCTACTCCGCCATATACACTTTGAGTTGTTACTATGTTACGATTTTGATAGCGTCACAAGTTGACTACTCCATCTCTGGTTGTTGGTATTGTTATTGCGGCTCTTGGTCAAAGTGGCATCTGCAGTTGTAATACCCCAATCCCACATCGGATAGATGTGAGACTTGTGTTTGATTTATAAGGTATCCATGCGCTAATACTGGGCACCAACATCACCCATGGACTTTTTGGTCGGCTTGTGGTGGGCCTGATGACCCAAGGTGATGCGTGCTCAATGGGCCAGTGTATGGGCTACACGTAGCGGACTGGGCTCTCGGGCTCGGATCGTTACAAATGGTATCAGAGCGGGACCTGGCCGGAAATATGGGAACAAAGTGCTGTACGGGCCAAGGTGCTATACCGCAGAAGGTGGGAGCCACCTCTTGATCCCCGTACGAGTCACCTCTTGAATCCTATAACGCCCGGGGTATGATTCGGACTTGACGAGGACGTCAAGGATTTAAGTGGGGGAGATTGTAATACCCCAATCCCACATCGGATAGATGTGAGACTTGTGTTTGATTTATAAGGTAGCAATGCGCAACTACTGGGCACCAACATCATCCATGGACTTTTGGGTCGGCTTGTGGTGGGCCTGATGTCCCAAGGTGATGCGTGCTCAGTGGGCCAGTGTGTGGGCTACACGTAGCGGACTGGGCTCTCGGGCTCAGATCGTTACAGCAGTGACACTTTGATGTTTGAGTCATTTGTTTTGCAGGTTTTGGGCATTTGGCCGGCTCAAGTAGAGCCGTCAAAATGGTCAAACGGGGCAGACCAACCCCCTTAATGGTGGAACTCGTCATTCGGAGGGGCGGACCAACCCGTTAAAATGACAGATCGGAATTACTCTAACCCAACCCACCTTGGGTTGTGGGGCGGGGGGGACCAACCCGCCAAAAATAAAAATATATATAACAAAGGATGTTTGAAGCTTATAATGAAGTGGGTCTGCTACTTTTCTGAATAAAAAATGGAGTATAGTCGCCACCGTGTGCTCTTCCTGCTCATCTCCGTTTTGAAACTTGTCGGTGCTGCAGACGTTCGCTCACTGCAATCGAATGGATAATGAAGAAGAAGAAAGCTGATACAGAAGCAAGCTTTAAAATTCTCACTCAAAGACTGATTTCTAATTTCTTAAAACAAAGAGATGACTAGATGAGGGAAGAGGAAGATGTGGGTATGGGTGTGTGACTGTTTGAGAGAGAGAGAGAGAGAGAGAGGCGGTAAGTGAAGTAGACTGGTAGAGATATCAGAGATGGAGAATGAAAATGGTTGGTTTTTGTGAATGGATCACGGTGTGAGGTTCCCGGGATGTGCTCCCGCGCCCCGCGCGCCCTTGGATAGGGTGCGCGTACGTGCGGATGCGGGACACCACTGCTCTCGTTCCACCCTCCCTTGTTTAGGGGAAGACGAAATTCAAAGTGCGAGAGGAGTGCTGTCTATATTAGCACGTTGGAATGTGCCTCGGTTGCCCTGAGTGGATTTTGTATCAAATATGGGAACTGATGGTTTTCCATATCAAGTTATCCCTTGTTTAGGGATACCAGGATATGGGAATGCATTACCCTTCCATTCCCATTCTCCCCCTTTTCTTTTCAGGGGAAAACGGAGAAGTGCAAGAAAGGATATTGCGACGCCCCCACTATGGATTTATTGAAAATAGCCTTATGGCCCATTCAGATCACTATGAGAGCTATGGGTTTCCCGCATCAAGTTATCCCTTGTTTAGGGGATACCAGGATATGGGAATGCATCACCCCTCCATTCTCGTATCTCCCTTTTTTAGGGGAGAACAGGAAAGTGCAAAGAGGGAATGTTGCGAGGCCCCACTGGATCTGAAAGTTTTAGAGTCGCCATCTTTATTTTAAAGCAAATAAAGCAAAACCAAATAAAAGAAAAATAAACCGAGAAAAACGGGTTCGGAGGCTAAGTTATGAGTTGGGAAGTTGCTAGGCACCCAACTCGCCCTTTCGGTCTCGAAAATGGTTTTTGGCTGAAGTATGCTTATTGTCACATTTATTTAGCAAATAAACAAGGTATTATAATGACAAGGGAAATTTAAACAAATACATTCGTGGCCACATTATTTACGGACTCGCAGCCGTCTCCTTCCAATAATGACAAACATATTTAAGAATATTTGGCCATTATAACGGCTCTTTAACATAATATTTTCTATTCTAATCCGGGCAGCACAACGGCTTATATGGGCTACATTGCGCCGGATTTAAATAACAACTTTAAAAAAAAAAAGGCAAAAAATGTAAATAAATAGAAATAACGACGCTCTTAAAGGTTTTACCTTTTAGAGCGGCGGTGTCTCGCTTCGTCGCCGGGAGAGGGAGTCTTTTGTTGTTTGTGTGTGTTGTTGTTTTGATTTGGGCAGAATGACTGCTTTATTTCTGAGGGTTTGGGCTTATCAACTCGGGCAGAGTGACAACTTATTGGGGTAGGTTTTGGTCTTTTTGGTTGGGCGGAACCTAGACTTAGATTTTTGACTTTTCAGCTCGTTACTCGGGCAGAGTAACGGTTTACTTTGGGATTTTTGGACTGGGGAAGTGAGGTGGACACCTAACAACTAGGCTAGGGATCACTTATAACCTATGAGTTTTGATTTTGGCAGAGTTTGGACGGGGTTTGGAGACTATAGGGGCTTCCACTCACCTATCTCGCACCTCTCGTACTAACTGTATTGAACAATCGCGAGAAGCGAGCGCGATTTTTCTATCGCGTAAATGAGCCGCGAAAATGAGAGGCCGGGGGTCTCTATTTATACTGAGAAATGAGGACACGGCCAGCATTTGTTGATTTCTTCTCCGTGCATCAGCTGCTTGTACCGCGTGCATCAAGACTTGTACCATTTAAATGTGAGAGAGGCGCACAGTGGCCTGCATGGTGCGGCCAAGGCACCCTTGGTGCGGCACCAAGGGGCTTTGGTGCGGCACCATGCAGCTTTTGTTTCACTTTCCCCCTGCGGTTCAGCATTTCGCGCATCTGCTTTTCTTTTGCATTTTTGACTCACAGTAACTTGACATTCGTTAAGTTTTAACAGCTTCTTGATATTTTATGTCGATCACATACGAGTACGAAATTGGGGTGTCTGAGCCCCTCAGCGATGGAGTCTACGGGTAACCTTAAGGCTTGCTTGAGTAGAGCGAACATCGTTGATAAACAAGAGACTCTCCAATTTCGTTCATTTAAGAGCGAGGAGAATGCAATTGGTAGCTTATAATGCGATTAACATGCTATCCAAACTCTATAACCTAGACATTTTTAGTTGATTATAAAAAGTTATCGCGATTTTAAGCGAGATATGAATTTAATGTGCTCGATGGTCGGACCTACTAATGTAGGCTGCCTCACGTATCCTTATTAAAGGAAATCGGACCAAGCGTAGTTCAGGGCCAAAACCTAAACTACAACCAAGTGAGGATGTCATGTTTTCGGGTCAAGCCCGATCGAGAACACAACGGAAAAAGATTTTGTGTTTTCGAAAAGCCGTATTCTTCAGGTCCGAAACCGTTGTCAAATACGGTATGAAGATTTGAATGTTTTTACGCCACCACATTTCAACCGGTCAATACCTTGTCGTTGAAGCGTGTTAAGAAGAATTTTCTAAGTTATGTCCGGCCGGTCATTGCCTTGTTTCCAAACATAACCCGAAAACTTTCAAATATCGAGCGCACTCGGCCAGATAAAGATCCGTCGCCGAGCACGGCAAATTGATCATTCTTCAAGTATTTTCGAAAATTGTGAAGTGGAAAACATTCTTTTTCCTTCGTTTTTCTTTCTCTCCCTGTTTTTTTTTTTGTTTTTTCAAATATTCCTCTTTTTTTTGTTTTTTGAAATATTCATCTTTTTTTGTTTTTTGAAGTATTCCTCTTTTTTTTGTGTTTTTTTTGAAATATTCCTCTTTTTTTGTTTTTTGAAGTATTCCTCTTTTTTTTTTTGTTTTTTGGAATATTCTTCTTTTTTTTTGTGTTTTTTGTTTTGTTTTTGTTTTTTTTGAAATCAGACTTTCCTAAAAAATGAAATTATTCTAAAGTCAGGGTAGGAATCTTGCACGACTTACCTTTCTTGCTTGGGTGGGCTGCGGATTCTGATCTTGGCGTTTTGCCACTCTTGCTGGGGCATTTATTCTCTTTTTTTTTCTTTTTTTTTTTTTGTTGTGATGGTCGGACCTATAAAGATAGGCTGCCTACGTATCCTTTTTCAAGGAATCAGACCAAACGTAGTTCCCCTCTGCTGGGGATTTTATTCTTGCTCACTTTTTTTTCCTTTTCTTTTCTTTTCTTTTCTTTTCTTTTCTTTTTTTCTTTCTTTTTCATCATTTTTTTTCTTTTGATCTGCTGGGGATATTATTTTCTTTTGTCCTCTGGTGAATGGTTGCTAATTTTGGTTAACAACATTAACTTTGTTAACTTTCCGTTAGGCTCAGGGACCATTTTGAAAATTCTGAAACTTGAGGACCAAAGTGTTGCAGCTTCAAATTTTGGAGGGAGGAAAGGGAAAATTCCTTTTTTCTCCCTTTAATTGGACGGGAGTGAAGGGAAGAAGCCACTGCTTCTTCTTTCTCTTCTTTTCTTCTTTCATTTCTTTTCCTTCGACCGCCATAGCCACTGTCTTCCGTTTCTTCTTTTTATTTTCTTTATTTTTGCTCCTTTTCTCAATTTTCTTCTGCCAACTTCAGTGTTCTACTTAGCAGATGACATCTTCTTCGCGATCCAGGAAGGGGAAGGCACCGATGCGCCCGGAATCTGGTGGGAGGAGGAGAGAATCTCCTAGCTTGGTTCGGAACAGGCTCAATTATCTGTATTCCACGAATGACTGGGGCAATATTTTACGAGATCAAGACACCCACGTGTCCAACCTTCCTTTGACCACTGTAAGATTTCTCTTTCTTTTTTTTTTTTTTTGAAATTTTCCTGGTTCTGTTTCAAATCTGCTAAATTTCTGCAATGTTTGGGACTTTTGGAGCACTCCTGACTTTATTAGTGATGCATATGCATGTCCTAGTTATGCCTAAATGATGTAATTGAGTGATAATGTATGAAATTTCTATGATTTATTTTTGCGATGCATGATTTGAACTAGTGGTCACTATTTGACCCTACTATGCATGATTTATATTCTGAATGAGAATGAGACTATATGATGCATGTTTTACATTAAAACACATTTTTGCACGCAATAGAATCCCGAAGAATATTCGGAGTATAAATTTAATTTTTCCGAAACGCTTTTCGGGCATATTTTCGGATAAAAACATGACAAAACAGATATTTTTCATGCCCTTAGATTCATTTTTCAAGCATGCAACTGCTGCAGGGGTATAGTAAATACCACAAAGATATTTATTTTGATGATTGTTGGTACTTTATCTTCTTTTTAGCGGGCCCCTATGGCAGCTTATTGAACAAATGAAATGTACATAATGAATGCATGAATTATTCTACTTGATGCAAATGCAATGTAGAACACTTATAAGATAATGGATGAATTTTTCATATTTTATTATACACATGGCAAATGCAGTCCTAATATGTGTTTTTATGATTTTTTAAGATGTAGAGAAAAAAAATTGCTTTGTTTTGTTGTTGTTGTTTTTTTTTTTTGAAAAAGAATGATGTTTATTTACATGTAAATTTATGTACATGTATGAAAATGGTATGTGTCAATTTAAAGAATTATATATTTTTTTAATTGTTATGAACAAGATTTTTTATTATTATTATTTATTATTTATTTTTGCCTAAAGAATTTATTGTAAAAAAATCACGAAGTATAAAACATGCAATATGTTCATTATTTACTTAAAGGACTGTACAAAGAAGGAAATAAGGGTAGAGAACTTACCTCATTTTTTTTCTTTCAGGTTCGCAGGAAGTTTGAAAGAGTGCGGGTATCATATATTGATGTGGCCGAAATTTTTGATATGTTACCCGAAGCTGCACAGTCGTTGGTAGAGGGTTCGGGTTTTAGCACTTTCCTGCATTCTTTTGCCCACTTCACCAACTTTCTTCCCATTTTTGATGTGCTCCGGGACTTCTGGTGGGATACCACTCACACCTTTCATTTCAGCTGGGGGGAGGCGACCATGACCCCTTGCGATTTCGCTGCGATTACGGGAATCCCTACCAGCATAGGGGAGACCCTGGCTCTTGATTTTACTCTCCGACATCGTAGGGAGGAGATCGTGGACCTCCTGGGCTTCGAGCCTCGTTTTAAATCGTCGGACGAGATATATATCAGCAGCGTTCGACAATGGCTTCTTAATAATGTCAGGCTGGTGTCGGCTGATGACGAAGCTGCTGTTACCCGAGTGGCACGAGCGTTTCTTTTCTTCTTTCTTGGTTCATCGCTCTTTGCCAACTCTTCTGTCACCCTGAGAGCCTCCGTCTTAGCTTGTCTTGCAGATTTCGACCGGATCCCTTCGTATGATTGGGGACAGGCTGGTTTGGCTGAACTTTATGCTTCTATGGATAGGGCCAGCCGGAATGATTCACCGACCCTGAATGGGTTTGCCCCGGCGTGGGAGGTACATGCCTTTTCCTGCTTTTTCATTATTTTTTTATATCATTTTTTTAATTCATTTTTTTTACAACATATTTATTTATTTTTTTTTTTTATTTTTTTTTTTGCAGGTCTGGGCCTTTTCATTTTTCTCGATTTTAATGGGTCGCCTCATTCGGCGGGTCTACCGACCTCAAATTCCGATGTGTCCCAATATGTTGACAAAGACAATAGGGTCGATCCAAGCGATGATGGTGGTTGCAATACTAGGGAAAGTGTGCTTTGGAGCGATTGTTGGTTCGAGTCCGGGTTCGGTGCACTTTCTTGGGAGGGAACTGGAGGGACATTATCATACTACTACGATGTTGGCGGCTAGGATGATGGTCTCCATCATGGTGAACTCTTTGTATATGGGCGGCGGGTGAATCGTCGCATCCGAACAAGCTCGTTCGGTGAACCACGTCCACCTTTATTATTTCTTTCTTTATATTCGTATTATTATATATTTTTTATATATACATTTTTTTGCATTTTTTCTTCGAGACTAACATTTTTTTCTTTTTTCTTTTTATATTATTTTTTCTTTTTTAGGTGAACGTGTCC
>CM028377.1:62048463-62269229 GCA_013146195.2 Codonopsis lanceolata | reverse complement strand
AAAGGTTAAGTGAAGCACCATATGAAGCTTAACCCCACCAACGCACATTCGGGGTTACCAAAGGCAAAGTCCCGGGATTCTAAGGATCGAGCAAGGCACGAGATCAGCCAAAAAAGATCAAAGCCATCCTAGAAATGCCACGCCCGAAAACTCCAATCAAGTCAAAGGCTTCCTAGGCCGATTGAAGTATATCACTGCTTTCATCGACATACCGACAACCACATGCGAGCCCCTCTTCAAACTCCTTAAAAAGAATACCGACCAAGTCTGGACGAGAACCCGCCACTAGCCTCGAGAAAATAAAAGCCTACCTTACCAATCCCCCGTGCTAGCTCCACCCCATACACATATAAACCTCTCCTCATATTTGACCGTCATGTACACGCCGCAAGAGGGCTATGCTACCCAAGAGAAAGAAAATTCCTACGCTTGAAAATGCCATATACTTCATAAGTGTGAAGCTACAATGAAGCGAGCTAAACTATTCAAAGATTGGATAAAAAGCCGATCCCGGGCCACTCGTGAGGCTCAAAACCATCTCCAAGGAAGGTCCATCAAAATCATATCCGTAACGGGACCCTATCAACATCTTCTGCAGCCACCATTGTCCAAAACCGATTAACCAAGTGTCCTTTTCTTTCTCAACGAGTTTGACATAACTTATGTCACACTCAAGTCTATCAAAGAGAGCGTAATTGCAGAACACTTAGCCGATCTGCCCTTGAAGGCCGAAGATGCAACTGAGCCTGGTTTCCCAAATGAAGGTGTCCTGGAAATCACTGACCACGACACCAATTAGCAATTGTTCTTGACGGAGCCGCAAACAAAAGAGGCTTTGGCATAGAATCTTGCTAATCGATCCGGCTGATTCTCATACTCACTGCCATAAAGTTGGAGTTCGAATGTTCAAATAATATGGCTGAGTACGAAGCCCGATTGCCGGCCTGTAAGAAGCTTTCAAAAAGTGGGGAGCTCAAGCCTCGTATTGCCTAGAAGAAGCTTTCAAAAGTGGGAGCCAAAGATCAGCCTATGGAGACTCGCCTAATCATAAATCAAGTCGAAGGAAGATGGAAAACCCAGGATCCTCAGCTGCAGCTCTATCATGACAAGTTAACAGCACTCGCCGCCCGATTTGATTCTGTCTCGTTCCATTATCTGCCACGAGATAGGAACCAATTCGCTGATGCCTTAGCTACTCCGGCATCACTGGTACAGATTCCCGCCGAAACTAATGTTCAGCCATTTGTAGTCGGGAAGAAGGTCACTCCCAAGATACAAGCTTCAAAATCAACGCAGCCTCGGTAGATCACGAGCCCCGCACGCTGACATCCTAAATCTGCTTCCGTAAAGGTATCTATCCTCCCACTCTAGATAAAAAGAGGAAGAGTCTCCCTCGCTGGGTGGGCTTCACAATTGCATCAAGTGGTGGCCGATAAGAGGCACTATCAAGGCCTCAACTTATTATGTGTCGATCTGGCCAAGGCTGAGCAAATCATGGATCAACTGCATGGTGGTATTTGCGGGCCCCACATGAATGGCCATATGCTATCCAAGAAAATCATCCGACAAGGGTACTATTGGAGTACACTCGAAAATGATTGTATTAGGTGGGTGCGACATTGGGACAAATGTCAACGCTTTGCCAATCTGTAGCATGTGCCTCCACACGTCTTATATAACTCCACAGCCCCCTGGCCCTTCTCAACATGGGGAATCGACGTCATAGGCCAAATTCACCCGAAGGGATCCAATGGCCATGAATATGTCCTGGTAGCCATCGATTACTTTACAAAGTGGGTGGAAGCCTCCTCCTACAAAATCCTGAATGCCCGAAAGGTGTCCGAGTTCATTCGGGCCAATATTATATATCGCTATGGGGTACCTTTCAAGATAATCTCTGACAACGGCTCACATTTCGAAGGGGACGTGAATCGTCTACTCAACGAGTTCAAAATCCAAAGACACAAATCCTCCCCCTGCCGGCCGCAAGCTAATGGTGCCGTTGAAGCAGCCAACAAAACACTTAAAATATCATCAGAAAAATGGTTGATACAGGAAGAGACTGGCCAGAAAAATTACCGTTAGCCCTTTGGGGCTATCATACCTCAGTCCGCACACCCACTGGGGCTACCCCTTATTCTCTAGCATATGGCATGGAGGCGGTACTGCCCATAGAAGTTGAAATTCCATCATTAAGAGTGATGATGGAATCTGACATAGTTGAAATTGACTTGGTCAAAGGGCGATATGAAGAATTAGCCCTAATTGATGAACGACGTCTGTTAGCCTTAGAGCACACCCGGGCATATCAAAGGCGCATCGCCCGAGCTTTCAATAAAAAAGTCAAAGGCCGCAACATCCAAATCGGAGACCTCGTGCTGCGAGAAAAACCTCATAGTTATGTTGATACTAGGGGAAAATGGAAGTCTCCCTGGATGGGACCATACATCGCTATGAGATCCGATCGAGGTGCCGTGCTTCTCACAAACCAGATGGGAAGATCGTGTCCAGCCCTTCAACCTCGACAAACTCAAAAGGTACTATGCTTGAGATATTCTATCCAAAGGGTTGCTTCTCTCCACCGCTAGGCCGAAACCCAAAAGTGGCGGCTGCAAAAGTTGTGGCATATAAAAAAACAATAAAAGGAGAAATAAGGGCTCGCTATGTTGAAAACCCGAAAGGGCAGCCTAAGCAAAAGTTAGAGCAATTGAAAAAAATAATAATAATAATAATAATAATAATAATAAATAATATAATTATAAGGAGATAAAAGGAGAGGGAAGGCACTACTTAAGTCCTCAGCATACTACCTCCAAGTCTTCAATATACCAGAGGCTCAACTGACAGAAAAGGAGAACCACGACAAGGAGCTCACATTAAGACACTAAAATATAATACTACAAGTCCTAAGGTGGAACTTAGGAATATTTACTAAGACATCTATATTATACATTGATTGCATTGTACATATCTATATATACTGCCTGTACCCCCCTTGTTGTCCCAGAAACAATTCCTTTTTTTTGTAACTTTAGCCCAGAGTGGTGTATCAATGTCTACGGCATCCACCGAGTCGGGCCCATATACTCCTTCTGCGGGGCGCGGAAGAAGCCCTAGAGTCGCCAGCATGTGAGCCACCAGAGGTGTCTCCCTCTTCATCGTCAAGATCCCTGCTCTCCCCGGGCAAATTGTATTGTTCGACCAGCTCCATCATCTCTCGAAACCAAGCCCATACAAAGGGGGAGGAGGAATGCCTATCTCTTGTTCCCTACGGATTGTCCTGGCTACTGCCATGCTACTGTAGGCTCATTACCGCCAACTCGAGCCGTGCCCCAACCGGGGAGGAGGAGCCTACTGCTCCCATGGGTTATGCCGCCGACAACATTGCTTAATCTCGCGGATGCATCATTGGGACCCGCAGCATTTCTGGCCCAGTGGGCCGCTCGAGCATCAAGGTCGTGTACCCGCATGAATTCTACCTCCAGAGCCTGAGGAACAACTAACCCCGAGCTATCAATGTCCTTGCCTATCTCCATCAGGCGAGCATCTACCCCGTTAGTCACATGGCGCCTCGGCCGTTGCCTCACCCGCGCCTCGATAGTGTGAGACGGCCTCACAGCCTACCATGATCCATGCCAAATACCCACGGGACGTAAGCATATAGTCGGGCAAATGGATAGGCCACCTCCAAATCTCTGCCACATGCCCTCGGGACCCAAGCCCTCGTCTATATTCTCCATTCCCATATATATAGGACGAGTGGTGTCCGGGATCACCTGCTCTCTCTCGAATTTGCGCAAGATCCGGTTCGGTTGATAAAAAGAGGTCCGATGAATACCCAGCATGACTACTTGACTATATTCATCGGAATGTCGAAGGAAACGTCGGATCTCCCAATGAGGAATGACCCAGAGTATGTCCATGGAGCCCCGACGGTAAAAATGATCAGCCCAATCAAATTCAGAATAATTGGTCTGAGGAAAATGCCCGCGCATGCCATAAAGTGCCGGGTCATATGGTGCTCCATGCACGGAGCCCGAACCTGCAGGAAGTGCTCTTCTAGCCACATATGGACCGAGAATGGGGCTACCTAGGGAACGTCGTCATCGCCAAAGAAAGCCAAAGTTCGAAGGTCTCCGGCGTAATCACCGGACAATATTCCACCGGCAATCCCGAGCTCAGAATGCAAGGTCTACGACCCGCACATCAACAAATCCGGTAGACCCACCAACAAATATCTCCCTACCGCAGAGAAAGAACTACGCCGCAAATAGTCTACATCATCCTCCCTATATTCTGTAAAGGCCCCAGGGAGGACCATTAGATTAAAGGTTTCTCCATTAAAGAAACCTGGAGTAGCCTGGCGGGTAGAGTGAAAAAGCTCCCGAATAGCCATATATGGACGTCTTCTGTAGGCAGGCACTGCGATCTGATGAGAAGGTGCCACCCCCAGTATCACACAGAATTCTTCAAAAGTGAGGCACATCTCATTCATGCCAAAATTAAATAAATGATCCTGAGGAGACCAAAACCTGGCAGCTCCCCTCAACATGTCCCAATTTATAACGACATTCCGCCAAGACGGTAGGCACCTGAACCCAAAAATATGATCAAACCAGTCCCGCTCGTCTGATCGCAGGGAGAGAATCCAGAAATCCAAAACATTCTCATAAACTTCAATTTCCAAAGTCGCTGGGAATACGTGCGCCATTTATAAAGAGAGATGGATTTTACTAGTGAAAAGGGAGGCAGAGCGTAAAAGAACTTAAGATTGTAAGAGAAAAGGATAAGAGAAAAAAGCCGCCTGAACGAAATGAGAAAGAAAAGCCGCCTCCGCGTTTTATACCGAAATCAAGAAATGGACAGCTGGCAAGTGCGTGAATAATGAGATTTCACAGAGGAAGCCATGGCTCCACCAATAACCTCCCTTGGCGCCGCACCATGCCTCCTATATGACCGCACCAAGTGCCCCTCCACTGTGCTAGAAATTCTGCCTGGTATCCTGGTTTATTTGTCCGACAATCCACTGCTCCTATGTCTGATCGCGAGGAGGAAAGGAAGCTATAAAAGAGAGCTACGAACATGGGTTTAATGTACCATAGTAAGGCCGAAGGATGGGAAGGTGGCCGTTCTTCCATTCCCGTACCGTCAGAAAAGCCCACTCCCATCCAAAGGTGTATTCTCATAAACTCTCTCTCCAAAAATACAGCGTGCCATTACCTTCTAGATGTTGGGTATAGCTTTATTTTCTGTGTGTATTTGAATTTGCATGTGTAATATTTTGCATCATATACAATTATATTGCATTATATAATAATGTCTGTACAGGTTTCTTTTACATAAAAAAAACAACAAAAAGAAAAAAAAGAAGAAGAAAGAAACTAATAATTGCAGAATGCGCCGGACGACCGACTCTATCAAGGCCACCACCCACCCAAGGACCAGGACCGGCCACCAGCTGCCACCCTCGATCGACCCGACATCATCATCACCACCTCGACGTCTGGGCCGCCGCGCTGTGCTGCTTCCCCTGCAAGAGAATTCATCGGCAAGTTTCTGATAAAGTTTGCTGATGCTGGAGATGCAAAAAAAATGAATTAAAAAAAATGAATGATAAAAATATATATATATATATATATATATATATATATATATATATGTGTGTGTGTGTGTGTGTGTGTGTGTGTGCAAAAAAAATAATAATAAAGAGAGACAATAAAGGTAAATGTGTCTACCGAACGAGCCTGCTCCGGGACCCGACGCTCCTCGGGAATCTCGACATCAGGAAGAACCTGCTCTACCGTGTTACCACCCCACTGATACTGAAAGGTAGAGAAGGTATCATCAGGCTCGTGAACATCGTTCTCGCCGAGATGGAGAGACGCCCGCCATGGCGTAAACATCGAGTGCCGCCTCGGGCACGCAGAGCAGAAAAGGGGGATGCAAAGACGACTCTCGTGAAATCCTCATACGCCATAATTGGAAAATCTGTTGCTGGCATGAGGTATTTCGCCAGGTATTGATACCTGTTTGGCAGCTGATCGGGCTCTATCACCCAAAAGGGAGGCCGAGGAGGCACCACTGGAGGCACTAAAATAGACTGATGATGGCGATTCACCCGCTCGCCCATATATAAGGAATCCACTATAATGGAAACCATTAGTATCCGGCAGCGGCTAAGTGCCAAAGCAACAACATAATGACCCTCCAGACCCTCCCAAGGAAGGAAGTGCACCTGTACCAGACTCGAGCTAACAACTGCTCCCCGCACTCTTTCCTTACTCTTGCAACCACCGTCCCCGAAGTCGGATAAACCCCGTTATCATCAACATACCGGGACGATACTACGATGGACTCGCTGAATAAGAGGACCCGGCGAGAAATGGAAAAATGAGAAGGCCCAGACCTGCAAAAAAAAGAAAGAGAGAAAAAAAAAAAAAAAAAAATATATATATATATATATATATATATATATATATATATATATATATATATACGTTATCAGTAAAAAAAAGAGAGAAAAAAATAAATATATATGTTATCAGTAAAAAAAAAAAGCAAAAGAAAAGTGTGTGCTGCGGAAAAAATAAAAGAAAAATATTTAAAAAAAAGCAGGAAAAGGCATATACCTCCCACGCCGGGGCGAAACCGTTCAGGGTCGGCGAATCGTTCCGGCAGGCCCTGTCCATGGAAGCATATAACTCAGTTAAGCCCGCTTGCCCCCAGTCGTAAGAAGGGATCCGCTCAAAGTCTGCTAAGCAGGCCAGGACAAACACCCGCAGGGTGGTAGAAGAGTTTGCAAAGAGCGATGTGCCAAGAAAGAAGAATAAAAACGCTCTAGCCACTCGGGTCACGGCAGCTATATCATTCA
This sequence comes from Codonopsis lanceolata, assembly GCA_013146195.2. Classification (NCBI taxonomy): domain Eukaryota; kingdom Viridiplantae; phylum Streptophyta; class Magnoliopsida; order Asterales; family Campanulaceae; genus Codonopsis; species Codonopsis lanceolata. Next base: position 62,262,358 of record CM028377.1, on the reverse strand, counting down.
CCGGCACCCGCCCGGCATTACTAAGAAGCCATTTCTGTATGCTGCTGATGAAAATCTCATCCGTCGATTTAAACCTCGGCTCAAAGCCCAGGAGGTCCACTACCTCCTCTCTACGCCGACGGAGAGTAAAATCTGGGGCCAGAGTCTCCCCAACGCTGGTAGGAATGCCCGTGATAGCGGCAAAGTCGCACGGGGTCATGGTAGCCTCCCCCCAGCTGAAATGGAAGGTATGGGTGGTGTCCCACCAGAAGTCCCGGAGCACATCGAAGATGGGCAGATAGCTGGTAAAGTGGCGCGCAGAAGGAGTGCATGAAAGTGTTGAAACCAGAATTCTCCACCAAAAGCTGGGCTGCCTCGGGCAACATGTCATAAATATCAGCAACATTAGCACATGAAGCCCGCATCCACTTAAATTTCCTGCGAAGCTAAAAAAAAAAAAAAGAAGAGAAGAAGGGGGAAAAAGGTAAGTCCACTATCCTTGTATAGTCTTTGATACGCAATAATAATAAAAAAGGTATTAATAATAATGTAATAAACATGTTGCATGCATTGTATTATAAAATCGCAGCATGCTAAAAAAAAAGAAGCAAAGAAAAGCAAATACTTGTGTAAATATATTCAGTTTCTTTGACAGTAAGAAAGAAAAATGAAATATATGCATTTAATATATATATATATATATATATGTATATATATATATATGTATATATATATATATATGTATATATATATATGTATATATATATATATATATATATATATATGTGTGTGTGTGTGTGTGTGTGTGTGTGTGTGTGTGTGTGTGTGTGTGTGTGTGTGTGTGTGTGTGTGTGTGTGTGTCATTCTTTTACACCCTTTTAGTAAATAAAGAGGCACTTTGTGTATATACAGGGCCGGCCCTGGGGTATGTCCAGGGGGGCAACCGCCATGGGCCCCAAATTTTGGGGGGCCCCGAGTTCATATGTACTTCTATAAGGGGGTATATGTAAAAAAAAAAATTTACCGTTCTTTTACACCAAACGGAACCACAAGGTCAACGAACGACGGAGGCATGAACCAATGGACAACCGGACAACGGTCTCCTTCTCCTCTCATTTATTATAAACATAGTTTCTCAAATTGAACTTTGAAAAAAACATCTTACATCATTATCAAATTTGGGGATTTTCTTGAATTCTTCGCTTTGCCTCTAAATCTCTAATTCTCTTTCACGTAATCACGGCTAAATCTTTGATTATTTGGAATCGCCGACGCCCAACGTCCGACGCAGAATCTTAATCGTTGGCCGAAATCGACGGACGGCCCAAATGGCAGGCACTTGGCGCTCAGCGGCGGCACCGCACAAAGACGCCGACGGCTCAAACTCTAAAAGGTATGCTCTCTGATCTCCGACTCTCCGGCAGCTTTGTTGTAGACTGGGCCGACTGGACTGGCTACTCTGTAGCTATTGCCTTTCAGCTTTGCTAGTTTGGGTTTTAATGGTTTTATGGAGAGAGAGATAGTGAGAGACTAGAGAGAATTAGAGAAACCGAAATTAATTTCTTATTTCTATTGAGTCTTTGACTTTGACACTTTGTGAAATGTGACTATGTAGTCAGTAGTCTATCTGTCTATGTGAGTGAGCCGCCTATGGCTAGGCTGTTATGTGAGAGGACTTTGAGAAAATGTGAAAAACAAATAGTGTTGAGAAAAAGTGAAAATCAAATTTGGTTAATTGTTTTTTTATTTGGTTAATTGTTTTTTTAATTGGGAAGTGTCTTGATTCTTGATTAGTCTTTGACTCTTTGGATTTTTTTAATCATTGTAATTAGGATGAGTCATTAACTCATTGTTAATATACATTAGACAATATAAATTAGTCATGAATCATGATCACATATCATCATTGTGAATTTGTGATGATTTTATTTTTGATTTGTATATGATTTATGAAATTTTGTTTGTTTTTCCAAATTTCCTTGCAGGTTTGCTTGAAAATTAGAAATACAAAAAGTCCTATTTACAATAATTTTTGGGTGGATCATTGGATGTTTTATATTTATATCAACAATTCAACATAAACATTGGAAGCAAAAATCAGGTTTTATTGCTCTTTGACTATCATTTTTATTTATTATCGTTATTTGTGTTAGATTTATCTTTGAGTGTTTTATTTTAGAATTGAATTTATAGTGCAAACATGTTACCAAGAAAATATTTATCCGGAAGTCAAAAAAGAAATAAAAGAAAAAGAGATGATGAGATGAAGAAAACTCAAAGAGGAGCACTTGATAAGAAAATATTTACTCGTGTGCGTTTGTTGATTTTGTACTTTTTTCATTATTTTTAATGTTGAAAAGTGAAAAAAAAAAAAAGTAAGATTTTATTTTTATTTTTCTAAAGGGGGGCCTCATTTTTCATTTTTGCCCAAGGGCCCTTGAAAATTCAGGGCCGGCCCTGTGTGTATATATATATATAATCATTTTTGGTGTAAACAAACACTTACCATTCTTTTGAAAAAAAATACACATACATAAATATACATGTCAATAAACATTTAGTTTCTTTTAATAAAATGTAAAATAGGAAAATATGTGTATTTCAAAATATATGTTGTATTCTTTTACATTCCTTCAATAAATAAAATACATTTAAGTATGTGTTTTAGAAAAGAAAAAAAAAGAGATCATGCATATTATTTTGCATTCAAATAGTCATTTTTACATCCTATGCATCATAAAAATACGTGTTAAATATGAGCATTGCATAATTTCATTTGTCATATGCATGTAAAATAAAAGAAATATTCATGTATCATCTTAATAATCATCCTATGATTGTTCTGCATTGCATTCGCATCAAATAAAATAGGGCATGCATCCATCATATGCATTTTATTGTCCAATAAGCTGCATTAAGGGGTGCGCTAAAAAGAAAATAAAATGCCACCAATCACAAAAATAAATACTTTCATGGAATTCACTATGCCCCCGCATCATAAGCATGCATGAAAAATGAATTTAAGGGCATAAAATATATTTGTTTTGTCTCATATTTATCCGAAAATATGCCCGAAAATGGGTTTCGAAAAATTTAAATTGTATTCCGAAAAGTCCGTCTCGTGAATATATTGCATGCAAAAATGTGTTTTAGCGTAAAACATGCATCATACAGCTCCATTTGCATTTATAGTATAAATCATGCATAGTAGGGTCAAATAGTGACCACTAGTTCAATCATGCATCGCAAAAATAAATCATATAAATTTCACGCATCATTACTTAATTACATCATTTAGGCATAAATAGGACATGCATAAACATCATTAATAAAGTCAGAAGTGCTCCAAAGGTTTCAAACAATGCAGAAATCTAGCAGATCTGAAGTATATCCAGACAAACTAAAAAAAAAAAAAAAAAGAAACCTACAGTGGTAGGTGAAAGATTGGACACGTGAGTGCTCCGATTTCGTAGAATGTTGCCTCAGTCATTTGTAGAGTACCGATACTTGATCTTATTTCGGATCAAGGGAGGAAACTCATTCCTCCCTTCGTCAGATTCTGGGTGCATAGGAGCCTTCCCCTTCCTGGATCGAGAAGAAGATGCCATCTGCCGGACAAAACACTGGAATTGGCAAAGAAAAATCAAGAAAAGGAGCAAAAATAAGAAGGAAATAAAAAAAGAACAGAAGGTAGCAACAATGGCGAGCTGAAGAAGAAGAAAGGAAGAAGAAGGAAGGAGCAGTAGCTCCCTTCCCTCACTCCCCGTCCATTATAAGGGTGGAAAAGGGATTTTTTTTCCTTTTCCCCCTCCAAAGTTTGAAGCTGCGACACTTAAGTCCTCAAGTTCCAAAAATTTCAAAATGGCCCCTGAGCCTAACGGAAAGTTAACAAAATTAATTTTGTTAACCACATTTGGCGACCATCCATCCGAGGACAAAGAGAAATAATATCCCCAGCAGGTCAGCCGAAGAAAAAAAAAAGAAAATAATAATAAAGTCCCTGGCTTGAAAAAGCAAGAGTGGCAAAAATGCCAAAATCAGTCGAATCCGCGACAGCCACCCGGGCACGAAAGGTAAGAAATGTAGAGTATTCTTATCCTGACTCTATAATAAACTCTTTTCTAAAACAAGTTTGTTTTCAAAAAAAAAAAAGGGTTTTATTTTCAAATAAAAGAAAAACTCTTTTTCAAAATAAGTTTTTGTCTTCAATAAAAAAAAAGAAAAAAATTGTTTTCAAATAAAAGAAAAACTCTTTTTCAAAATGAGTTTTTGTTTTCACAAAAAAAAACACAAAAAAAAGAGGAATATTCAAAAACACAAAAAAAGAGGAATATTCAAAAACAACAAAAAGAGGAATATTTCAAAAACAAAAAAAGAGGAATATTAAAAAAAAAGAGGAATATTTCAAAAACACAAAAAAAAGAGGAATATTTCAAAAATACAAAAAAGAGGAATATTTCAAAAACACAAAAAAAGAGGTATATTGAAAAAACAAAAAAAAAACAGAGAGAGTGAGAAGAAAGAGAAGGAAAAAGAATGATCCTTTTTACAATTTTCGAAAAAACTTGAAGAAAGTTTTCTTTGTCGTACTCGATGACAGATTTTGATCGATCGAGTACAGTTTTCGGGAAATTTGAAAGTTTTCTTATTATGTTTGGAAACAAGGTATTGACCAGCCAGACACAATTTTGAAAATTCTTCTTAACATATTTCGATAACAGGTATTGACCAGTTGGAATATGGTTCCCGAAAAACATTCAAATCTTCATACCGTATTTGGCGGCCATCCCCCGACCGTTCGAATACGACTTTTCGAAAAACACAAAAATCTTTTTCCCGTTGTGTTCTTGATCGGGTTTTGACCCGAAGAACATAACATCCCCATTTGGTTGTAGTTTAGGTTTTGGCTTGAACTACGTTTGGTCTGATTTCCTTTATTAAGGAATACGTAGGCAGCCTACACTAGTAGGTCCGACCATCAAAGTACATAAAATTCATATCTGCTTAAAAACTACGATAACATATTATGACCAACTAAGTATGTCTAGGTTATGGAGTTTGGATAGCATGATAAACTGTGCATTATAACCGCTACCTGTTGTATTTCTCTCCCATTTTAATTGAACGAAATTGGAGAGTCTATTGTTTATCAACGATGTTCGTCTACTCAGTAAGCCTTGGGTTACCCGTAGACTCCATCGTTGAGGGGCTCTTAGACACCCCAATTTCGTACCCCTGATATGTGACTCTGACATGTGATATCAAGAACTGTTTAAACTTAACAAATGTCAAGTTACAGGAGTCGAAAATGCGAAAGGCAAAGCAGGATGCGCAAAACAGTGAATTGCGAGGGGTGAAAGTGCCAAAAATTGGAAGATAAACAGGAGCATGGCGCGGCCTAAAAGGTGATTGGGCGCCGCGCCATGCTATGGTGGAGTCGGCGCCAACCTAGCTACTGTAGCTCTCAGACTTAACGCATTGTGCAACTCGCGAAGGTTGGTGTACAAGCTGTCGAAGCCGGCTGAAGAATTCTCTTAATTCCCGATGACTCCCTCATCCCACCTATAAATTAAGGTGCTGGGCTCCCTCTTCAGTGTTCGAATTTCACCCACAACGAAGCTCTGAAAGTTTCTCTCCGCGTTTTAAGAACGCCGAGAGTTTTTAGTGAGAGGTGCGAGATAGGTGTGTGTAGCCCACCAAAGCCTCCAAACCCCGTCCAAACTCCGCCAAAACTCAAATCCACCGGTTATAAGTGATCCCTAGCCTTTTAGTTAGGTATCCACCTTACTTCCCCCGCCCAAAATCCCTAAAGTAAGTCGTTACTCTGCCCGAGTAATGAGCTGAAATACACAAAAATTAAGCCGTTATTCCGCCCAACCAAAAAGGCCAAAACCTTCCGAAATAAGCCGTCACTCTGCCCGAGTGAATGAGCCAAAATCATCCAAAATAAGCAGTCACTCTGCCCAAACCACAACAACAACCAAACAACAACAACAACAACAACAACAAAACTCCCTCTCCCTGAAGGACAGAGCGAGCACACTACCGCTCTAAAAGGTAATAGCCTTTAAAGGCGTTTTATTTATTTACTTATTTGTTTATTTATTTATTATTTAAAGTTATTATTTAAATCCGACCCAATGTAGTCAATATAAGCCGTTGTGCTGCCCGGATTAGAATAGGAAATATTATGTAAAAGAGCCGTTATAATGACCAAATATTTTTAAATACATTTGTAATTATTGTAAGGAAATGGCTGCAAGTCCATAAATAATGTAGCCACGGATGTATTTGTTTTATTTTTCATGTCTTTTAATGCTTTATTTATTTGCTAAATAAATATAACAATAAGCATACTTTAGCCAAAAACTATTTTTGAGACCGAAAGGGCGAGTTTGGGTGCCTAGCACCTTCCCAACTCGTAACTTAGCCTCCGAACCCGTTTTCTATCTCTGGTTTTTCTTTTCTTTTTTTGGTTTTGCTTTATTTTTGCCTTAAAATAAAGATGGCGACTCTAAAACGTTTTGGATCCAGTGGGGCCTCGCAACACTCCTTCTTTGCACTTTTCCGTTTTCCCTTTAAAAAAGGGAGAATGAGAATGGAAGGGTGATGTATTCTCATATCCTGGTATCCCCTAAACAAGGGATAACTTGATGCGGGAAACCCAAAGCTCCCATAGTGATCCGAAACGGGCCATAAGGCTATTTTTAATAAAATCTATAGTGGGGGCGTCGCAACATCCTTTTTTGCACTTTTCCGCTTTCCCCTAAAAAAGGGAAAATGAGAATGAAAGGGTGATGCATTCCCATATCCTGGTATCCCTAAAAAAGGGATAACTTGATGCGGGAAACCCAAAGTTCCCATATTGGATCAAAAATCCACTAAAGGCAACCGAGGCGCATTCCAACGCGCTATCATAGACAACACTCCTCTCGCACTTTTGATTTCGTCTTCCCCTAAACAAGGGAGGGTGGAGCGAGCGGTGGTGTCCTCGCATCCGCACGCGTGCAGCACCCTAACCAAGGGGCGCTGGGCGTGGCGCAGTCAGGAACCCACACATACGGGATTTTTCTTCAAATCTGATTTGGTGACCCATTTAGCCATTAAACCCCCTATCCTTAATGACCCTAATCCATTGTTTTAGGCCCTAACTAAGTCAACTAATCCTAATCCCTTTCACTCTCCTTGTGACATGTGGATTTTCATTCATTCTCCTTGTGACATGTGGAGTTCCACACACATTTGCATGTCATATATAAGCCTCCCACCTTTGTGATCAGCCATTAAACCCCCCATTGTAGTAAATTTATTCTCTCTCTTCCCAAGCTCCTGTGTGTGAATGGTGAGGGGAGATTAGTATGTGTTTCCTCCATAACTTGAGCTCCCGAACTTTGATTGCCAATCCGAGACCACCAAAATGAAGCTATCGACAAGGAGCACGATTCTATCCGATTAGTTTTTGTTCAATTCTCCTTTTTCCTTGGTGTAAGGTAAGCTATTGATTCCCCTTAGGATGTATGCTAGAAATGTCATGCTATCCCCTTTTTCTCATGTTTCCCATGCTCCTACCATGTCTATACCATGTTTGATGATGAATTGAGTTTATGAGATTTTTGAGTGACATACTCATCTTGTTGTTTTGGTCCTAAGCCTAGAATTAAATGTGTTCTATGCCCCATTTGGAATAATTATTGTTCTTGGACTATTGACTTTTGATAACTTTTAGAGATTATGATTCTAGGGTTCCATAAACTATGAATTATTCATCTTGTTGTTTTGGTCCTAAACCTAGAGTAAAATGTGTTCTATGCCCCATTTGGAATAATTATTGTTCTTGGACTATTGACTTTTGATAACTTTTAGAGATTATGATTCTAGGGTTCCATAAACTATGAATTGTTCATATTGTTGTTTTGGTCCTAAGCCTAGAGTAAAATGTGTTCTATGCTTCATTTGAAATAACTATTGTTCTTGGACCATTGACTTTTAACAACCTTTAGAAATTATGATTCTAGGGTTCCATAAATTATGAATTGATGATAATTCTTGACTATGGTTATTATTTGGATTAATGGTCTAGTCTATCCTATACGAGAACTTAGAAAAGGGTTTAGAATGCATTTAGCATTTAAACTCTATTGGATGAATTTATAGAGACGACTCAACGGAGTCTATTTTAGTGAGCCATTGAACAATTCCGGCTCAATGATCAATCCCTACGACGTTCTAAATACGTTTCACTAAGAATATTAATTCTAGACTCTTGAATTGGATTGATTACCATGCTTAATTTAAATGTCATATAATAGAATGCCTATTTGACATGTTGAGTTCGCTCTTGTCGAACTCAACCCTACTTGATTATTGATGAGAATAATTACTTGTCATGAACGAGATCGCTCTTATCGACCTCGTTCTCTACTTGAGAATTTGTTAAGTAAACAATACTTGGCATTTGCATGAGTCCAGCTGGCATACCTGTCCTTGTACACACACGCCTCCACTGTGGCCACAGTGGGAAGTAGCCCCTATGTTGTAACCATTAGAGCGCATTGGTGTGTCTATCCCGGGCATCTCCTCGGAAGGTCGATATATTCACAACCATCTGACACCTCACATTCCAAATAGCGCTTGTATGCAGGAACTACGTAGCGGCACCGGCTCTCCATATATCCTTATCCTATGTGATTTAATTACAAGCACCTATGTGAAACAATGTGCATCTTGGATATATGATCTATATGCTTATGTGATGATATCTTGCCTTGTATGTTGCATATTGTCATGACATGCATGATTGATAGCTTACAAGTCTTTATGACTTAACCATTCCCCTTTATTGCTTTAGATCCTAGCAAAGCAGGTCCTTCTCGCTGAGGCTTGCAGTGTTCGTGTTTCCTCTATTCCTCTTTTGGTCCGACGTTGCAGTTGAAGAGGTGGTTTAGATGTCTTCTTCCTTTCTTTTGTAATTTGCAAGGACGATGGGTTTAAAAGCAAGTCAATTAGACTATGATTGGGAATGTGTTTAGAACTTGTACTTGTTTCCTTTATTTAACTACTTGTAGTGTTATCACTTGTAGTACTTGTAATCCTTTTGATGCCGGCAATGTGTAAGCCGAGCTATGGTTATCTTGTTGATTAGTTCACTACGTATAAGTCTTCTGCTGAGCATCCTATTAGCTCTTATTTAATTCTTGTCCATTAACTTTTAGCTTGGGTTTTGGCATGTAGTGTCGCCGATGACTTGGTTTAATTGTTATAACAGGAAATGTTTTTAAAATTTCGACCTTTTGGTGTCGAGGCGTGTTACGTCTCCAATGTTGCGTCACGTTGTTTTCTTAAATTAAGTCCTTGCATGTTTATGTGTTTACTTGTTTCCCTCCTATTTGGGTGGTCCGACCCGCGGTTCCACCTCGGGCCCAGGTCGGGTCGCCATAATTCATTGAGTGTGTTGCATGCGTGATGCCACCCACTGTAACCGTTGAAATAATATACAAAATTATAGAATAAATTATAAAAGTTAAGGTGATGAAACATAAATATTAAATAAAATACTCACAGATTCAGGAGGTATATTAAGGTCTGGAATATCATTGCCTTCATTCTCCTCATTGCTCAGATCTGTGCGCATCACCCGAGGATGTGTCCGCTGTATAAACCGTTGCATATGCCCCGGGTCGACCTGTCGGGGTAATGAGCTACACCACATGGCTGCACCCGATGAACATGCCATGCATCAAACCAATCTTCCTTGGGATCGTACCTTAATACATAATTGGTAGACTTCTCACCTCGAGACACCTTTCTTGGTTTCTGGCGGGCGAAAATCGCAATGGGTAAGAATACCCGGTTGTCCACAAGTAATATAGTGCGTAAGCACAAGTATCGATCCCACAGAGACAATTATGGCATATATTTTCTTAATTACTAAAATTATGGATTTAATGACTTTATCTAAACAATCGATTTTTAGTAATGCAATTAAAACTAAAGCAATAAAAATAAGCAGGAAATAAAAATTACCAACTACGCACGAGTAATGAAGACTTTTCTCAAGGATGAAAATGCTAGGATTGTAATTTCACTCCAATTATCTACATGCTCAATTAATCCAATCTCTCAATTTCCTATAATTCACCTAGGGTAGCCGAGAACACAATTTTAGTTGCTACAGGCCGGCTCTCGTATCTTATAGCAACCCTAATTCACACATCTTTTTTTTAAAAATAATAATAATTCACACATCTACCTACGGGCTCTCGCATCTTATATATAAATGTGTAAATTGCAATAAGAACAAGTTCTCTAAAATGACTATTGGATTTTGTGTTATATCTCTATACTACAAAATACCAACAACTAAATTGCTAAGTCCGAAAAGTAATGGTAGCTCTCGCGGATAAAAACAATTCTAAAATCATCCAATTATTGATCAAATAATTAGAAGCATTAAACACAACAAAATAATAACCCTAAAATAAATTAAAGTAATATTGAGAGAGAAAAAAATATTAGAGCATGCATCAAATTTAGAGATTCATCACAATCCTAACAATAAATATTTAGCTCATAATAAAAGAAATCACACACAAATACTCCAAGAAAATATTTCATAATGATATTAAAAATAAAGAGTAGGAGATACAATACTTCAATGGAGATTTAGGTGGGAGTTCTTTTGCATTCCTTGACAAAATATAAATAAAAGATGATGAAGAAACTAAGAAAAATTGGTGCTTCAATCTTCTCTTTTTTTTCTCCCAGCCGTTTATGCCTCTCTCCTCCAAAACTCTTCTGAATAAAATTTGCCTTTACCCCTTGGTTCCACAAAAAATGCAAAGAGTGGTGCCCAAGCTAAGGAGGGGCAAAGAAGGGAGAACAAGGAAGAATTGAGGGCTTAATTGGGAAAGAAATGGAGATGCGGCACGGCTGGAACATGGGCAGTCCGTTGGGGAGTTCGCGGGTCTGGCCAGGCTGAAAGTGGGTTGGGTTGTGAGGGTAAGATGGCTTAATGGCGGGCAGGAGGAGCAGAATGGGTTGGATTTGGGCCGGGTGGCTTGGATCCATCTGGAGGGACGCGGGTTGTTGGATGGTGGAGCGGGGATGACATGGCTGAACCAGGGACCGACAACGCAAAAGGAGGAGAGGATTCCAGAATTGCGCCGGTCTCCCTTTAGATTCTGGATTGAGGGTCGGTGCCCCTGGGCTTCAGAGAAAGCGAGTCAAAGTCCATTCCCTCCCAGGTCTTGCACTTTGGTCCTTCGTTACTCCAATTAGCCTCCGTTAGGCTCTGCTAGCTCTTCCTTTAACGTCTGTTAGCATCCGTTAGCCCTTTTCTTCTAGCATTTCAGTCCTCTGCTTTACAAATGCTTAACAGAAAGCTAACAGACCTTGATCAGATGTCTTCAAACTTCAAGAATTGATTTGAATCTTCCCAATTTGCTATGAATTGATCCTTTAAATCTTGAATTCATGCCCAAGTACCTTAAACACAATAAAATCACAATAAATGCAATTCTTTGGGCAAAATAAGTATGAAAATCATATAAATTGGAAATAAAACATGGGGAAAAATATGCAAAATTATGAACTTATTAGTTTCCTAGATATCATAAAAGGAATTGTTTGAACATACCCAAACTGCCTAAGGCATCGCTCTGACATGTACAATTTCGTGATAGTACGGCAATGAATTACGCCCGTGAAAAGAGTTATTGGTACATCACGTGACATATTCTTCCCAAATAGAGTCCAACTCACCTATTATATTCACAAATAATATAACATTTATTTCTTTAAAACTACCAAAAAAATAAGTATTAATTTATCCAAGTCTATCAAAAATCAATTACCATATTAGAGGTTAACAAACCAAGTGTTCACCTGTATTCTCAGAGAGATCCATATCGGTGGTGGGTCTCTGTCCAATCACCCATTTTAGCGACGCCGACTCATGAGGATTCTCGTCACTCTTCTTAGTCGGTCTAAAGGTGGGAAAGTATTCATATATCCAAGCCTATCCAAAATAATTAAGGCTAAATATAATACAATATTGTAATAAATTACGTGAATTTTTTTTACCATATTAAACATGTACGTACCTCAAGCAAAGTCATGCATCCTGCAGTATACAAGGTCTTAGTCCTAGACGCCATGCCAAGATGACGATATAGGAATGCTAGGGTAGCTGCACCTCAAGCATAACTAGTTAATGGTAACTAAGTCAAGCAAAAAGGGCAAATAATGGATACTCACTCGAGTTTGAGACTTATACACAAAAATAGTAGACCCCAACAACCACAATAAATACCCCATTGTTGCATTGTGGGGATAAGTCGTAGAGTGTTTAAGGTGATGGTAGAGTGTTGTTAACTTAATGGAACTCGAGTTAAGCTCGGTATTTAACTCAGACGTGGTCATACCAAGAATATTCTAAAGATGAATTTTTACAACTCCAACACCCATCTTCGAGATAAGGGCTTTCCTAGTTACGGGAAGTCATAAAATATGTCAGACGTCATGTAGTGTAATAGTCAACTCGCCAAATGACATGTGAAAACTATTAGTTTCAAGATGCCATCTCTCAACAAATGCTGATATTAAGGGCATGTTAAAGTGATGAAACATTCTATCCCTCAAATGAAACAAGTTAGAACTTATAATATTGTCGGTGGTTTGTTGGTTCCTTATCGCCCATGTACCTATGCGTTCGGTTTGCGATTGGTATTTCAAAACTCCCATTTCCTATTAAAATAAATAAAGCATTAACTTATATTATTAGCATTTAACTAAAAAATACATTTAAAATTAATAAAACTACTAAAAAATTAGATTTAAATTTACCTCTCCATTCCATATCGCATATGCAACATGACCATTATAACAAGTGTTATATGTGGGCCTCCTGGATAAGACTCCGTCGATATCTCACCCTTACCAAAAGAAGGTCCTTCTCCTGGTCATACACCCGGATATCCTTTACCTCTAGGACCTACGCGTCCGCCTCGTAATGGAGGATAGCTATCACCTATCCGTCTACCTCTATCCTCCTCCTCCTCCTCATCATCACGTAGCTGCAATATCTTCTCCCTAAAGCGAGGACCTACTTGTCCACCTCGAGCTGGAGGGACTCCATATCTTCTCCCTCTACTAACATCCTCCTCCTCCCCCATGCCTCTGGTAACTATACTCAAACAAAGGATTCCTATGAAGACCCTTACCATAATTAGAAGGACGTCTCAAAATAGGCATTGTAAGAGTCACATCCTGCAATCGTCTCTCTGCTTCTTCTGCTTCTTGGAGCGATGGTGACTCACTCTCATCAAAATGTGACGGTTCCCTCTGTCATGTTCGTCTTTGTTGAGCAGATGCAGGAACACATTATTTATACAGTCGACCGCTGTAATTTTGAAACTTCGAATCATCATCAACCACCTGTATTTTCCCTTTATAATCACGTGGAAAGCGTGACATCTTCATTGCACTATTCAAATTACAGTCATTTTTCATGTTTATTCACAAATAATAATATTTAATATTCAACTAACAAAATTATAACATTTAATAATAATATTAATTAACAATATCAATATAAAAAATTAAATCAATTATATTAAGTGTAATTTATTCATGCTTATTCACAAATATATTTAATAACAAAGCGTTCTTAATTACGTGGACTAATTTAACTAATTTATATTTCTAATAAACAATTAATTATAGATTAATTAATTCAAATTATAGTCATTTTTTCATGTTTATTCACAAATAATAATATTTAATATTCAACTAACAAAATTATAACAATTAATAACAATATTAATTAACAATATCAATATAAAAAATTAAATCAATTATATTCGGGGTATTTTATTCATACTTATTAAACAAATAATAACATTTAATAACAATATTAATTAAAATATTAAACATATAGGTAATTTAAAACAAATTAAAATTAATTAAACAACTCATATCAAAGAGCAAGTGCTAATAATAACAAGTAGCTGTAGTATATGGACCTAACTAAAAAATTAGAAAACTAACTTTAACAACCCAACAAAAACTAACAGACACTAACGGAAACTAACAAAATCTAACAAAATTTAACACCACCAACCCAGCTGGTGGTTAGGCAGCCAAGGATGGCGGGTGGTGGTGGAGCACGATGGCTCCCGGCGGTGGTCTTCAAATTTTTTTTTTTGCTTTCTATTCATGAACACAAATCGAAATTACAATGAATGAGTTTAGAAAACATACCTTGTTTGAATTGAGGAAGAAAGAAAATCTAGTGAGAATGAATTTTTTTGATAGTTTTTGGTTTGTATGCTTTTTTGTTCTAAAATATGTTGTTTATATATATTTGACTAAGGGTAATATAGTAATTTAACTAAAACAAAAAAATAAAATATTTCTAACTTATATAACCACCTCCACTTAACTAAAACAAAATAAATACTATAAATATCCACTTTCAAAATTTAATACATAAAAATGTAATTTTATTATTAATGAACTACTATAAATGTCATTTTATAAAAAAAATTGACTTTCAAATAGGGACTATTTACCCGGAATGGAGGGAGTAAAATATTTCTAACTTATGAAACCACTCTCACTTTTGAAAAATTAACAGTCACCTCTAAGAATTACAAACTCATCTAAACCCCCTAACCCCGCCACCAGCCCCCTCCCTCTTAGCCTGGGCCACACCCAATCCATCCGCCCAGGCCCATCCCTTCCAGCCTTCATGTCTGATCCTCCCCCAGTCCCAAGCCCAACCCTCCCATTTGGACTGCCACCAACCCGGTCCCAAACCCAGGTCCCCCCATTTGGACTGATTCTCAACCAGTACCTAGGCCCACCACAGCCCAATTTTTTTTTTTTTTCCATTTGGACTGCCACCAACCCCCCAAACCCAGGCCCCCATTTGGACTGATTCCCAACCAGTCCTTAAGCCCACCACAGCCCAGTTTTTTTTAAATTTAAACCCAATTCAAATCTTATCAATTAATCAATTTAATTAATAATTTAATTATGTTTAAATTATTGTAGTTTTTAAATATAAAATTAGGTACATTAAATTTAACAAAAAAGCAAAAAAATTAAATTATGTAAAGGGTATTTTGGTTAAATACTTTTCAAAAGTATTGTATTAAGCATTTTATACGTGTTGTATTAAGTATCGATGTATTATTATAATTGTAATTAAAGAGATACTAATATTTAGTTCTCTCTTTAGTCTTTACGGCAATTGCTTTGCACTTGTTATTGGCTTTATTTATTTAATTTTGTTTTGTCATTTTTAGTGCAATAATATTATGTTTACCATTATCTCTACAACTATTGTTACCACTAAGCCTTGATGATGATAAAATGTGTTTTAGTGAAAGATAACATTGCTCTTCACTAAGACTTTGTGGTAACAATAGTAGTAGAATTAGTGGTAAACCTAGCACTATTGTTTTTAGTGAAGCTTAAATTTCACTTATTAATCTATTTCAAAAGAAGAATTTTTTTTGAATGGTATAAATCAATATATTTTCTTTTTTGCGTTTGTTCTATTTGGGAAGGATTTCAATACTATGTTAATTGCAAAAAAAAACCTTGTCCTATTTCAAAAATTTTAAATTAAACCTTGTGTTTTAATTTTTGATCTATTTAACCTCCACCTTGTAATTTTTTTCAATCCAAACCAAGGATGACTGGGCAAGTGACATAGAACCCACGTGGCGTTGGTGGGTCTATTTGTTTGAAACTCATTATATCCAGGAATACCACCTTTTTTACTATCCTACAAATTGAGGAAATCCAATTTGATCAATGAAAATTTCATAACGACTAAATTAACCAACTAATTTTTAATTTAGTTGCAATGTCGTCCTCACCGTTTCATAATGACCAAATAAACCACATGACCAAATAAATCAACCAACTTCTGTCAATATCGAGCCAAAAAATTGCCATAAAAAAAGGGGAATACCACCTTTTTAACCACCATACAAATTGGGGAAATCCAATTTGACCAATGACGTTTTATAATGATCAAATTAACCAATCAACTTTCAATTTGATTGTAATGTCGTCCTCGCTATTTCATAACGACCAAATTAACTAACTAACTTTTATCAATATCGGGCCAAGAAATTGCCATAGATAGAAGATTTTGATAGAAGTTGGTTGGTTAATTTGGTCTTTATGAAACGGGGAGGGCGACATTGCAACCACATTAAAACTTGGTTGGTTAATTTAGTCGTTATGAAATGTCGTTAGTCAAATTGGATTTCCCCAATTTGTTCGGTGGTCGAAAAGATGGTATTCCCTAAAAAAAAGATATTGACAGAAGTTGGTTGGTTAATTTGGTCTTTATGGAACGACGAGGGCAACATTACAACCAAATTAAAAGTTGATTGAATAATTTGATATTTATAAAACGTAGTTGGTCAAATTGGATTTCCTCCATTTGTACTATAGTCAAAAAAGTGGTATTCCCTTGTATAAAATGCCTTGTACTTTCTTGTGATTAGGGGTGACAAAATGGGTGTTATGGATCAATGGATAATAGGCCATTATCCATGGATAACCATGGATAATGGCCTATTATCCATTGATCCATAACACCCATTTTGCCACCCCTACTTGTGATTCATATTCAATTTACGTTTTTTTATTATTTAGAAACAATACCAACAAGTAAATTGATAAGGAATCACAAAAAGAAATTATTTATTTTACAGTATTTATTTTGATTATTATTTAGCTGTTGGTTTGCCTTCTGATTTTGGGTTGTCTCCCAAGTCCCAAGTTCCAAGTTCCAACTCCTTCGACCGTGATCCTTTCCATGCAGGGCCGGCCCTGGGGTATGTCCAGGGGGGCAACCGCCATGGGCCCCAAATTTTGGGGGGCCCCGAGTTCATATGTACTTCTATAAGGGGGTATATGTAAAAAAAAAATTTACCGTTCTTTTACACCAAAACGGAAGGCTGACCGCTGACGGCTCACAGTGCACACAGAACGACTGAACGAAGGAGGCATGAACCAATGGACAACGGACAACGGTCTCCTTCTCCTCTCATTTATTATAAACATAGTTTCTCAAATTGAACTTTGAAAAAAACATCTTACATCATTATCAAATTTGGGGATTTTCTTGAATTCTTCGCTTTGCCTCTAAATCTCTAATTCTCTTTCACGTAATCACGGCTAAATCTTTGATTATTTGGAATCGCCGACGCCCAACGTCCGACGCAGAATCTTAATCGTTGGCCGAAATCGACGGACGACGGCAGGCAGCCGCTTGGCGCTTTCTCGGGGCGGCGGCACCGCACAAAGACGGCTCCAAACTCTAAAAGGTATGCTCTCGATCTCAGGCTCTCCGGCGGCTTTGTTGTAGATCGGGCCGTTACTCAGCTATCGCCTTTCAGCTTTGCTAGTTTGGGTTTTAATGGTTTTATGGAGAGAGAGAGAGTGAGAGACTAGAGAGAATTAGAGAAACCGAAATTAATTTCTTATTTCTATTGAGTCTTTGACTTTGACTCTTTGTGAAATGTGACTATGTAGTCAGTAGTCTATCTGTCTATGTGAGTGAGCCGCCTATGGCTAGGCTGTTATGTGAGAGGACTTTGAGAAAATGTGAAAAACAAATAGTGTTGAGAAAAAGTGAAAATCAAATTTGGTTAATTGTTTTTTTAATTGGGAAGTGTCTTGATTCTTGATTAGTCTTTGACTCTTTGGATTTTTTTAATCATTGTAATTAGGATGAGTCATTAACTCATTGTTAATATACATTAGACAATATAAACTAGTCATGAATCATGATCACATATCATCATTGTGAATTTGTGATGATTTTATTTTTGATTTGTATATGATTTATGAAATTTTGTTTGTTTTTCCAAATTTCCTTGCAGGTTTGCTTGAAAATTAGAAATACAAAAAGTCATATTTACAATAATTTTTGGGTGGATCATTGGATGTTTTATATTTATATCAACAATTCAACATAAACATTGGAAGCAAAAATCAGGTTTTATTGCTCTTTGACTATCATTTTTATTTATTATCGTTATTTGTGTTAGATTTATCTTTGAGTGTTTTATTTTAGAATTGAATTTATAGCTGCAAACACGTTACAAGTTAAAATATTTATCCTAAGTCAAAAAGAAATAAAAGAAAAAGAGATGATGAGATGAAGAAAACTCAAAGAGGAGCACTTGATAAGAAAATATTTACTCGTGTGCGTTTGTTGATTTTGTACTTTTTTTCATTATTTTTAATATTGAAAAGTGAAAAAAAAAAAAAAAGTAAGATTTTATTTTTATTTTTCTAAAGGGGGGCCTCATTTTTCATTTTTGCCCAAGGGCCCTTGAAAATTCAGGGCCGGCCCTGTTTCCATGCATTGTCAGTTCAATGAAGCTCCCACCACCAGGGACTCCTGCTCTCTCCGGCGACCTTGATTTTCAGTGCGGCTATTCATCTCTTCCTTTGTTCAGGTTGTTGGGATTGCCAGCATCTCGTTTTTACATGTTTCCCCCACAATTGCATGTCGCTGGGTCTGCGAGATCGACACGTGGGGTTTGATTTTTTTATCAATTTTTTTAATAATTAATTTGGTACTCCCTCCGTACCAGCAGGCCCGGAAAGATTGGTTTTCCTTTGTCTCAGCTCTGTTTTCGCATGTTGGCGTGAATGCCTCAGTCCTGGACTTCGGCTATTCCAGAATCAATTGCAAATTTGCAATTGCGGCTCTGTCACCGTGGAGATGAAGTCGATCTCTTTGATTACTCCCCGTTTTGCCCTATGGATTTTCATAAAGAGGGATGATTTTTTGATTAGTTGCTGTGCCAAAATCTTATTCCAAAACACTCTCTTTTCGGGCAGAATACATTATTGCAGGCTTGCAGCCTTCACTTTCCTTCCCCCTCGCTTTTCTTGGCGCTAGTGCTTGCCATATTTTACTCTTCTGAATTCGTTCTCTCTCCACCTAACCAAAGTCAGCACCTCAATTATTTTTCAGTTAACAGTTAACACACTTTTCCATATTTCCGTCAAAATCAGCGTCGCCCGCTACAAAGATCTTCCATCAAAGTCGTTGCCAGAGCTGCTTGGAACAAGAGCTGGGCTAGCTGGTAAAACTTTCTTCTTTAATTTTGATACTGAGTTACAACGCACACCAAGGGTTTATTTAATTGCTTTAGCCCACTGTCGCTCATTTGCAAAAAAATTAAATTAAATTAACTCCTACTTCACTTCATACGGTTTTATCTTGTTGAACGTTGCTTATAACTTGTCGTGCTGTTCATTATCTTTGAATACTACAACGTAACACTATTAAGGATGATAGCCATCTTGACATGGGAAAAGGGGTTTACTGAATATCGATTTATTGACAATATGTGTGTTTGATGGCATTTTTGTTTGCCTCCCCCTAGGAATTTAAGAATTGATGATTAGTAAATAGTTGTTGGTGTTTTATTTTTCTATTTTGTGATTATGTTGAAAAATGGGTGAGGGTACTTTGGTGTTTATTCGGGTACAAGCTAGTAATTAGGACAGGGGAACCTAATGTTTGAAAGATTATATTATAATACTGGTTATACCATTGAAAATAAAATAACCTTCTCTCTATCGTTGGGTGAGTTGAATTGAGGTTGGTGGTTAGGGGTTCTCATCCAAATAGATTTCAGCTCTTTTTAACTAGACTATGCAACAATAGAATCATTCAAAAGTGGCCAGTCAGATTGAAATTAAATTTTTATGAGCAGATTAGCCAAAGTTCTAGGCTTTTATATTTAAACTACTCCCTCGATCCCCCCCCCCCCCAAAAAAAAAAAAAAGAATAGTTTTGAAAGTGAAGTTTTAAATTTTCATATTTGTTCAATTATTATTTTTTTCTTTTCAAAAACATGATATATTCCTTACTGCAATTCAAAAGAAATATAGAGAAGCAAACGTCTGCTATTAAAACTTTTGACTTGTCGCTGATTCTTTTTTAGGGATGGAAGAGTATATGTTTATCAAGGAAGAATGTCTACACAGGTAGGATATCAATTCAGATCCAGTCGAATTAATTACCTATTCACTCTTTTCCTCTGCATATACTATGTAGTTCATCGTCATATCAATATCTTATTATTCATAGTTAACAAATACAGTGTTGGTACTAGTTTTTTGATTCCTTGTGTCCATAGGCCCTACATCTATACTTGGAGAAAATGTCCGATAGATTAGAGTGGAAGTGTGAAACATGTGGCTTTGAGGGCTTGTATGATGGTTCTGATGGCTTCTTCTACTGCCAACGTTGCAATTCTTTAGTTGAAGAAGTTAGGGAAACTGGTGTTGATGAATACAACATAATTGAGGGGAAGGAGGGTCACTCAATGAGTCATCGCAGACAGGCTCCCGTTGTTATCAAAGCGGAGCCCCTTTCTCAATACCAACCCCGTTCGCAATTTTGGGAGTCTCTGAGACCTCCAGAGGATGACAACAATGAAGGTGACGGCATTGGACCCACATAGCCAAGCGATTTTGGAATGGGCCTTAGGTCACCAAGTTATGAAGATTATTACTCTGCGAACAGACTGAGATACGTGATGGGAGTTCAGATAATGATTGAGTGGCAGGTTAAGGCTTTGGTTGAGAAGTGTAATGTGAGTCCTTCGCTTGTTGGGCTGGTGGACTCCATATGGTTAAGGTTCGTGGCATCAACTAGGATTTTCGCTGATGAATGGGCTGATATGGCCATTAATGATTCAAAGTCTCAAACACAAGGTATTCCACTTGATACGTGTCTATCTTGCTTAAGATAAATATGCTTATGAACATGTAGGTTATAATTCTTCTTTACATATAACACTGAGATTTTGTTTCTTTTGCACAAATATGAATATTTTTTAAATCTTTTTTATTAATCTAATAATTTTATGTTCTTGGAATTGTCATTGTCTTGTATTGCCCTCAAGATTGGTGTAGGTTGAAAACATAGTTGTCAGAGTCGAGAGGCGCCAAAAAGGCAATAGGTCCAAATTTGAGACGAGAGGCGAGGCGCTAAAAAGGCGCTCACGGAAAAAATACTAAGGAAAATTACATAAAATACATATAACTTAACAAATATCAACAAAACATGTTATAAGTGAGCATAATACATGAAACTAAGGTCTAATATAATATCAATAACACAAATTATGCATTCATAGTTGAAATTTCAATGCATTAGATGAACTTAACTAAAAATTCAAACAAGAAAATAAATAGTTATCTAAGCAAATGAAAACAACATCATGGAAATCAAAAGAGAACTAAAGTCATGGAATGTAACAAGTAACAACTAAGAACAAGCTAACAATCATCATCATATTGAGGCTCATCATCATCCTCATCGTCTACATTCATGGGATTATCACTCGTCTCAAATTCTTCTTCATCCTCCTCTTGACCACTTTCATGAGTTTCATCATCTTCATCTTCATCTACAAGATGAATGGTCTTTGGGGCTTTACGTGCTCCAACTTGCGTGGTCCCTGTCCTTTGCCTTGAACTACTAGCACCTCCAAGTCCAACAATTGACACAAAAATTCGATCGCGGCCTCGACCTCCACTGGCATATCCGGTCCGTCCCCCAGATCTAGCAACAGATCTTGTGTAATAAAGAGGATCCTCAGCCCCCCTAGCTCTACTAATTTGCTCCCAATTGAGATTATCATCAAACATGTCATCATCTTCAACCACTTCATCATCTTCACCGACAAACCACTCGTTGTCATCATCAATATCAGGCAAGGAGATAGGATCAATTGTATCTCGAAGATTGTATCTTCGTCTCAAGGCTCTATTATACTTCACGAAAACCAAATCATTTAATCGAACTTGAGTCAATCTATTCCTTTTCTTGCTATGAACCTGTCAATGTCAATTTAAATTTTAAATATTACTGAATAAGCGCTAATACAATTTCTAGTATTAACTAATTACTAATTAGTAATTACTAATGACTATTTAGTACTTACGTGCTCAAAAAACTCCAATTTCTCTCGCATCCGGATGCGCTACAAGTGAGGCTAAGAACCTTGATGACAAATTTCTGTAAATTTGGAGCCCCTTTACTATAAGACCTCCACCACTCAGCTATTGAAAGTATTTATTCTCATTAGTCACTATTTCACATTAAATATATAAAATTATCAATGTGTAATTATAGTTAAAATACCTGGTGACATTTTATCTCTTTGTCTTACAACCATTGACATCCCAAAATGGCGATCTGCATTCCTATAAACACTCAACTCCGTGTTGATTTTGTCTTGTATGTCAGCCTCGAGTACTAATCTCTCAATACATTTGAGGAGCCCTTTTGTAGTAAAATTCAAGGTTCAAGTAGTAACCTGCTGCGTGTAAAGGCCGGTGAAGTTGATCCTCCCACCTCCGATCAATGATTCGATAATATCACTGTATCTCTCTTCAATGTTATCAAAAAATTTCGCAATCAACTCCTTTGCTCTATCCATAGCCTCGTAGAGATATCCCATGGCAGGTTTTTTCTCACCATCAACAAGTCGTAGAACCTTGACAAGAGGACTAGCAACCTTCAAAGCATCCGTTGCTCCCGTCCAAAATCTAAAATCCATAACAATCCTTGCTGCACGTTTACCTTTTTGCTCCTTTTCTCATTTGCTGGTATTCCAAGCATCTGAGGTGAACATTGCCCCCAAGTTTTTCTTTAGTACTTTAATCCTTGAAAGAGTTAGGAAAGTGGCAAACCGAGTTGTTGCGGGTCTTACAAGCTCAAGCTTAGTGAATTTCCTCATCATATTCACTACCTCGGGGTGACTATAGATGTAGTTGTTCAACTTGACAGCCTTTTTAAACACTTACTTGATACTTGGTATTTCAAACAAATCTTCCAAAATCAAGTCCAAGCAATGGGCAGCACACGATGTCCAATATAAATGAGGATATTTTGCCTCCAACATCGACCCTATGAAAGAAAGGAAAGAATAATCGCTTTTAACAAGACTATAAGAGTATCAATAATTCAATATTCAGTTAAAGAAGTAACATTCAAGTGATTCTTACCCGCCAGCTTCATATTCGAAGCATTATCCGTAATAACTTGAACCACATTTTCAGGCCCAATTTTCTCCACAAAATTACTAACTAGTTCACACATCTTCTCACCAGTCTTGGCATAATCAGAAGCATCAACCAACTCCACAAACATACTTCCTTTTGGACAATTGACAAGGCAATTCACCAATGTTCGTTCCATCTTGTCTTTCCACCCATCCAACATAATGGAACAACCATGTTGTATCCATTCTTTTTGTGGTCTTCCATTGATTTGTTAACCTCATCTACCTCTTTCTTGAGAAAAGGAACTCTCACCTCATGGTAACTTGGACCTTCCATACCTGGACCATGCTTTGCAATAGCATCGATCATCTCTTGAAAACTATCATACTTCACAACATTAAAAGCAATCCCGGCATCATACATCCATCTAGTAATAGCCGGACATGCTCGAGTCCTCAACTCTTTCAACGCCTCCTTATTTTGACCTTTTTGTTGTCTAACATTTTTTGCAGTTTGTTTCCCGGTGCGATTAACAAATAAATCCATCGGCCCTTTATTGTTTGACTTTGCTGTCCTTGACACGACTTCTTCACTTTCATTTTCATCCCCAATTTCATTGTGTTCATCATCATTTTGAGCACATAATTCTCTCTCTAGAATTGATTGCTCTTTCGTTCTTTTTTTCACCCCTATGAAATGGTTTATTTCATCCTTCACTTCCAGAGTAATTTTGATCACAAAAAATACTAGTTGTGGAATTCGTGTTTTTGGGATCTTCCAGTTTCATGTACTTCCAAGCTGGATCCTTTCGACCACCACTACTACTACTTGAGGGGGCTGACATTTCTAAGAAAGTACACAGATAAAGAAATTATAAAAGGAAACAGAACACTACAACAAAGACTCAGTCTCAAGAGTAAAAAAATATTAAAAATAACACAACAGAGACTTAAGACAATTTAATTGAAATAAAATAACAGAACAGAGACTTGAGACAATTTAATTGACACAAAATAATAGAGACTTCAAGTTTACATAACAGAAATAGAAACAAATTTAATTGATAATTTTTAAACATAATTACAGAAAAGAGTTCCAGAACAGAGACTTGATTATTTTTTTAAGACTTACAGTACATAACAAAAATAGAAACAAATTTATAAAAAAAATAGAACACATTGAAGGAAACAAAATCAGTGCACTGAGTCACAAACAGAAAAAGACTCGAAGTCTCAAACAGACTGAAGAAAAAAACTAAGAAAGTCTCAGACTCAAAGTCTTAACAAACTGAAGAAAAAAAATGAAAACAGAAAAAGTCGAACACAAAGAAAGGGAAGAAGAGTTTACCTGGAAGTTGGAACTTGGAAGATAACCGACAGACTGTAGAAGGCAAAAGATGAAGATGAAACCTCTTGAAGACGAAGTCGACAGGTCCCGAGGTCCGACACCAATCGCATGCTGCATCGCACTCTCAGGGCACGTATCGTGGTCTCTTTGTGGTCAAATGAAGTGTTGGGTTATTTTAGGGTTTATTTTATATTTATAGTAAACCCTAAACTACGTTGTTTCATACTTAATTAGTTTTTAAAAAAATTAAAAAAAGTGAGCGCCTTATTAGACTTTTTGGCGCATGTCGCCTTAAAAAAAAGCGCCAAAGTCGACGAACTTTCCACGACTTCTGCACATCGACTCACCTAGCTTACTTGAGGCACCAAGGTGTCGACTCGCCTCGACTCTCGCCTGAGGCGCCAAAGGCGCTCGCCTTTAACAACTATGGTTGAAAATGCAACTCCCTTAGTTTCACCATCACCGTGACATATAAATTGTTTCATGTTTATGCATTTGCATGATGGGATATCCTTGATTCATTTGTTAGTTACTCTGAGATATCATATTATCTCTTTGTGTTTTCTAAAGTTGAGTGCACGGACCAAGTTTGATTTGTGTGGAAGCCTGCAAGAAGAAACAATGAAAATGATGGATCCTATTCCGAACTAGATTTGGTTTTTTTGTGCCTTGCCGCATTGCACGCTCAGGTGTATCATATCATTGCTTGTAGCTTGTTAGTGCGCTTTGTTATAAAATTTTAGTGGGCTTAAATGCTGAAATACTTTCTGAAGAAGTTGGAAATGAGAACTGAAGAACACATGAGATAGAAAGAGAGGGAATGTAAATTCTTATTAAGAGAGAATCAATCTGTTTATTCAAACAAAAGAAGAGCAATATATATACAACTCATGTTTCCAGCTAATCCTTAACAGAATCCCTAAATTCAAGGTAGGCTAGAAAGTGCCAACTGTTATGATGATTGCCAGCTCACTCCAAAGCCCACGTGATCAGTCTTCTTTATTTCCCTTTCTGTCCTTGTAACCTTCAGCTTCTTTGTGTTTGTGTGCCTCCACGTTACACTCCATATTAGCCCCCCTTCAAGCTGAAGGTATTGAACAAGTTCAAGACATGAAGCTTGGACAGAAGAAAAGAAATGGATTCCTTAGGCAATGCTTTGGTGAAGAGATCAGCAAGTTGATTGGTAGAGGAAACATGAAATGTGGAGATGAGGCCAGCTTTGATGCGATCTTTAATCAAATGACAATCGATCTCTATATGTTTGGTGTGCTCATGCAGGATAGGATTAGCAGCCAATTCAAAGCTGCCTTATGTAGGGAAAGGTATGGCTGATTGATTAATGTTTCCAGTAATGTATGTGTGTGCACAGATTAGACAAATATCCTCGAGCACTTAAACTCTTTCCTTAAGACAAAAAGCGGCCCGTATCGGACGGGTATTGCCGGTGAGTCTCCTGTGTTTCGGGATACTTACGTGATTGAAGAGGCGCCTTCCAATCTTCGATCACGGCGAATCAAACACTTCTCTATTCGTATTGGGCGAGAAGGTTGTGCGAGTAAAGAGGAGAATTTTCGGTGCCAAAATTCTCGTGTTTGATGCAATATTTAAGTGGCGTTTGGGGATGGAAGTTGGGAGCGGTTGGAGCAGCGGTTGGTTGTCAGCAGAACAACCATAGCATTGCTGGTGTGTAAGCGTTTCGCGGCTAAACTTCTGAACCTGTTTTGTAGAAAAGGTTCACACGCCAAATGAACCAGGTTCGAGCGAGGCAGCCTAGCCACCGGCCAGTGACCAACCAACCAACAACCCGGCCCGGCCGAGGCAGGGCGGGCGTTGCAGCGTGTTTGGACTCCGCAAAGTGTAGTGGCCCGAAAGTAAAGCCTCAAAGCTCTATCTTATAAGGTAGAGCTTGTTTCATTTTGTTCCCAATGTGGGATTCCCACACTTCATTTTACATGACTTAGCTTTATTCAAGTTATTGGAAACCAAGTTTCCAACAATCCCCCACATTGAATGAGATATCATGTAAGTTGATGACATATTGATATTTACAGAGATACAACTGAGAGTAACTCAGATCGAATAGGTGGCTTTTGGCTTTGAACCTTTCCTTATGATATACTATCGGGATGACTTACTAATTAGTGACTTGAGTGTCTTGAACTGATTAGTGTTTGATGTCAACCAAGACAATAGCAATCACACAGCTAACCTCAAACAGGGTGTGATTCTTCGTTTGTGTTCATTTTGGCCCCTGAACGATACAGTTCTCGTGAATGTTTTAGAGAATTTTAGCCTCGTAATTCTCATAAGATCAGCCAGTCTTACATTCACATAGGTGATTGCCTATAAAGAGTTGTTCTGTCAGAACTCCGCTTGACGATTCAAGTCATAGGAACCATTAAAAGCAAAACTTATCCTATACCGTGACAGATAACACTAGTGTGTTTCACCATAGGAATGGGTAGGACTTAAGTCCCTTAGGGCTTGTTTGGTAATCGGATAAGGATAAGCAGTATTATTAATCCTAGTACTATTAGTGCCCTTGCTACTAATCTTCACTTGTATATCGGGGGTAGTTTTGAGATTAAAAATGTTAATCCCAATTTTTTTTAGTGAGGGCGCTAATAATACCATCCTCTCCCTTGGTATTAATAATGAGGGGATAATGATTTTATCTCGATAACTCGTACTATTAGTCCCGACCACCTATTGCGTACCAAACATCAGACAACTCGGCTTATTAATCCTATTTGACCTTAATCCTGGCTACCAAACGGCACCTTAGTGTTTTCGTGGAGATTAATTTAGTTGGGTTGTCCCTTTGAACCTAGACCATGGGATCTCCAATCAGCTAGGTGGGGTTTGCCGCTAAATTATTCTTTATTTCATAGGCTTTAGGCCCATTCCCTTCGATGAGTTGCATACTTGCTCTCTAGATAGACCTTTAGTTAGTGGATCCGCTAGGTTGTCTTTCGATCGAATGTAATCGATGGTGATTACTCGATTTGAGAGCAGTTGCCTAACGGTATTGTGACGCCTTCGTATGTGTCGCGATTTACCGTTATACATATTATTTTGTGCCCTTCCAATTGCGGTTTGGCTGTCGCAATGGATGCATATAGCTGGCACTGGTTGTGGTCATGTTGGAAGATTTTATAGGAAGTTACGTAGCCATTCGGCTTCTTCCGCTGTTTTATCTAAAGCGATAAATTATGATTCCATTGTAGATCTTGCGATGCAAGTCTGTTTGGAAGATTTCCACCCCCAAGTGTAAATACAAATCTACTTGTGGACTTTGAGTCGTTAGTATCAGATATTCAGTTGGCGTCACTATAACCTTCTATTACTGCTGGATACTTAGAATAGTGCAACCCATAGTCTTTAGTGTATCGAAGATACCTAAGGACTCTTACAATAGCCTTCCAGTGATCATGTCCAGGATTGCTATTAAATCTGCTTAAACGATTGACTGTTTGAGCAATATTTGGTCGCGTGAAATTCGTGAGATACATTAGACTTCCAATTACACGAGAGTATTCAATTTGAGATACACTTTCGTGCAGGTTCTGTTTGATATGAAAGTTTGGGTCTATTGGAGTTTTTGCAATACTATTATCACCATTGCTGAATTTCTCCAGTAATTTCTCGATGTAATGAGATTGTGATAATATGATCTCCTCATATGTTCTAGATATTTTAATACCTAAGATGACATCAGCTATCCCAAGGTCTTTCATGTCGAACCTGTTGGCCAACATTTTCTTGGTGTCCTTGATCATGTTGTCGTTATTGCCGATGATGAGCATGTCATCTATGTAGAGGCAGATAAGGACGTAACCATGTTGTGTATTTTTGGCGTACACACATTTGTTGATCTTGAACCCATTAGCAAGTATTACGTCATCAAAACGTTTATGTCATTGTTTTGGTGCTTGCTTTAATCCGTACAACGATTTGACCAATCGGCATACTTTCGTTTCGTTGCCCTGAGCTATGAATCCTTCGGGTTGATTCATATAGATTTCTTCTTCGAGTTCCCAATTTAGGAAAGCAGTCTTAACATCCATTTGATGTATGCTAAGACCGTGCAGAGCTGCAAAAGCAATTATTAGTCGAATTGAAGTAATTCGGGTTACAAGGGCATAAGTGTCAAGATAATCAACACCTTCCTTTTGATTAAACCCTTTTGCGACTAATCGTGCTTTATACTTATCAATGGAACCATCGGGTTTTAATTTTCTTTTGAAAATCCATTTACAGCCCAATGGTTTACACCCCTTGGGAAGATCAACTAATTCCCAAGTGTGATTTTGCATAATGGAAGATATTTCGCCATTAATGGCTTCTTTCCATTGAGGAGCTTCGGGAGTAGACATTGCTTCTTTGAACGTAACGTGCGAGGTTCATTATCCACTATAAACGTGGTCACAAAGTCGGGGCCGAAGGTTTTAGTTATTTTTGCCCATTTGCTCCTTCTTGGTTCATCATCCGGTGCTGCTGGATGGTCTTCTTGGACTATGTCCGTGGGGATCTCGTTCTCGTATTCGCTTGTGTTCCAAGGAAATGAGCGTTTTCCATTAGTATTTTGGTTATTTTTTAATGGAAATATGTTTTCAAAAAATGTGACATTTCTTGATTCTAGTATTGTATTTACTTCAATATTTGGATTGTTAGACTTGTGCACTAAGAACCTATAGGCACTACTCCGAGCTGCATATCCTATGAAGATACAATCTACGGCTTTTGGACCGATTTTCATCTTTTTAGGTAATGGTGCTGCCACCTTAGCCAAGCACCCCCACACTTTGATGAATTTATAGGAAGGTTTTCGATCAGTCCATAATTCATAAGGAGTTTGCTCAATTTCTTGTGTGGTAACTTGTTGAGCAAGTAATTTCTTTGTGAGCGCCTCCCCCACATTTCGTCGGGTAGGCCTGATTGAATCAGTAATTAATTCATCATTTCTTTGAGTGTACGATTTTTCCTTTCCGCAATCCCATTGGATTGTGGAGTATAAGGAGGAGTTACTTGATGAATTATTCCATGTGCTGCACAAAAGTCTTTAAAAGGATGTACATACTCACCTCCTCTATCAGATTTGAGAATTTTTATCTTTTTCTCAAGTTGATTTTCTACTTCGTTCTTGTACATTTTAAATGCCTCGAACGCTTCATCTTTACTATTTAGCAAGTAAAGATGACAATAACGTGTGCTATCATCAATAAAGGTGATGAAATAATTTTTCCCGCCACATGACTCTATGGATTTAAAATCACATAGATCGCTATGAACTAGCTCTAGTGGTCGAGTGTCACGTTGTATTGTTTGAAAGGAGGTTCTTGTTTGTTTGGCCTCAACACATATTTGACATTTTTCCTTAGTGTCGATTCGAGCTTTTGGAATTAATTCCATTTGCATTAATCGTCGTATAGAATCATGGTTAACATGACCTAGTCTAAGATGCCAAATATTTGAGTGCTCAAGCAAGTAAGAAGAAGATGTAGATGTTGTGTTATTAATGCTACTATTGTTGGGTGGGGTTACCACCAGTACATTACACTTGAACAAGCCCTCATTGAGGTAACCCTTGCCCATAAAAACTCCACTCTTCGTAAGTACAAACTTATCGGATTCGAAGACCAACTTGAACCCATGCTTTATTAAAAGGGAGCCGGAGATTAGGTTTTTCCTAATATCCGGGACATGGAGGACATTGGTGAGCACCAATTCCCGTCCGCTGGTCATCTTGAGTATCACTCGCCCCTTTCCTTCCACTCCAGAGGTGGAAGAGTTGCCCATGAATAGCTTCTCGCCGGACGTCACTTTGGAGTAAGATGAGAACATCTTTGCATCGCCGCATATGTGACGTGTGGCGCCGGTGTCTACATACCATTCACGACCCGTGCCGACCAAGTTTGTCTCGGAAACCACGCAGATCATGCTGATGTCTTCATCAACCACGTTGGCTTCTTTGCGGACTCGCTTCTTGCCTCGGCACTCCGCAGCTTTATGGCCCTTCTTATCACAGTTCAGGCACTTGCCTTTGAACTTGTACTTCTTTCCTTGCGTAGACGTCCCTTCCCCGGAGCTTTTACGCTTCCCGTTCTTGGAGTCTTGCTCGACCACATGCGCCCCTTCTATGGGGCGAAGCTGCTTCTTGTCGGCGACCCGGTTATTCTGCTCAATTCTTAGCCTTAGGATCAAATCCTCCAACGACATATCTTTGCGCTTATGCTTGAGATAGTTTTTGAAGTCCTTCCACGCGGGAGGTAGCTTCTCGATCATTGCCGCAACTTGGAATGCTTCGGAAATTATCATCCCTTCGGCTACTATCTCGTGCAAGATAAGTTGGAGTTGTTCAACCTGTGTCATAACACTTTTGGAATCATTCATAACAAATTCTAAAAACCTAGCAACTACGAATTTCTTCGAGCCGGCATCTTCGGTTTTGTACTTCTTTTCCAATGATTCCCAAAGGTCTTTAGCCGTCTTAAATGGGCTGTATACATCGTATAACGAGTTATCCAGTCCATTTAAGACGTAGTTCCTGCAAAGGAAGTCGGAGTGCTTCCATGACTCGACAGCGGCCACGGTGGTGCGATCCGTTTCCCCTTCTTTCAAGATAGGGGTTGTTTCCTTCAGGCACTTGGACAGGTTCAACGTCGTAAGGTAGAAGAGCATCTTTTGTTGCCATCTTTTGAATTCTTTGCCAACAAACTTTTCCGGGCGCTCACCATGAGTGTGAACGGTGGTATGCAACAATTGCGATTCTGTCATGGGCTGTGGTACAGCAGCGGGTTCCTTTTCAGAGGTGGAAGCCATGCTGCACACAAAACAGGATTAGCAAAATTGCTAAGTTATATGAAACACTTATGTTTCTATACAATTAGCAACCTGAATTGATAGACTCTCCTATGCAGTCTATTTAGTTTTATTTCTGTGGTCAGAATAAAACTCTGCAATTAATATAGTTAAGTATTAATCTGATTTCAATTAATTAGTTAATACAGATAGCCTTACTTAAGTTTTTGAACAAGCTGAATGCTTTTGCCAAAAACAGGCTGAATCGGTAACAGTTTAAACAGGTTATTACAGTATTAAAACTGGAGCATAATCTGTAACTTAAACAGATTAGAACATGATCGAAATCTGTAACAAAAACAGGAACTCAAACTGAAATACTGTCAGGTTTAGCAAAACTGAAACAGATACAGAATCTGTAATTTGTAACAGATTATATGACAGAAAATAGACTAAGTATGTTCTGTAATCTGTAATATAAACAGATACAGATTGATGCAGATGACAGATTGAGAACAGGCTGAACACTTGAGACTTATGTAAGCATGTTCTAAACTAAGTACGCATGTTCTGTCCAGAATTATGTAACATGCAGAATCAGGTTTGCACAGTTCTGAATGGCTGTGCAGAAACAAAATTTCTGTGCAGAAACAGTTTTTTATGAAACTGAGACAGACTTTTGTAATGAAAACAGATTATAATCTGAAGCAGAAACAGGCTGTTTGAACAGAAACAGAAATCAGAATCTGTATGCTGGAAAACAGACTGGTATGCAGGTTTCTGAATGTGAAAAAGACCAACAAACAGATTAAAATCTGTTTTGAATCTGTTACATGCAGATTTCTGAATTTCTGTGCAGAAACAAATGAAGTTCTTTATGAATTTCCAGAACAGATTAATGCAGTAACAGTTTTTAATTCTGTATCAGGTTAGCATGGTTTATGAAACTGAAACAGGATATAAATTAAGGCCTGAATCTGTAACAAAGCAAGTTTGAAACAGAAACAGAAACAGTTCAGAGTATGGTTCTATAATCTGTAACATAAACAGATCACAAACTGAGGCAGAATATGTAATATACAGATTATGTGTTCTGAATCTGTTTGTAGAAACAGGTTATATGCAGTTTCAGATTAAACTGTTCAGGCTGCTGAATCTGTTTGTATAAACAGGTTATATGCAGTTTCAGATTTGTATGCTTAATAAAAACTGAAACAAAAACAGGTTTTAATTAAGGCAGAAATATTTTTCCCAGAATCAGATACAGTTTCAGAAGCAGACTGAATCTGTATATTAAAACAGGTTATGTGTGGTTCTGTTAGACAGATTTATAATATGCAGAATCTGTTAACAGACTAAACAGCATGCAGAAACAGTTTTATAAGAACATGCAGTAATGCAGTAAGTAGGTTCTGTAACAGCATGCAGAATGTGATTGACCAAAATCTGTACTGTTAACACAAGTGTGCAGAATCAGGATCTGTCCTGATGCTGGAAACGAAAACCAAGCCAAAAATACTTTTGTCTTAAGATTGTAGGGAAAGGTATGGCTGATTGATTAATGTTTCCAGTAATGTACGTGTGTGCACAGATTAGACAAATATCCTCGAGCACTTAAGCTCTTACCTTAAGACAAAAACTGGCCCGTATACAAACTGGACGGGGTATTGCCAGTGAGTCTCCCAGGTTTCAGGATACTTACGTGATTGAAGAGGGCAGTCTTCCAATCTTCAGTCACCGGGCGAATCAAACACGCTGCTGTATCTCTGTATTCGGCGCAGAAGGTTGTGCAGAAAGAGGAGAATTTTCAGTGCCAAAATTCTGTGTTTGATGCAGTATTTAAGTGGCAGTTTGGGGATGGAAGTTGGGAACGGTTGGAGCAGTTGGTTGTCTGAAAACAGACACAACCGTAGCAGTTACGGGTGTCTGAAACAGACACACCCTTTCAGACATAACTGTCTGGTAACTGTTCTGGCGGCTGAACTTCTGAACCTGTTTTGTAGAAAAGGTTCACACTGAAAGGGTCACACGCCAAATGAACCGGTAGCAAAAAGATAGGTTCAGGCAGGCCAGTCAGCCGGCGGCGGCGCGCGCGTGTTTGGACCTGCACCTAGGTAGGTCTTCCCTCCTACACAAAAGTGTAGTGGCCCAAGGGCCGAAAGTAAAGCCTCAAAGCTCTATCTTTTAAGGTAGAGCTTGTTTCATTTTGTTCCCAATGTGGGATTCCCACACTTCATTTTACATGACTTAGCTTTATTCAAGTTAATGGAAACCAAGTTTCCAACACCTTATTGTCACAAAAGATAGGAACTGGAGTAAGAGCAGGCATACCAAAATCTTTTAAGAGATTAAGTAACCACACCACTTCACTGGAAGTATTGGCCATGCTCCTATACTCTACTTCACAGGAGGATTTAGAAACCACAAACTGCATCTTGGCTTTCCATGACACAAGAGAGGAGCCCAAGACAACATAGAAACCAGACAATGACCTCCTAGTGACAGGACATGCTGCCCAGTCAGAATCACAATAGATGGAAAGCTGAAGTGAACTGGTGGCTGAATATAAAAGACCTTGACCAAGACTGCCATTGATGTACCTAACTAGCTTTAAAG
The DNA here is from genome assembly GCA_013146195.2 of Codonopsis lanceolata. Classification (NCBI taxonomy): domain Eukaryota; kingdom Viridiplantae; phylum Streptophyta; class Magnoliopsida; order Asterales; family Campanulaceae; genus Codonopsis; species Codonopsis lanceolata. The sequence continues at coordinate 62,228,548 of CM028377.1, read as the reverse complement.
CTGCCTGCCAGTGAGGAGTTCTGGGAGCATCCAAGAATTGACTTAAAATATGAACCCCATAACATAAGTCAGGTCTGGTAATGGTTAGATTAACCAATCTCCCTACCAGTCTCCTGTAAGGCATAGGATTGGAGAGCAATTACCCTTCATCTGGAGTCAGAATATGCTTCTTTTGGAAAGGAATTTTAGAAGCCTTGGCTGCCATGAGACCAGCATCAGAGACAATATCCAAAGAATACTTTCTTTGATGAATGCATATTCCCTCAGTTGATCTAGCTATTTCAATACCAAGAAAGAACTTAAGAGGACCTAGATCTTTAATGTTGAAATGAGCATGCAAATGAGCTTTAACCTCTGCAATAACAGCCCCATCTGATCCAGCAACCAGAATATCATCTACATACACCAGAATGGCAGTAAAGTAAAAGTGTCTGGTCTAGTAAGAGTAAATAGAGTGTGATCATGTTTGGACTCCACAAAGCCAAACTGAACCAAAGCAGAGGCAAACTTATTGAACCATTGCCTTGGAGCCTGTTTAAAAGAGACTTAAGAAGCTTGCAAACTGGAGGCTTGTCTGTAGAATATGCAGGAGGCAAGACATAACCTTGAGGTAAACTCATATTCACATCCTCATCTAGGTCACCATGTAGAAAGGCATTAGCAACATCCATCTGAGAGAGTTGCCAACCCTTTATAGCAGTCAAAGCAAGAAAAATCCTCATTGTAGTCATTTTTGCTACAGGAGCAAAAGTTTCAAAATAGTCTTCTCCTTCAGTAAAGCTTTTGGCCACCAGCCTGGCTTTATATTTATTGAGAGTCCCATCTGCATTGTACTTCAGCCTATAGATCCACTTACAGTCTACTAACCTCTTGCCAACAGGTAACTCACTAAGTTCCCAGGTATTATTTTGTTCAAGAGCAGAAAGTTCTGCTGCCATAGCATCACACCAGTTTGGATCTTTTAAAGCTTGGTGATAGGTAGTAGGTTCAGATAATGAAGAAGTGCTACATATGTAGGAATAATAAGCAGGAGAGATCCCAAAATAGGATATGGTACTTAGACATGCACAGCACTGAGAAGCAGTGAATCTGGAAGGCAAGCTTGTATCGTCCTTGTATTTGGATGGAATAATCTTCTCTCTAACAGGCCTCAAAGTAGCAGATGGAGGAATGAAAAATGTTGAAGATGACTCGATTGAGGCAGAAGGATTGACAGAGGAAGGTGGAGAAGTAGCAGAGGTATCTATAGGTGAGGGATGGACAGATGAGGGTTGAAAATTAGCTGTGGATGGAGGCTGAGAAGTGGCAGTGGATGAGGGTTGAAGGAGTGTCAAATGAAGCAGCCTCCTCAGAAGTAGTGGAAGATGAAGCAGGAAACATAGGTGTGACAGTGACAGAGGATGGCAATGAAGATTGACATGGAAAGACCAGGAAAGGAAACATCTCTGGTGAGCATAGGCAGGAGGTTTGTGAAGAAGCAGTTCATAAGGTGTTTTGTAGTGAAGAAGAGGTGTAGGAGTTCTATTGATAAGATAAGTTGTTGTAAGAACACAATCACCCCAGAACTTAATAGGTAGGTGTGCCTGAAATCTGAGTGCCCTAACCACATTAAGGACATGCCTATGTTTTCTTTCTACCCTCCCATTCTGTTGGGGAGTCTCAACACAAGTGCTCTGTTGTTCTATGCCAAGTGAAGCTAACCAAGTAGACATAGCATTATTAAGATTATCTGATCTGACACTTTGGTCACATGTATGAAATTGAGTTTCTACCATCTTAAGAAACAGTTGCAAGTGATGCATAACATGAGCCTTAGACTTCAAAAAATAGGTCGAGGTAGTTCTTGAAAAATCATCTACAATAGTTAAAAAAGAATTAAAACCATTGTAGGTAAGATGAGAATATGGCCCCCAAACATCACAATGTATTAAAGAGAAAGGAACCAAGGCATGACTGAGACTTAAAGGAAAAGGAACTCTACATTGTTTAGCTAAATGGCATGCTTCACAAGGTTCATGATTAACTGGAGACTTATTATAAGTAATAGGAAAGTATTTGAGAGTATTATCAGGTATATGCCTAATCTGTAATGCCAAATCTGAGTTGAAAAAGCAGGTAAAGACAGAGATGAACAAATGTGAGAAGTATATGTAGGATCATCCAAAACAAGCTTGTACAGGCCACCCTTCAATTCACCGGTCCCCATCACAGTCTTGTAGGCTAAGTCCTATATAGAACAATGAGAAGCAAGGAATTGAACACAACATTTATTGTCAGTAGTTAATCTTCCTACTGATAATAAGTTGAAAGAGAACTGAGGCACGAGTATATGTGAGGTCAATTGTATGGAGCCTTTGTGAGTAATTGGAGACTTTTGACCATTTGGCAGATGTATAACAGAGTGGAAAGGAACAGGATCAAGGTCAAAAGAAGTGATGTGGTCTGAAGCACCAGAATCTATGATCCAATCAGTTGTGTTTATGACACGCAGAGCTATTCTAACTGAGCTCATAATACTAGGTACAGTAAGAATATTACCTGCAGTTTTTGAAGTAGGAGAAGAGGTACTAGCAGAATGTAGAGGAGAGATATTAACTGAAGCTTCATGTTCTGAGTGAACACAATTTCCAGCTGTGTGAGTTGAATGGGAATTGGCTTTGCTCTTCAAGAGCTTAGGCATTCTAGATGGATTAGGTGTAACACCAAACAGCTTGTGCCACTCAGGAAATCCATGTATGAAGAAACAATTCTCTTTGTTATGTCCTGTACCTCCACAGTGTGCACATACAAAGTTGGACTTATTCACAACTTTTCTTCCATTAGGTTTATATGCATAGGATTGAGGATTATTCTTAGCATAAGAGACTGAGAATTCTGTAGTTGATTTCTGACCAGTTTTGGCAAGCAAGGCTGAAGAGGCTTCACTAAAAGAAGATTTAATATGACTGGAACATTCATTAAGCCTCTCATCTTGCATTAGCAATGCTAGAGTAGCATTGATGTTGGGCAGAGGACTCTTAGTTCGTATATTACTCCTAATTCTAGCATAGGAGTCTTTTAGACCAATAAGAAACTGAGTCACCTTTTGCATGTGCTCATAATCATCCAGTTTTTTATTAGCTCCACAGGAAACATCCTCCAGTTCATCCCATAATGATCTAAATTTCGTGAAATATGTTGATATGTCTAGGCTTCCTTGTCTCAGATTCATAATTTCCTTCTTCATATTAAACAGTTGTGGAGCATTATCTTGAGTGAACCTAAATTCTAGATCCTCCCAAATTTGTTTTGCAGATTTGAGATACACAAGACTAGATGAGATATCTGGTGAAACAACATTCAACAGTCAAGATGTGACCATGTCATTGCATCTCTGCCAGTGTGTGACGTATTTGGATTGGGGATTAGGTCTCTTATTTATGCCTAATTTTAATTTTTATGAAAGAGCAATAACCATGGCTCTTCGCCATTGATTGAAATTGGTATTGGTCAGGACATGATTAACAAGAGACATGCCTGGATGGTCATTGGTGTGGAGGTATAGAGGATGAGAAGGAGGTAAAACAAGGTTTACCTCAGAGGCTTCATATTCATCGACCTCGATCTCATGAACTTTCATATTCCTGATCTCATTTCCAGTTTCATTGTCCTTTGAGGTCGATTCTTCAGTTGCAAACATTTTCTCGAACAACAACTGATGAATAGATTTGAGAAGGAAAAGCAAATCGATCAAAGTGTATACAGCGGAATCTTACAAGTGCTCTGATATCATGAAGAAGTTGGAGATGAGAACTGAAGAACGCATGAGATAGAAAGAGAGGGAATGTAAATTCTTATTAAGAGAGAATCAATCTGTTTATTCAAACAGAAGAAGAGCAATATATATACAACTCATGTTTCCAGCTAATCCCTAACAGAATCCCTAAATTCAAGGTAGGCTAGAAAGTGCCAACTGTTATGATGATTGCCAGCTCACTCCAAAGCCCACGTGATCAGTCTTCTTTATTTCCCTTTCTGTCCTTGTGACCTTCAGCTTCTTTGTGTTTGTGTCCCTCCACGTTACGCTCCATATTACTTTCAAATCCTGTGATATCCAACATTTTGTAAATAGATATCTTTATACAAAGAGAAAAAAGAAGGATTGATTTAAAGAAAAGGAATGCCCACCTGTCTAAAACCTGAGCAGGTTTAAATGCTGAAGTGCTTTTAACTTGCATAATATCCAACATTCTCAATAAGGATATATTTATTAGAAGAGAATAAAGATATATTGATTGAAAGAAAGAGAATTCCTACGTTTTTTCTTTGTTTCCTGTTTAAGTCATAATTCATTCTGCATATTCCAGGCAGGAACACTGCTTTTTAGTCTTCTTGAAAAACATGTAAATTAATAGATTTCAGTTCTGCATATTCCATGTGGGACTACTGCTTTTTAGTCTTGTTGAAATAAACTGTGTAAATTGTGTTTTTTTTTTCTTCCTCTTTTGCATATTCCGGGCAAGAAACACCACTTTTTGGTCTTGTTGAAAAAAAAAAGTGTAATTGTTGAAAATTTTCTGACTAACAGTTCATGACCAGTGCCCTTCATCTTTATGCCAAAATTTGTAGATAGAAAGAATTAAGTTCTTTGTTTCCGATGTCTATATAATTATACTTTAAGTTGCACTACTAGAAAATCGGTCATCAGTGACGGAAATTTCCGTCACTAAAATCAGATTTCCGTCACTGATTTGACATCAGCGACGGAATAGGTCCGTCAACGCTCCGTCACTGATCAGTTGTCGCTGATTCTGGACACGCCAATTCCCGTCACTGATCACTTCTCTATTCTCTTGCTTTTTTCTTTTCCGCTGTTTTGTTTCGTTGCATGTGTATACATAATGATCATTGTCTCTATGTATGAACGGGTTGGGGTTCAGTTTTTAGTCTGACAAAAGCCAACATATAACTAAGCTTTTATCCTAACTACTTAAACAAACTTCATTAAAATTTCCAAAGACTTTCTTTGATGTATGTGCCTTATCTTTTAAATCAGGAGAAGCAGCTACATTTAACTCTAAAGCAAGACATAGAGGTGAACATCACAATATACTTTGCAAGCGAATGATATGGTATCAATCTGTTAGCAAGACAATACCTTTGCCTTATTCTCTAGCCATTTCTTTTCTGGTTTGTCATTTGGCAAGGGAAGCAATCCTGCTGACAGATATAGTGAAGTGGGCACTGAAGGAAAGCTTTTCTATTTTGCTGCTTTTGTTGATATTGAGAAACAAATTGGACCTCCTTTCTAATGCATGTCCTTTGAGTTCAAGTCGTATGTTCAGGCCTATCCAACCTCCTCCATTACAAAACTTGGAATGGCAGCCTCTATTGCTGTGTCAAAAGGGTTGGAATTACCTCCGGTGAACTTCTATCCAATAGCTTATGGCTATCTCAGGCAGTTATCTGTTTCATCGGGGAATATTCTTCCCCATGCATGCCACATATTTGAGTTGTCTATGCCTCCAGAGTTGTGGTTATCAGCTAATGAATACAGACTTCCTACTCGCGCTTGTGTTATATCAATACTCATAGTATCTATAAGGATCCTTTATGATCTAAATGGTTTTGGGAAATGGGAAAACAGTTGAAAAATATGCTCAGCTTCCCCTTACCAATGGTAATTATCAAGATTTCAGTTGAAAACGAGAGTGCTATATTGTAGGTTATATAGTTCCTTTTATGTTTGGTTTTGTAAACAATAATTCTTTTATAGTAGTGGAGGCTAACTTATTTTTAATGCTTGATAGAGTATTCCAAGGACTTGACAACATATCTTCAATACTGTAAGGATGTGGTTTTTTCTGGATCAGAGCCGTTGTGTGAGGATCACGACGAGGGAAAGATAATAAATGACTTGTGGGACTTTATGAGAAGAAAGAGGTAATTGGTTCAAGAGTTTCTGTTTTTGTGTTATTTGTTTTTGTTACTTCTTTAATGATATCTGTACTTGGAATTATGAAACTGAGCTTGCTGAATCATATAAATATGTCTTTGGAACCTTTGGGGATTTACTAGACACGTATAATGTTGGAAAATAGTACCCATGATTAGAATTCATCCCTTTTGCATATTTGGTGCCTAGATTCCCATATTACCAAAGTGCTAAACTCCATGTGCTGAATAATAAATATATTACTTCTGACTGAAGTCAATTATCTTCCCGTATCTGTAAAGCTTAGTCTGTATGTTCAACCACCTAGTTCAAGCCATTTCGAACAAGGAACAGACAAAACTGCCGATAGGGTCCATTCATGAAGGATTCTCTTTCTTCTTCAGAGCTTTGTTTGACCAATAGGGATTGGATGTTCAGCTGATCCACCAATCTGGTCCTCCCACCGTAGGCAAGATTAGGTCGTAGTTTGAGCTTTATCATTTTCATCTTAAAAGTTCTTTAGCCAATGGTTCAAGAAGATATACTTATGTGAATGCTGCTACTCTAGAGAGATTGTGCATTGCCCCTGGGTGGTTTTGAAGATGTCCTGCATGGAGTTGGGCATGCTGTTGCTTCCATTCGTAAGTCAAACTCATAAATGCTGCTTGGAATCTCTTAAGAGCTTTGGTTTTTCCAATTTGGACTGGAGAGTCTGGAGTAATGGCTAGGCTGTCGTATCAGAAGCTAAAGTTCTTGTGGGGTTGGATTTTTTCATATAGGAACTTGGGTACACACGTCCTTACATGGCCTCTTAACCCATTTTTTTATGTAAAGCTTTGGAGAAAAAGGTGAAACTTTGAAACCAACTATCGAATATCTTGAAAGAGAATAAGCTGGTGAATGGTCAGCAGAGTATAACTGTTGTCTTCTCGGAGTTGAATTTTCTTTAAAAAAATTTGGAGCTATATGGAAGAGATACCTGATTTTTATGAAACCAAGTAACCGACCCCAAAAGAGTTAAATTGTGGTAAGTAAGGAGATCTACTTTATTACTTTTCAAATTCAAGTGGCAACCTCACTTTTTAGGTTTCGAATTTGTTTTTTGGTTTATATGCCCCCGGCTAGTGCTTGTTATCGTTATTCTTTTGTATTAACTGTTTTCCTTCTCCTTTTCACTAAAATAATTTTCCAAGTTTGCTTTGTTTTGATTCAACCTTAAAGGCTGTACAAAACTGGACTCATTTGTTGGTCAAAAGTATTTTAGGAATTAGGGTAGGTCATGATCTGTTGAAGAAATAATTTTGTTTAATTTAGTTGTTTGTAACATTGGATTGTAAGAAGCGGAAACTATTAAATTTTGAAAATAAGCTTTCTTATGATGAACCCTTGTTTTGACAAAGGGCTAATGTTGAGAATGGAATGACTCGATTCACCTGGCCGAGTCCTCCGTCCTTTAAGAAAGACATGTATCAATTTGGGTAAGATAATGATATTTCTTTGTGTCTAGGCACATCTATATTTTCTCATACCCGAGTAGAAATTGTATAATCCCTCTATCCCAAAAGCATAGTCTCCTTTCTTTATTATGTCTTAGGTAATGAAATTTCACTAATTGATACAATGGGTTAACTAGTATTTTAACCAAAGTACTATTTAGCGGGAACCCAAAATAACCTCGTGCTTTCATATTTACCAATATTTCCAATATACTCAATTTCGGGGGGAAATGTTAGAAGTGTACAAATAATTTGGACAAAATGTTACCAATTTCGTTAAGTTTCAATTCAAATTCGTTAACGGAGCGATGATGTGAACTTTTAAGGGTTTCTTTCATAAAAATTCAAAGCTAAGGATATCTCCATGTTATAATTAATAGTCATCAAACTACATCACAATCAACACCCTTAAAAAATGGAAAACTCTCTGCTGTAGAACGAGTTTGAGTTTCTTTTATTGGTGGCGGAGGACTACTGGTCACACTCACCGCATGAATTACAGGTGGGGGTTGGGCAACTGTTGGAGGGGCGTTAACCACATTGGCATTGACATTAACATTAACAGATTATCAAACACACGGTTGGCATTAACAGTTGGACGGGGAGTAGTAACCGGAGGAGTAATGGGTAAGGGTTTGGCATTGTTGGGGAGGGCTGAAACGGGGATTAATTGAACAGAATCCTTGACTACAGTTGTACAACCACCAAGAACAACAAAATGGAAGTACAAAAGCAACTACCAGAAGAAACCAGAGAGCAAAGACAATAAACAACTACGAGACTGTTGGTTTCGACCAGTACCTTTCTCCATATGGTTTGCCGGAGGTGTGGTCGGTGACCGGCGTCTCATCAGATTTCAAAAAATAAACACATTTCACAAAAAATTAAACCCCTAATTCAACATTAATAGTATTAATCCAGAATAAACCGTCGCCATCATCATTATTAAATCAACAAACCCTAACTGGATCAATGATGACAAGAGTGGCTAGCTAACAGAGATTTAGAGGGGAAGGATATGGATGTCTGGAGATTGCATTAGCACGAATCACGAGATCAATCACGGCTGATTTTCGAAGTAATCGAAGAATATATATAAGGCCATCCACAATCGACAAGAGTGGCTAGCTTTTTATTTTTATACAGTATAGTTTTTAAATAAATTATTTCGTTTATAATTTGGGAAGGATATGGATGTCTGGAGATTGCATTAGCACGAATCACGAGATCAATCACGGCTGATTTTCGAAGTAATCGAAGAATATATATAACAAAATGGAACAGAAATGATTTGAAGTTGAATCATGAAACTACGTCACATTCACTATCCAAAGTAAGAAAACTACGTTACAATCAAAATCCAAAGAAATGTCTTTGGGGAAGAAGGCTTTATGGCCTTTTTTGCAATAATCTAGGGACTGAATTGTGATTAACATGGAGATACCCTTCACTTTGAATTTTTATGAAAGAACTTAAACGTTCACATCATCGCTCAGTTAACGAATTTGGATGGAAACTTAACAAAATTGGTAACATTTTGTCCAATTATTTGTACACTTCTAACATTTCCACCCGAAATTGAGTACATTGACAATATTGGTAAATATGAAAGCACGAGGTTATTTTGGGTTCCCGCTAATAATACGTTGGTTAAAATACTAGTCAACCCTTGATACAATATGATGAGTACTATCAGTAACAATTTTTAGAATTTCAAAAGTATTAATTATATTTTATAATTCTTTTTAGTCAAAAGTTTAATTTAGTTGACCAGAAAAAGTTAAAGTGGGACTGGTTTTGGGACGGATAATTGTTATGTTTTTATTTTAAAATAGGGCAAGCAATTTTGTTTACAGGGATATTGCAGCATTTTGTCAATAATGGATACGTATACATTGCTCTTGTTTCTTTGTTCTGTGAAGCTAGGAAAATGCTATGCTTATCTTTTTTTTTGTGGTTGACTAATAGGATCTAAAGACGATTGGAAGACCATGGTGCAGGCTCCTGTGGACGTAGGAGTGGGGACCACAAACGATCAGGAGATTTCAAGCCAATGGATGCAGTGGAAGCAATCCATTAGATGAATGTAATGAAGATGATACCAACTCAAACAACTCCCACACAAATAAGACATCATGTTCAGTGTCTGAAAATGAGCCAATAAGGCGATTGAAATTGAACATGGAAGAGAATAGTTTTTGTTACATACCGACAAGAACAAAAAAGAGGAGGTTTGATTACTGATAAAGCCATAAAGGTGTTTATACAATTATGCTTATGCTGCACTTGCGCAAGAGTAGTTGATCTTGACGTTAGGAACTTGCATCAAGCAGTAATGCATTTTGAGAGGAGATTTCATTAGCTTGGCTAGAGAAAAAAGTTGATCAGTGCTTCAAAGTGTTGCCTTGTACTGATGTTTGTGAGTTTTGCTGCTGCGATGATGTAGAACAAAATGTTTCAGATGATCCAATGGGTTTTTCTAACTTTAAATTTGTCATCTGTACTTTCTTAACCTAAGCTTTTGCTATTACATATTTTAAACATTACCCATTACCCATAAATCCGGATTCATTTATGCAAACCTTTTCTCCATAAATTACTCTCTTCGTTCTATGCAAAGAGTCTATTATATTATTTCAGAATATTTCACTTAGAGTACTTTTAAAAAAATTAATGCTTTTAATCTTCATAGTATTTCAACTTTTATATTAACATACTGATTTTGTTCAAGAATTATTGTAATTTTAACCAACTTCAATGCTAGTTATATACTTCTTCCATTCTGATAAACAGTTATCGTTTGAAAGTCAAATTTTTTAATAAAATGACAATAATTCTTTATTGATCTCTTCAGGTGGAATTGACGAATTATTTATTACTTTTAAAAAAATCAAATTATTTCGGTTGATAGTTGTTTGGAACTGTTCAAAAAAATACAGTAATAAAATTTCCGGACGATATTTGTTTGTTTGATCATAATCTCTTTCTTTTTGTGGTGTGGAGTCACAAACCAGAATGTCTCAATTCATAAAGGGGGTGCTGTATATAGCCAAACTCAAAATACTTAACGCCGAACGTGAAATTTTTTTTATTATCATAACTAGGTTATTACCCGTGCGATGCACGATTGATTAAGTATTATTTCCGAAAATTTAATTTTATAGATTAAATCTGCAAGCTATTTCAATGAATCAATAACAGTAAGATGTCCACATAATTAATAAATAAAATAAACATGAGATCACATCGAATCATCAAACTAAAAATTCATGCGAATTGAGGAATCATAATCAAATGAAACTTTTCTAAAACAAATGTAATAAAATCCCATTTTGGCAACAAAAAATGGTAAAAATAAAAAACTTTTACCATGAGAATCAAAGAGTTTTAATCTATTGAAACACGTCTAAAGCAAATGTCATAAAATCTATCCTCAAAAAAAAAAAAAAAACTTTACCACAAAAAATTAGAATCCTAATAAAGTGAAACATGTTAAAATCAAATGTGATAAAATCTATCTGCTATTAATCGACTTTGACAACAAAATATGATATAAAAAAAACATTTAACACCTATAAAGAAATCACCGGTTTTAAAATCTATCCAATTTTAATTTTTCGGTAAAAAAAAAAAGAATTTATACACATATTTAGTACCGTATGCATGGTTTTAATATATATATATATATATATATATATATATATATATATATATATATACATACATACATATAAAAGATGATTTTCTAAACTTGTAATAAATAATTAAAAATTTTAATTATAATAATTTGAAAAAAACGAAAAATAAGGTAAATATTAAAAATTAATCATATGAAATTGAAATATTAAAATCCTTGAGAATTGATAAAATCTATCTGCGCAAAAAAAAAAAACTTTTACCATGAAAATTTAGAGTCATAATCAAGTGAAATACGTTAAAATCAAATGTGATAAAATCTATTTGGTATTAACCGATTTTGACATAAAAAATGGTAAAAAAGAAAAAAAAACTTTTACTATGTATAAAGAAGGCACCGATTTTAAAATCTATCCGATTTTAATTGTTGGTAGAAAAAAAATAATATAAATAATTAAAAATTAGAATGAGAATAATTTGAAAAAAAGGAAAAATAAGGTAAATATTCAAAATTGATCATATGAATATGTAATGAAAATATTAAAATCTATGAGAATTGATAAAATCTATTTGCAAAAATAACTGTTACAATGAAAATTTGGAGTCATAATCAAGTGAAACACGTTTAAGTCAAATGAAATAAAATATATCTGCTATTAACTGATTTTGGCAGAAATTTTTTTTTAAAAATAAATTACCATGTATAAAGGAGACACTGATTTTAAAATCTATCTGGTTTTAATTTTTTGCAGAATTCTTTTTTGTATATATATATATATATATATATATATATATATATATATATATATATATATATATATATATAGTACTGTATGCACGGTTTTAATAGTTTTTTTTTTTTTTTTGCAAAAGTTGTAAAAAATTAATAAGACTAATTTGAAAAAAACGAAAAATAAGGTAAATATTCAAAATTGATCATATGAATATGTAATTGAAAGATTAAAATCTATGAGAATTGATAAAATCTATCCACAAAAAATCACTTGTACGATGAAAATTTGGAGTCATAATCAAGTGAAACGGGTCTAAATCAAATGTGATAAATCTATCTCGTACAAAACGATTTTGGGTAGCAAAAGATAATTGCTTAAATCGCAATTTGGTCATCCTACTTTTTCACTTTTTGTAATATGATGACTCTACAATTATTTTTTTCAATTTAATAATTGTACTTAGCAACATATAGCACGTTCATCACTCCATCCAATTTTTTGGATGAAAAACTTAAAACAATTGTAGAAACCCGAAAATTCCCTTGGGCTTAAATCACAATTCAAGTAAACGCATAAAATATAACAAATAAAAAAGGGGACACTTGATGTGAGAACCCAAACCCCATTTCATGTTTGTCATCATTATGACATGTTTTTAATATGCCTTGACATATTTGAGACTTCATTTCATTCATATCGTGTTGGCATTGAGTTGGTTGAGATCATAATAGAATAATGGTCTTCCATGCGTTGCATGCCTTGTTGTTGTTGTTTCGGGTGTTCGTATTAACGTGTTAGCACCTTAATAAGTTTCATGAGAGTCTTAATACATTGCATACAAGATTTACAATGTTCATCTTAGTTGTTTCATGCTTGGTTGGGAGTTTAGAAGCTTCGTTGCTTCGTTTGTGTTTTGTGGTTTAACATCATTGCTTGTATTGCCTTCATTTCGTCCCGAGAGAAGTTCGGTTGAGTTCTAGGCCTTGAATACAAGCCATAACCATGTTTAAACAAGCCTTATACATGTTCATAGATTGGTTGCATTTGGAAATATGATGATCAACTTATTACTTCACAGATTCAGTCCAGTTTTTGGGCGAACTTCGGGAAAATTCTGGTACCAATCTACTAAAGAGAATTTTCTAAAAATTTAGTATGTTCTACCTACATATGTTAGTATACTCCCTGTAAAATATGATATTTTTCCAAGGTGTATAAGTACCTCATTTAGGTCTTGACTTACGGCTGTGCCAGAATTCTGTTTTCAGGAAATCAGCTTCTGTACTTGAACTTGTAGTAGCCATATTTTGATGAATATAAGTCCAAATTGAGTAATTTAAAAGGCTAAACTATATTTTAAATAGTCTAGTTTGATAAAAATCAATAATCACCGCATTTGGAGGTGTGAGCTATTTATGGTAGATTTTACAAGATTGACTATCTGTTGTCCAGTTTTCGCATTTGTGAGTTTTGAGTGGATTTGGCTAATGACTCTTGAACCCTTGCCCCTTGGCCGACCTTGATGACTTGAGGCCACCTTTGTTGACTTGTCTAACACCCTTTTAGACCCTTGGATCATGGCTTATCAAAGGCTAGCATGCCTTGGCCAATTAGAAGTCTCTTAAAGCCTTTCACTTGGATTAGGGACATAGTGGGAAGTATATAAACACAAATATTCAGCCTTCCAGCCATTTTTGTCTAACAAAACCAGAGAACCAGAAGCTTGAGCTCCAAATTCGTCCATGGAGGAGAACCTAGGTTGAAGGACCATTTCCCGGAGATCCGGTGGTCCGATTGTCGAACCGAGACCGCCAAATCGAAGCTCTTGATCATCTCTACAAGAATCCTCTCTTTAATCAACCTTTCCTCCATTAATCATAGGACTAAGGTGAGTGACAATTCCCTGAGATTTTCATGTTAAACAAAATAGCATGACCCCTTCATTATAGTTGTTTTAATGTTGATTGTGAACATCTTTTGTGAAGACACAACCTTCAATTCAACATATAAAATGTGAGTATGATTTTATGAAATCTCTATGAAGTTATGATTTTGACATTTATTAAAGCATGAATGTTGTTTGTATTAAGCTTGGGAATAACTCTTGTGAAAGAATTCGGTTCAATTCAAGGTTTAACAAAATCACCGAAACTAGGGTTTGAAACTTCGAGATTGTGTTTAAGGCTAGTTCGAGGACATGAGCGGCTTAGTTATCAAGTTCTAAATGATCGGAGAACTTAGGAGAGGGCAATGTGATACATATAGTGTCGATGCTCTTCTTGGTTGAATTTTAGTAAAACTCACGGAGTTGAAATTAGGGAGTTATGAACAATACCGACTCACAATCAATCCCTACGGACGAATGTAGTTCGTTAGACTAATGAATTAGCTTTCGATACTTTGAGATGGATTGATGCTTATGCCTTGAGGTTTATGTGCTTTTAAGACTCGATTGAGTTCTTATGCGGTTTATGTGATCGTGTGAAGTAAATGCATGATCGAGAGCATGTTAGAGAATGATATATCTATTTAACATGATGAATTTAGTGCGTTAGACTAATGAATTAGCTTACGTGACTTTGGGATGGATTGAAGGGCATAATTGAAATGTGTGCTTATAAGACTCGATCGAGTTCTTATGTGGTTTGTGTGATCGTGTGAAGTAAATGCATGATTGAGAGCATGTTGTAGAATAGTGTACCTATTTGACATGTCGAATTCTTATTTGATTCCTTAAATGAGTAAACAACTACTTGTTGAATAAGTTCGCTCTTGTCGAACTTATTCCTTATTTGAATTTCATGACCCGTAAACATCTACTTGGCATTGCATGAGTCGGTGGCATATTTGATTGAGTCGTTGGTGTGACAATGCATCGCCGTCACGAGTTATGGGGCTCGTGATAGTGATGGGTTGTTATACCGGGTTTTTATCACACACGCCTTTGTTGGCCACGGTGGGGAAGTAGCACCTTTCTTTGTAACCAAGAGAGCACATTGGAAGGTCTAAGTACCAAGAGAGAGCTTGGTACCGGCGAAGAATTCGGTACTCGAGTAGAGAACTTCGATACTTTGATACACTAATCACGGGTATCATTGGCACGAATGTTAACGTTGTGTATTGCGGGAGCTACGTGGCGGCATCGGTTTCATATCATATCCTCCGTATATGTGGTTTACCTTTATAGCACTTATGTGAAACAATGTGCTACCATGGATATGTGTTTTAAGTGTTTATTAAATGAGCGCTTTGATTGACTTGATATTAAAAATGATATCTTGATATGTATCTTTGCATGATGCCATGACATGCATAATTGTTAACTCACAAAGTCTTTATGACTTACCCCTCCCTTTCTTGCTTTAGATCCGAGCCGTTCAGTACCGCTCGTTGAGGTGTTGAGGATTTGCGCTTGTCGTGATCGCACGCGACGAGGTTTTGGTTTTTAGATGTCCTTATTTTGTTACGTTTTGTAAGGGCGTTGGGTATAACAAGTCATTTAGACTTCGCTTGGGAATTTGGTTTTGTTGTATTTGTGTCTATCTTGGTATTCTATTTTGAGTCTTGGGCGCATGTCTGTAGAGCCTTGAATAGGCTGTATTATGGTTCATCTGTTTAAAACTTCCATTTGGGCATTACTTTAGCTCTTATTTAAGTATGTTGTTCTCAGGCATGTTATAGCCGTCGAGGTATATTTGCATGAAGCGTGTAGTGTTGGGTTCGGTAGTAAAGTCGCCGATGATTTGGTATAATTGTATTAATTGTTATATCGGTGTAAAAGTTTTAAAAATATTCCGGCCTTTTGGTGTCGAGTCGCTTCATCGAAATGTTGCGTCACGTCGTTTTCCAAAGCGAGTCTTTGATTGTATTGTTGTCCTATTTGGGCGACTTGACTTGTGATTCCATCTCGGGGTCGGGTCGGTCGTCACACTTGATCTTGGAGAAATCGAGCGAGCGAGGTTCTTTGGGTTTTGACGGATGGAGGCTCGGCCCGGCTCTGTTAAGGGAAGTTGATCGAAGAGAAATGACGACTGATTTGGGATGGTGAGAGGGCTGAGAGAGAGAGAAGGTGATAGCAGATGAAAGGGGGGGTTTTGGCCGGAGACAGAGCACGAAGGAGGCCAACAATGTTGGGTTGGAAAGAGATTGAGAGACAGCGACTATGGTGGATGGACTCGAGGTGGCCTTCAATGAAGACGAAAGCAGAGAGCACCCGTGTCTGGTTCGCTTGGTGTTAAGGGCGAGCGAACATGGGACACTTGCTGCCTTCGCCGAAATTTGAAGTAGGTGATTGAAGATGGTGTCTGGTTCTGACGGGGTTACTAGGTTTCACCGGAAAGAGGACGGCGTTGACAAAGGAAGGAGACTCAGTAAAAAGTGAATTACATTAAATATTTTTGGTAAACGTCCAAAATAATTATAATATTTTTTTCTTTTAGTAAAAAACGAATTACATTAACAGGCTTACTAAACAATATATTGTTTAATATAGAATATTATCATTACCTCATGAAAGTTTTAATATTTTATCTAACTTTATTTAAAAGTTATTCATCGATGTAATATAAAATATAAAAGATGAATGTCAGATAAATTTGTTGATAGACAACGACAAATTAGTAAAAGAGCACATACATTAAATTAATGTCTCTTCAAGGAGAATATAAAATGATTGTCAACCATAGTTATTTGCAACCGTATGAAGTGTACAAACTAAATGCAATAAATATTTTTGAAACAAATCATTTTGTTTCGATGTTTTGAAGCTTAATTTATAAGTAATATGATTAATTATTTTTATGCAACGTTTAATTCTTCTTCATTCTTATAAATTTTAGATTCTTATAGTTCTAAAACTTGAAGATTTTTAGAACCAATTTGTTGTTCGAGATGCTTAGGTATTTCCATTATTCTAATAAAAATGTTTTCTATATTTTATAACAAGTTTATATATCAATAATATCAATAAATTATATAACAATCAGTAATTTACTTCATACAACAGTAATATAAACGGGTATAATTATAACATATTATGAAATTTACAAACAATTTCATATAAATTAGTAAACATAAAAGACAAATTAGTAACTGAGCAACTACAATAAATTAACTCTTAACTCTGGAAAAAATAATTATTGTATGGTAATACTCTGTTAATACTCTACAATTTCATATAATTATTGTATAATTTCCTATTGCCATTCAAATATTTTTTGTTTAACCGTCGAATACTTATAAAAATTTAAGTAATTTTATATGTGAAATCTATAGATCGGACATAGGCTAAGGTTAGATTTAACAAATAATTGACAAATTTATAAGAAAATAAATATATATCTGACCCAAGGGGTGGGAGAGATGGCAAGACTAGGGGTCACACTTACCTATAAAAAATAGATAAATAAATAAATATATACATATATATGAGATTTTTTCTATTCAATTTTAATCAAGAAAAAAAAATGCATCTTTTGCATCATAAAAAAATGCATCTTTTGCATTCATAAAAAAATATATGTTTTTTGCATTCGAAAAAATTTTTAATTGCATTTTTGTATTAAAAAAAAAGCATCTTTTGCAATCAAAAAGAAAGAGAAATATTTTTGCATTCCTGCATGTAAAAAAAAAAGAAAAAAAGAGATGCACTCCTGCATGTATATAAAAAAACGTGTTTTACAATCAAAAAGAAAGAAAAATATTTTGGCATCCCCGCATAAAAAAAAATTGCACTTTAGCATGCATAAAAAATGTTTTTTTTAATTAAAAAAAATGTGTGTTTTGCATTCAAGAAAAAAATAATAATAAACACATGTTGCATATATTGAAAAATGCTCATGCAATATTTTAGCAAGCATCTAATAAATTTTCTATGTCACATTTGCATCCCCATAAAAATGATATGTGCACGCATTAGTGATTCATCATTTGCATTAATCTTCCAAATGATTGCATTTTTAGCATTCTCAAAAATGAAATGTTGCAAATCTTGAAAGAAAATATTTACATGGTGTTTGTCATGTTTCTGCAGCATATGCATTCATAAAAGTGAATATTATCGCATAAAATATTCTTATTACATTTTGCATGCATCCAAAAATGTGCCCGAGAATGTATCCAAAAAAAATGTGCATCATGATTTCAAAAAGTCTATTTCATAGGCATGCATCATATACAAATATTTTTCAGTGTAAACATGCATCATGTAGCCAAATTGCATCAATGATATAAAATGTGCATCACAAAGTCAAATAGTGCCTACAATTCAAAGTATGCATTGCAAAAGTAAATCGCATGAATTTCATATTTTGTCATGGATAAATTGCAAAATTGTATCATTCTAGCACATAAATTACATGCATAAGCATCATAAGCAGGATCATGGATGCTCCAAAAGCCCAAAACAGCAGAGAAATCTAGCAGATCTGAAAAATCATCCAAATGGGTTTGAGAAAAAGAAACTTACAGTTGAATTCAAAAGATTTGACACGTGGGTGTTCCGATCACGAAGGAGATTGCTCCAATCATCATTCGAATAATAATATTTGACATGATTTCGGATCAAGGGAGGAAGTTCTTTCCTCTCTTCGCCCGAATCCGGGTACATCGGTGCCTTTCCCTTCCGAGATCGCGAAGAAGAAGTCATCTATTAAGAAAAACACACAAATTAGCGGAAGAAAAAGAGAAGAAATGAGAAAGAAATGGACAGCAGTAACAATGGCGGCCAAAGGAAACGAAGAAAGAAATGAAGAAGCATAACTGTTTCTGCTCCCATTTCCCGTCACTTATGAGGGAAGAAAAGGGAATTTTCCCTTTTCCCCCTCCAAAGTTCAAAAGTTCAGCACTTAAGTCCTCAAATTTCTAAAGTTGCAAAATTTCCCCTAAAGCTTAATGGAAAGTTAACAAAGTTAGCTTTGTTAGCAAAAATTGGCGGCCATCCATCCAAAATCAAATAAAAGCTCATATCCCCAGCAGGTCAACCGCAAAATGATCAGAAAAGCAAAAAGAATCAGCAGCAAAGGTAAAATTCTCAGCAAGAAGCAAGAAAAAATGTGTATAGCAAGAAAAAATGCGCATAGCAAGAAAAAAATGTGCATAGCAAGAAAAAAATGTACTTTACGAAAAAGAAAAAAATGCAAA
The DNA here is from genome assembly GCA_013146195.2 of Codonopsis lanceolata. NCBI lineage: Eukaryota > Viridiplantae > Streptophyta > Magnoliopsida > Asterales > Campanulaceae > Codonopsis > Codonopsis lanceolata. Next base: position 62,209,628 of record CM028377.1, on the reverse strand, counting down.
AAAGAAGAAAATGCAAGAAAAAAAGAGAGAGCAAATAAGCAAAAAAAGAAAATTTCCAGTAGAAGTTGGAAAAGCAGCAAAAGAAAATTTCCAGTAGAAGTTGGAAATGCAGCAAGAAGAAAATTTCCAGCAGAAGTTGGAAAGGCAGCAAAAGAAAAATTCCAGCAAAAGCTGGAAAAGTAGCAAAAGAAAATTTTCAGCCAAAGCTGGAAATGCAGCAACAGGAAAAAATCTAGCCGCCGAAGCAGCAGAAGACACCGAAGCAGCAGAAGTCGCCGAATTAGCAAAAGCAAGGCAATGGTAAGAGAAGGTAAAGTATTTTACCCTTTCTTTGCAAAAATGATGTGTTCCACCATCATGTTTGTCAAGGGGTCTTTACCTTTGAGGATGCGATGTTTTCCTGCTTTATAGGTGTAGCATAGGATCATCTCCTCGCGGGGCGTAACCCCAAGGGGAATGATCAACCCATGATGTGTCCTACCATCGTGTTCGGTAAAGGGTTCGACCCTTTGAGGATACGATGTTTGATCTGATTGTGTTCAGCCTTTTCTGCGAAGGGGTGGAGACCCCGGGACAATTAAAAGGCTATCGTGCTTCGACGAAGGACCCTGTCCTGAGGAGGCGATATATCCCACCATCGTGTTCGGCAAAGGGTTCGACCCTTTGAGGATACGATGTTTGATCAGATTGTGTTCAGCCTTTTTTCTGTGAAGGGGCGGAGACCCCGGGAAAGTTAAAAGGCAATCGTGCTTCGACGAAGGACCCTGTCCTGAGGAGGCGATATATCCCACCATCGTATTCGGCAAAGGGTTCGGCCCTTTGAGGATATGATGTTTGATCTTGGCATTCCACCTAGCGTTGTTTGTTTGCATCGGACCGAACTACGTTTGGTCTGATTCCTTTTATTAAGGGATACGTAGGCAGCCTACTTTGGTAGGTCCGACCATCAGAGCACTTAAATTGTATATCTGCTTAAAAACTACGATAGCCTGCTATAACCGACTAAATATGTCTGGGATATGTGAGATTTGGTTTGCATTATAAACTGTTGCATTATACCTGATACCTATTGCATTACTCCCCATTATAATTTCCACGAAATTTGGGAGTCTATTTCTTATCAATGATGTTCGTTTACTCGGTAAGTTGCGGGTTACCTGTAAACTCCATCGTTGAGGGGCTTTGTAGACACCCCAATTTCGTACCCCTGGTATCTAACATTGACATGCGATATCAAGACATTTTTAAACTTAACAATTGTCAAGTTACAGGGTTTAAAAATGCAAAAGACAAACCAGGACGCGTAAAACAATGAAATGCAGGGGCCATAGTGTCAAAAGGAGGCTAAGTTTGAAGGCCAGGCGCTGCCACCAAGTCTTGTGGGTGTGGTGCCCAGGACCCATGGGTTCGGCGCCAGATCCCCAACAGTGCTTTACGATTTGAGAATTAGTACAAGCATTCAAGCGCGCAGTACAAGCTAATAAAGCACAAAAAACAAAATTTAAAGACAGCAGTGTCCCTCCTCTCACCTATAAATAGAGGTTTCTGCTTCAGTTTTTGAGACACAGAAAGCCGAGAATTATTCTCACTAAAATGTTGAGGGTTTATTTTACGCCGTGATAGAGAACGATCGTGAGATAGTGAGTTCCCCCTCCTATAAAGGCTCAAAACTCTGCCAAATCTCCTCCAAACACAAAACCAACCGGTCAAAGTGAGCCTTAGCCCCCCAGCTAGGTTTCCACCCTATTCCCCCGGTCCAAAAATCCCAAAAAGAGCAGTTGCTCTGCCCGAATCCAAAGGTCAAATCCGCCAGAAGCTAGCAGTTGCTCTGCCCGATTTCCGCCAGCTGCAAGCAGACAACAGCAAAAAAAGCAAGCAGTTGCTCCACCCGTTTGACGGTGCCCAGAAGCAACTTTCGGAAGTAGTTATTTTGCCCGAACCGTAGCAATAGCAAAAAGTCTTCCTCTCCCGGAAGGACAAAGCGAGCGCACCCACGCTCTTAAAGGTGAATCTTTAAGGGTTTTATTTATAAAAATATTATTTTCATTTGGCCCAATGTAAAAAAATATAAGTTGTTATGTTGCCCGGATCTATGTAGAAAATAGCATTAAAAAGAGTCATTATTATGAACAAATATTTTTAAATGTATTTGTAATTTGTAATTACTGAAAGGAGGCGACTGCAAGTCCGTAAATAATGTAAATACAGATATATTTGTTTCCTTTTTTAAGGCTTTATTTATTTGCAAGATAAATATAACAAAAAGCATATTTTAGCCAAAAACTGTTTTGAGACCGAAATGGCGAAGTGAGTGTCTAACCCATTCCCACCTCGTAACTTAGACTATGAACCATTTTTCTACAAACTCTGATTTATTTTTGGTTTTTCTTTGTTTCTCATTAAAATAAAGATGGTGACTATGTTAAAATATTTTCGATCACAGTGAGGCCCGCAACATCCTTTCTTCCACTTTTCCATTTTCCCCTAAACAAGGGAGAATGAAAATGAAAGGGTGATGCACTTCTTGTATTTTGTTTTCCCCTAAACAAGGGAGGATGGGATGCGGGGAAACCTAAAGCACTCATAGTGATCCAAAATAAGCCTAAGGTCATGGTGAGGCTCGCAACATCCTTTTTTTGCACTTTCTCGTTTTCCCCTAAACAAGGGACGATGAGAATGAAAAGGGTGATGCATTTTTTGTGCCTTGTTTTTTCCCTAAACAAGGGAGGCTAAGATACGAAAAAACCCCAGGCACTCATAATAACCTAAGACATTTTTCGAAAAGTCCATAGTGAGGCAGGGCATGTTCCCACGCGCTCTCGCAACATCCAGGAGGGTGAGATACGGAGAAACCCAAAGCTCTCATAATGGACCAAAAAGCTCACTTAGGTGACCGAGGCGTATTCAACGCGCTGTTGGCAACATTATTTCTGCACTTTTAATTTCGTCCTCCCCTACACAAGGGAGGATGGAATGGAAAGAGTGATGCTCCTTCCGCATGCCACGTTCCCCTAGAAAAGGGAGCGCGAGGCGCGGGAGGCCGACCTTCCGGGGCACCCACAATATGCTTGAAATAAAGTAGGGCTATTCTCCTAAGGAAATAAAGTATCTATGAAATTTATGGGAGATGAGTATTGTTATAATGAACAAAAATTGAAAAAGTGTACATATAATCACAATTTTGGCGAATGCATCTTCCAATGCAGCTACATTGGGAACTACATTCAGATGATCTAGACATTTTTCACACGTGTGTGACTGCATTAGACTAGATTTTGTCTGATCTGATTTCCTCATCTGTTAGGCATAAATTTTAGGACATGTTCTGTATTGATAATATCAGCCTATAGAAATTTTGTCCTTATCTCAAAAATTGCAAAATAATTACCTAAGTATTCCATGTTGAACAATATTATGTGGGAGTCTAATCTGTGTGGAGTATTAAGAGTTTTTGCATCATGGATATAGGCTGCTATATTGAGTGCTTGGGATTGTACAATTTTTGGGATATCCTTAATTGTGTGTGCTATGAATCCTTGATATTGTTTTGAAATTCAAAAATTCAAAATTGTGAAAAGAAATCATGGTTATACCAATATCCAGTACTTTCATTCATCTCTCATCACATTGTAAGTCAAAAAATCAGATTTCTAGCTATTTTTGTGGGTGATTTGGTCAACCTTGATTTTATTCAAAAATCAAATTGCTTGAGGCTTATCACATATTGCCCTATCACATTCCCTGGTTTTTAGTAACTAATGGCTAATTCATTTAGTGATTGGCTTTTAAGTGGTTCTACCAAGTTGATGCTCAACTCTCTCTCACTCTTTGCTAAAGCCATCATCCACGTTGCTGAAGACCACTTGCTGCCATATTTCTTCTCTCTTCATCCCATCGCTGAAAAACCCTAACATTACTCATGGCTTCTACTCCTTCCAGCTCTACAGAATCCCCGAAACAGCATCCCTCTGTCGATGTAGCTTCCAGTGCTACTTCCCCCAAAGCTACATTGCCTCCAACCTCATCTCCAAAACATCCAGGTAATGCAATTGTGCTTGCTAACCCCCTTCCTGAACCCTTCTCCTGCATATTGCCTAGGGAACAAGGAAATGCCATTGACGTTGAGAACCCTGGAGATTTATCTGGTTTCCCCCAAATTGGAAACCCTAGCACGCGTAAGTCCAAGCGGCTAAGGGGGATTCCAAGTAACTTCGAAAATCCTAGTGTTGCTGAGGTAGAGATGGCCAAGAAACTCGAGATTACACCTAGCCAATTTGAAGAAGGTATTCCAATTGCAAGTGACAGTGATGATGATGATTTTGTTGGACCTGATGCTGGGGATAAATTTGTTGTTGAACCCCGTCCATCTACTCACACCATTGATAGCAGTTCCTCTATTCCTACTCCTTTAGAAACTGTAGATGAAGATTACCCAATTCCCTATCCCAAAGTGGTATTCCAACAATCTCCTGCTCATAATGAGGACTCTACTGATGCTCCATCTGCTACCCCTGAAGTGAATCTCTCTGATATGAGTTATTCAAATGAACAGAGAACCCTTGCTGACTATTTGGTGCAAATGAAGAATGCATCTCCAAATCTCTCTTCACCTCCTACTTCTACCCCTGCCAAGTCCTCAAGCTCCTCTGAGTTTGATGACAGTTCTGATCAAGACTTTGCAGCAAAAGAGATTTCACCAGAAGAAAGCGAAGAAAGTGAAGAGGTACCCTCGAGGTTCACCAGAAGAAGAGCTGCTACTATTACCAATGTAGCTTCAAATGTAGCTCATAATGTAGCACCTGAAGAAGCTACATTCTCTTCTGCACCAGCTGGAGTTGGGTTAGGTAACCCTTTTTCTGATACTTTTATCTCATATGTTGCTTCTTTAAGGTATAACACTACTATAAAAATTGTGGATGAAAGAATTATTCCCATGGAAGATCTGATTGCCCAAAATCTTGTCCAATTCTTTTCTGATAGGGGTCTCCTAGTCACCTTGTCTTATGCTTCTCCCTATGTTAGGGAAATTATTTTTAAATTTTATGCTAATCTTGAGAAGAGGATTGCCACAGCTTGTGATCCTAGTTATGAAAAGGTTTTTGTTAGAAATAAGGTATTTGACTTCTCCCCATTTCTGATCAATAAGCATTTTGGCTCTCCTACTATTGGTGTGGTTGGTCTAATTTCTGATCTGAACCTATGTGTCAAGGAATTAACTGGTGGGCTGGTTTCCAAGTGGCCAAGAAAAGGGGCCAAGGTTAGTACCTCAAAGCTAACCTCATTATATGATGTTATGCACAAGATCTGTTGTGCAAATTGGGCTCCTACCTCAAACTCAAATGCTGTTACAGAAGAACATGCTAGAATTTTGTGTCAGATAGGTCTAGGAATTCCATTTAACTTTGGGGACTTTGTCTTTAGAAATGTTGTGTCTCTTGCTGAGTCTGAAGGTAACAAAAGAGCTCTGCCCTATCCCTCTCTTATCTACAGCATTTTAGTAGCCCAGGCCATAGTTCCCAAAGATACTGAGAGATTGACCCCATTCTGGATCCTCTTCATATCTACATAAAACTCTTGAAGGGTGCTAGGGTGTTGAATCTGCCCTTGGTATATCCATACCCTCCAGCTCCTGGTTCCTATCTGCTATTCTCCTACTCCTGCTACACCTTCTGATCCATAGCCTGTAGTTCTTGCTCCAGATTTGGCCAATGTAGCTTTTAATGCAGTTACATCTGGTCGACATCGATCAGCCCCTGATCCTTTCTTTGTTGGCACTACTGCTCCAATGTCTGTGTCCTTTATTACAGGACAACTTGCCCAAATCCAATCTCAGATTGCCGTACTTCAGAACTTAGCTGCCTAGTATTCTGCTTGGCTTGCCTTGCATTTTAGCCAAATAGGGGGAGGTAATCCAAATGTTGGTGTTGTTTCTGATGAAGCTGCTGCTGCTCAAGCTCAAGATGACCCTGAAGATGTGTGATGTATTTGACTTGAATCTAATCATGTTTCTGTTTCTTGTTTGTAACTAATGTTGGTCTTCAAAACTCTTTGAAAAATTTGTCTGCTCATTTGATACTCTTGGTCTGTAATAATTTCTGTTCTGTGGATTTTTGCACAATTGATTTGGGATATACCATGTTGGTAGTCAGTTGCATATTTTCTCATCTGGTTGCTTTATTCAGGGGGAGTTTTTGCTAACAAATGCAGGTTTTGAAGAAACTTGTTTGTGTTGGATATGTTGAAACACTTGGCATATTATTTGACCAGAAAGGCTCAACAAAGGGGGAAATTTTAAGTTTACCCATTTTTGGAAACAAAATATTTACTAAGATTTTTTGTTTTCTTGATCCTAAAGTTTAGGAGTAATTATGGAAACAAAATCTTGGTAATATTCTTTCCTTAAAAACGTGTCCTAGAGTCCTTGGTTTATTTGGTAATAAAATCTAGTGAATTTAGGAAGATTATTTGTTTACCAATTCTAACTCCTAATCCTTTAGTGTGTTGGAGTTTGTTTCCTTCTTTATGTGTAGGTCTTCTTCATGGTATAAATAAGAGACACGACTGGAAGCTTGAAAGTGCAGACAGAGCATAGAGCATAGCAGAGCAGCAGATTTAGATCATAAAGAGAGAATTCAGAATTCCAGTTTTGCTGAAAATGAATGCAGTTCCAGATCGGCAACTATAGAAGCTATATCAGGAACTACATTGAGTTGCTGGAACAGTTTGTCTTCCTAGGGTTTCTAGGAAGTTGATTTTTTAATCCCACGTTTTCTCTACCATTTGTTTCTGTGGGTTTTGCTATCCAAGACTTGTTGTCTTGTGAGAGTGTTTGTTTTTGTGATTTCACATAATTTTTTGTAAAACAATTCATCTCTTTTAGTGAAATCTTTTTGGCCATGAGGCTAGATCTACAAGTATAGGCTTGTAGATTGTTTGGTAATCGTTTGTGCTTATTTCCTGCTTTATAATTAAAGTCTTCCGCTGTTTATTATTTTTCTGACCAATGCACCTTCCAGTCTCGCTTCCGCACAAGCTATATTGGGAACTGCATTGACAGTTTGATGAATCCTAGCTACTATTGTTCTTACAACGCACAGAGGGAGGGAAGGAGGGAGGAGATGGTATGTTTATAAGAAGTAATGGTAAATTAGGAAGGTAGTGTTTTTAAGGAGTACACTCATAAGAATGAGGGGTCAAAATAACACAACTTTTTTATTGATTACTGTATAATGCATAAATTTTCCCTATTGTTTGATTGATGTGCAGAAATCCCTCTGTGATACGCTACTAAGCTCAAAACTAGGGGTGGTAAAATGAGTGTTATAGATAATCATGAGTTATTTTATTATTCATAGATAATCATAAATAATAGGCTAACACATAATTATCCATAACACTCATTTTACTATCCATACACAAAACCCTCTTGTAGTTGTGGTTAATAAGGAAGGAATTACATTCTTAACTTTTTTTAACATGAGTCAATCATATGACCAAAATATCCTTGGGTGATGACTAACTTTTGTTTCATAGCCTATATAAACGAATTGTTAATATCTAATCTATTTCGCAATTTGGGAGGAATGATCTCGGAGATTAGCACAATTTTGATTTATGGCACTGGTCGAACAAAACAAAACGTCAACGAAGGTTAGGAAGACGACAGTTTTTAGGTATGTCATTTAACTTGCCGCAATTAAAGCAATATCTATATTACAATACAACTTGGATTGCATATGTGCAATTGATAAAATATCTATAATTATTTGTAAAAATAATTATTTACAAAGTTAAGAAAAATACTAAAATTTTAAATTGAAAAATAGTCAATTTAAATCAAAAGAAGTGATAATAATAATTTAAATTGAGTGTATAAAACATTCTTCTGATTTTTAATGTTGTTATGAAGGGTGGATTCATCTTTTTTTGTTTAACTATTTTTTTAAAATGTCTAAAACACAATTTATTAAGTTTTTCTTTAGGTGGTTTGGGTTTTAAAATGAGTATTATCTTTTTTGAAATTTTTTGGTTTAACTAAGAATATGTATAACCACTAAGACCACTCTAAAAGATAAACTGTTTTTATATTATTAAGATCACTCTAAAAGATAAACTGTTTTTATTTTATTTTTTAAAAATAAGAATAAGTAATAATATGTATAATTACTAATTTGGAATTCTTCCAATTTTTTACGTTCTTAATAATATGCATAAAATATAAAATACATTTTTCATTAAATAAAACAGGTTACGCACTTAAAAAAAAGTTAAAAAAAAATTAATACCCTTGGTGTACATGTTAAAAAAAGTTTATATTTTAGCGAAAGATTATTAATTGTATAAGGGCAAAGCTGGTTGTCATCCTCAAAATCTAACAAGGTACCACATCTGTTTTTTTTAATAAAATTACAAATAAATGTTTTAATTTTTTTTCTCATTTCTTGACATCCTTGCGTGGTGTAATCTAGTCTATATTACAATACAACTTGGATTGCACATGTGCAATTGATAAATGCTAATGAGGGGTCGAGATCAATTCATTTACCGAGATCATATGGTCCCAATTTCGTCTAGATTTCACATGTGTGAAGGGCGGTTGAACGGCGGTTGAGCAACCCCTGCACACCCCTTCTCACATGTTCTCTCCACCTCCTCTCTTTGAATCGGTATAATTCCAACTGGTATTGTTGTCCTATTTAAGAATAATTATTTAAAAATAAAAATAATTATTTACAAAGTTAAGAAAAATACTAAAATTTTAAATTGAAAAATAGTCAATTTAAATCAATAGAAGTGATAATAATAATTTAAATTGAGTGTATAAAACATTCTTCCGATTTTTAATGTTGTTATGAAGGGTAGATTCATCTTTTTTTGTTTAACCATTTTTTAAAAATGTCTAAAACACAATTTATTGAGTTTTTCTTTAGGTGGTTTGGGTTTTAAAATGGGTATTATCTTTTTTGGAAATTTTTTGGTTTAACTAAGAATATGTATAACCATTAAGACCACTCTAAAAGATAAACTGTTTTTATTTTATTTTTAAAAAATAAGAATAAGTAATAATATGTATAATTACTAATTTGGAATTCTTCCGATTTTTTACGTTCTTAATAATATGTATAAAATATAAAATACACTTTTCATTAAATAAAACAGGTTACGCAGTTAAAAAAATTAATGCCCTTGGTGTACGTGTTAAAAAAAAGTTTATATTTTAACGAAAGATTATTAATTGTATAAGGGCAAAAGTGGTTGTCCTCCTCAAAATCTAACAAGGTATCACCTCTGTTTCCTTTAAAAAAATTACAAATAAAAAAAATCTAACAAGGTACCGCATCTGTTTTTTTAAATAAAATTACAAATAAATGTTTTAATTTTTTTTCCACTGCTGACATCCTCCCTTACTTGCGCCATGCCATAGGCACGGGCACAAAGACTAGTATATATATAATGGTAATGGTAGATTTCTCACTCCAAAATTTTACTTTTGAATTATTAACTTTTCAGTTACCATTTCACTATTTCTCTCTCTTATCTTCTCTGGTTATATTTTTCTTTCTCTCTCTCGTCTTCTCCTTATTTTCTCTTTCATCACCACCATCTCCTCTCTTTTAATTATATTTAAATATTTATCTCTCTTTAAATATAAAAAATTGTAACTAAAACAAAAATAATAGTTATAAAGTTAAGAAAACAAAAATATAAAAGGTTAGTAAAATAAAAATAATTTATGGAACAAGCCACTATAAAAATAAAAGTTATAGAATCAACAAAACAAAAATAATTTAATACGCAGGTTAGTAAAATAAAATAATTTACGGAACAAAAGTTTAAAACAAATTCTTAAAAATATATATGTAAAACAAAAATGCGTTAGTAAAATAAAAATATTTTATGGAACAAAAATAATAGTTACATAGTCAATAAAAACAAAAACAATTTAAACTGAGGTTACTAAAATAATAAAAATAATTTATGGAACAAAATTTTAAAACAAATTCTAAAAAATAGCTATGTAAAACAAAAATACATTAGTTAAATAAAAATACTTGATTGAAAAACAATAATAGTTATGGAGTCAATAAAACAAAAATAATTTAAACTGAGGTTAGTAAAATTATAAAAATAATTTACTGAACAAAAGTTTAAAACAAAATTTTAAAAATATTTATGTAACAAAAAATATGTTAGTAAAATAAAAATATTTGATGAAACCAAAAAAAACATTTACATAGTTAATAAAACAAAACAATTTAAACTAAGGTTAGCAAAATAATAAAAAAAATTACGGAACAAATTTTTTCCGTAAAACTAATTCTTAAAAATAAAACAAAAATAATAGTTACAAAGTCAATAAAACAAAAAAAATATAATTGAAGTTATTAAAATCAAAATAATTTACAAAACAAAAATAATATTTAACGGTAAAAATAATTTCGTTATTTTGATTTTAGCTTATTTTCTTCTTAAAAATTTCTTTATTCATAAAATATAAATATAATTTAATAAAAGTAATCATTCAAAAGGAAGAACTTATTTGAGTTCATATTCTATTTGAAGAGCGGAAAAAATTCAAGTTTGTTCGAAAACATTTATTATATAGAGTTTTTAAATAGTATAAAGTGTTCGGGGTTGTCAGACCATGAAATTGACACTTAAAATTAGTGTTCCAGTAATACTATTGACAAACATTGACCATGTTGTAGGGTTGTGCAATGGAACAAGACTAATCATCATAAATCTTGGGGATCATATTGTTGAAACAAATTTTTTCAAAGGAAGCAATGTTGGAGAAAATATTTTTATCCCAAGATTGTCATTAACGCTATTCGATGTAAGACTGTGTTTCAAGTTTAGAGAAAACAATTTACATTGTTGGTATCATATGTAATGACAATTAACAAATCCCAAAGTCAATAACTGAACGTAGGTCTCTATTTGAAAAAAAAAACAGTTATATATCGTAGTTTTTAGAGTAACAAATTATTTTGGTTTGAAGATATTGATATGCGGTGAAGATGAAAAACCAACTAATAAGACAACAAATATTGTGTATAAGGAATTTTTTTAGAATCTATAATGATTAGTAATATACTTATATTTAATTGTTAATAAACCGATCCTACTTATTTTCATTTATGTACTATTTAATTGACGTGCATTTGATGCACCAGTTAAAAAAACTAGTTACCTTTAAACTTCTTGGCATTTCCCTATTTGACATTTTCAAAGCACTTTCTTTTGTTGTCAGTAATTGATTCAACAAGATAGATTTTTGCCTCCATCCGGACCTTGTTAGACTTGGCTTCAGCTTTCCGGCTACCTTCATCAATTTCAAACCGTATGATTGAGTCTTCAAGTTTCATTTTCTTTCGTTTATATTTGAGGTAATTCTTAAAATCCTTCCCCAACGACGTCAATTTTTCAATGACAATCAGTCACAGTCACTTGGAATGTTTCACTTAGTACAATTCCTTCCGCTTCCAACTCATGCAGTATATTATGAATTTCAAACACTTAGCTAGTCACTGTTTTGGTGTCAACCATTTTGAAGTCAAAGAATTTGCCGACGACGAATTTCTTTGATTCGACATCTTCTATCATGTACTTCTTTTACATTGTTGAGTGAGTCATCCAAACGTTTAAGGATATAGTTCCTGCATAGAAAATCATTGTGATTCGAAGCTTCCAAAGAATTAAGTTTTGATCGTCAACAGTGGTGGATCTAGGAACTTTGTTCAGTACTGTGTCATAATTGATGAAGTTGGAACAAAGCTTTATACAAGTCTATTGATGTAGATGAAATGTGACGGTGAAGTGCAAGGCTGCTAATTCTTGAAACCATAGTTTTCTTAAAACAAATTCGTCCTTATCATGTAAGTGCTTGAAAAGCTAGTATGGACGTATGTTTCCCAAAATACAACGGAGAACTAGAAAATCTTTGCACTTAAAGATTCCAACGAAATTGAACTAGTGCCTAGACAAAAAGAAAATTAACAAAGTGTGGGCTCACCGAGCATGCAAATTTAGTCTGACATTCGTGTTCGTGAGATGTACTAGCACATGAATTCGGTAGCCCGAAGGTAAATTGGATCATGATTTGCAACCCCCTGAGGGTGCGCACATGAAAGAGCCTCTACACGAGCTTACCCCATATACATAAGGAGCTTGTATTTAAACTCTTAAACTTTTGTTAATTTCTCAATATGGGACAAACTCACTTTCAATACCATATTTTTATCATTCATAACTTATTTATTTAAATATCAAATTAGAAAAATAAATATACGATTTTAATGTTCTTACGGAATAAAACATATTCTCACAATTACCCTTTATATTACACAAATAACTCACAAAGAAATGTATGCCTCAGATAGTTAAGTTGCACAATTTCTTTCATCAAACACAATTTTTCCAATATTGTCACCTCTTAAAATCCATATCTATGAACTTGACGGATTTTTCGCCATTAGTAGGATGAGAGAACAAGTTCATGAGCAGGAATGGTAGCAGGAGCGGATGTAGTATTATTTTATTATTAACATTATTTTTTCTTGTTGATTGGATGAGTATAGAGGAGGTTTGATTTATTATATTGTTATCTTATTTGACCATTAATATTTTTTCTCTATAGGGAGCGGGAGGGGATCTTATGATTATAGTGATTTATAAGTGTAAAAAAGAAATTATCAGTAATGAAATAAATTAGAAATAAAAGGCGGAAGTGGTTCGTCAAAGATGTTCAGTATTTGTGCATGGTTGACACCCCTAGTTAGTTTGGACGGAAACATAGCACAGGGGGTTATCCGGCACATTGATTAAACTATTAAGTTTTCTTTCTTTCTTTTCTTCGCATTTACCCTATTTAATTTCTCAAATTTCGTCAAAATTAAGTAGAATAAATAAGATTTTGAGGAGTAATGGTTTTGTCAGAGTTGTGTTAAGAGCTATGTCATTAGGTTGTACTTAGATGTCAAGAAAGCGTGGTGAAGAAAATAATAATAATTAGGCCAAGTTATAATTTCATTAAAAAAAAAGTGGGCTTAAAATTAATTTAACCAAAATACCCTCCACATTAAAATGAAAATTATAAAATTACCCTTGCACATAATAAATGTTTTAAATTTTACAACGTCCATTGGGGGTGGGTGAAAAATAAGAAAAAAATATATGAAACAAACCTTAGATTGGAATGCAGTATGAGATTTTGTGGATATATTTGGGAAAAAAAGTAATTTGGCCGTAAAATTAAGTCCTTTTCTTGTACTAATACATTTAATGTGCGTTTGGGTTTGGATGGTTAGTTAAATCGTGGCGGATATGAGTTGAGCAAGTATTTATCAATGCTTGGTTTTAACTATTAAGTAGGGTTAATTAATGGGTTTTGGGTTTTGAGTTTTGAGTCTTGAGTGGTGATATATGATCTCAATATTTTCAGAGTAAACCTTCATGGTAGATACCTACCCTAAGCGTAAGCTTCATTCAAACTTGAGTACAAGTAGGTTGTTCGATATGTTGCGAAACGAGGCACAATATTTTCAATGGGGCGTAACCGGAGTCCCATGTATGACTTGTCTCAACTTTGAACAACTTGCTGACAAATTAAGGTTAAGGCTACTCCGTTTTGGGTCTGATAGCCATTAGTTTTAATCCTCGCATTGCATCTCTAAGTCTCTAACTGGCATTTGTCCTCCTCAACGGATAGTACCCCCACCCCACACTTAATCTTATCATAATTATGCAAAATGATTGGCACAGTGAAACTTTAATTAGTGTGATAATTATGTATTCAACCTATAATAATACTCCAGTTTAATTTAACCCTTAATCAATATCTTATTCCCCATAGCATAGAGTATTAATTTATTAATTGGAGTAAACAAAAGAGGAAAACCAAAGGTTGCAGCCTACAACATCCAACCAAATAAGGAAAGGTGTCAAGCTTCTTTTTCAACACTCCTTTTAAATCTCTCTCCAGACAACAGAAAGAAAGAATGAGAAAAAAAATAAAATCTGATTCTGCTTGCCTTTAAAGCTCAGATTGCAAGATAACATATTTTAATTTTCAGTACTGTCACACCCTATGGTTGCACCTTCTCGCTGGAATCCCTTCATTTACCCTTCCGGCAACAACCACCAACCGAAAGGCGAAAGAGAGGATAGAACATATATAGTAGGGGTACATCTGTCATTGCAAGTGTGACGGTAAGGGTACCCATGCTCAAAGGGCTTTCTATTAGTAGTATAAGTAAAGCCCATATTAAAATATTAAGCAATGATTAGGAAGAGAGGAGATTTTATCATGAAAAAAATTGCAAGGAGAGAGAGAGAGAAAAAAAAAGGAATTAGGTTATGGGGTTTGCTGATGAATAAAATAAAATTCAAAAAAGGTCTTAATTTCCAACCACCCCTATCTCAGAGCAATTAATCCCTATCAGGACAAGTGTTCATAACCTCCCAGTTCCTGCAAAAAAGTACAAAAGCTCCCATTAATGACAAACATGACAGAATTGCTGAAACCCTCTCATTTACTTTAACAACTTGGACTCTGCTTGAACAACCATTTCCATGATACCTTCAATCTTCTTCAACATCTTTACTAAAATTTCAATAATAAAACACATTATTTATTATTTTAAAAAAACAACCAAATATTGAAGACATGCAACTTCTATTGCATTAGCTCATCAGTTTAACACCTCATTAATTGAATCAAATGACTAATTTAATTCAAATTTTGAATTAGTCGGACACCTAATTAGTTGAATCGAAAGACTAATTTAATTCAAACGCCTTAACACGTACGGACTCACATTAGCTCTATTAATCAAGCAATAAACACCGACTATGAGGTACTGTAATTAAGTAGACAATGAATAGAGTTTCTTCAAATGGAATCATATTCGATCAAAATTGAAGACAAATAGATGATTAACGATAAGTATGGACTAATTAAGTCAACAAAAAACAAGTAAACACTGTGGGTTTATTATCATTAACCAATATCATTAGTGTTATGTATAGTAGGAGTATTAAATTATTAATCAACATTAACATAACATGAAATGATGAAATTGTCAAGTCCCACTCCCTCCCTCCCTCCAAAACTCTAATCAAATTATTCAAGATGAAGAAGAAGACCCATTATTGGAAACTTGAAGATGACTACTATTGTTATTGTTGTTGTTGTTGCAGCTGCTATGATTCTGAAGGCCATTAACATTGTTGTTGTCAAAGCTAATCCTACCATTGTTGCTGGTGGTCGTGATGGGAGTTGTAGTGGTGGTGGTGGTGGTGAGGGTATTATTGTCTTTTTCTCTCTTGCCAAAAGTGTTTTTGTTGTTGTGCATCCATACTTTGAGGACACCTCTTCTAATCCCAACCTCATTGCAAAATTCCTCCACCATCCCTTCGTCACATCTCTGCATCTTCCATCCCAGTTTCTCCGCAAATGATGACATCTTCTCCTTTTGCTCTTGGCTGAACTTTGTCCTAAACCGCTTTCTCCCACTTGGGTTTTCCGTCTTCACCGCCGACGGTGTCCCCGGCGTTGCAATTTGGTGGTGGTGCAGCTGTTGTGTTTCATCCGCCACCGCCGTGCTCAGGGCCAGTAGCATGTGAGGTGCAGCATACGAGTAATTCGATGAGATTGGTGGTGGCGGCGGCGACGGTGAGGTAGAAGAACCACGGCGTCGAGGCGGCGGTTGGTGACGGTGGAATTCTAGAAAATGGGTAATAGCTTTGGTGGGAGTAATCGAATCGTTATGTTCCCGGCGATGAAAATTGCGGTGGCAGCCACAAGCTGCGCATTTTAGCGAGGTGGGGTCGGTTGGTGTACAATTGGACGAAGGCATAAACTCTCCGCAACCGTCCAAGGCATGGCCACCTAAGCTTGCAGCATGGTTCTTGAGACATTCTTTATACACGACCACCGCAGCCGCCGTCGCCGTGAGCGGTGGTGGGTGGTGGTGTTTTTTCAGTGCACCGTTGGTGAAAGATAAAGGCTTAATTGGTTGGGTTCGGGGTGGGGTTTCACTTTCAGTATCTGGGATTCTTGTTGGGGTGATGATAGCAGTGGTGGTTGTTGTTAGGTCCATTTCCGAAATAAGGAAAATTGAAAATCTTAGGGTTAGGTTAAGGTTTTCATTAAGCAGAGAGAATTTTTTGTTGTTGATGATATCTCTAACTTGGTTACGGAGATTATGATTGAAATTTAAGGTTTATGGAAATGGGGTTTTAGAGAGAGAAAGACGGAGGAGGGAGAGAGAGAGAGAGGGAGGGAGAGATGGAGGGAGAGAAAAAAAAAAGTGGCTTCTTAATATGGTAAGCACTTAGTTTATAGATGGAGGGGTTTGAGTTTGGATTTAGTGTTAATGATATAGAGGGAGGTGTTGGCATTCAGACAGAGATGGAGATTATAATGGTGGTAGGAGTGTGATTAATGTGTCTGGATTCTGTAGTTTGCTATTTAATCGAATACGTGGCAGATTTCTAGCTATGGATTAAAGTTGACCCCTACCATAGTAGTGCAAGATTTGCAGTATTAATTTTATGTTTGGACTTTCTTTACTCTTGCTCCGGGTAAACCGTAAATCTCAAAATTCTTCCTCCTCATTTATTACTCCATTACGACGATCTAAAGTGAGAATGAAAATTTGGTCTTTTTCGAACCAACATTACTAGCCTTACAACTACTTTTACAACTTTTTTTACAATTAAGTTTTGAAGAACGGTAAAGTTGTCTTTGTTCAAAATATTTTTTCTCAATTCAAAACTTAGTTAGAAGGAAAATTATAGGATTAGTGGTAAGGATAACATTTTCCATTTCGAACATATATGTGTGTGTATTTATATATACACCTTCTTTATTGGAGTATTCTTTTGAAAATTTCAATGATCTTTTAAAAAAAAAAATTCAATGATCATTTTCATTGTACCATCTTCTTTTCTAAATTATTTTCGTCTTTAACCCCATATATTATTTAAGAAAAATAAATATATTATAAATATTAGTGTAATGTGTTGTTTTTTAACACCTTGTATATATAGTCATAAATAAAATAGGTCAAAAAAAATAAAGATAAAATAGTATAAAAAAATATTTTCTTATAAGGGAAAATTGTAAAAAATATATATATTTTAGAACTGATAAAAAAATATAACAATTATTTGAAAACTGAGGGAGTAGAATTTATTGTTTCCTTGTTGAAAAGATAGATTATAATTTTTAGTTTTTAATTCATTTAATATTCTTTATTTAAGAATGTTTGGCCTATTATGTGGAGTATTTTAATTCTATTTCAAAAAGGGTTTACTTTTGTGTAAATTAGTAAATTCATTATTACAAACTTGTAGGTTATAGTATTCACTTGCAATGCTATTTCATTATGTATATTAGTATACATATCTGTGCCATATGTACAGTATTAGTATGGAATCTGTTCAATAAATAATTGAGATAAACAAAACTCATAATTGATGGATAATTCAAACAAAACTCACAACTGAATGTTTTATATGTAATTGTAAATGAGTAATTCAAACATAACTTATATCTGAAGGATTCATTTATAACTCACATACTTACGAATCAATATAAATCGTTAATTGTGTTTAGCACAATTCGATCAGATATGTCAGTTAAACCCTGAGCTCTTTTATAATATATATATATATATAATTGTTCAAAATCCATTTTTGTTTTAGGAGAAAGAAAATAAAGAAAAGGGCCGTGGTCTAAAATGGATGAAAGTCACTCTTAGGACAACCATAATAATAAGAAAGTAAATGAAGGGTAAAACCGTCAGCATAAATCCAGCAATGGCTAATCAATTTTCCTTTTGATAGTTTATATAAACTCCTCCACTTCATCTCCCACCTTCCCACTCTCTCTCTCTCTCTATACCACCAAGTTCGTCTTTAAAAAAAATTTACAACTAACATTACTTCTAATCAATGTGGGATAAAACTCTTCAAGTTTAGATATTACTTCTAATGACTCACGTTTAACATCATACTTTAAGCTTTGATATCTTATTCATCCAAAACTTGATTTGGACAAATAAATATATCATTTCGATGTTCTTGACGAGTAGAACACATTTGCACAATTACTTTTGTCAACAAACGAATGACACGTAAAGAAATTTGTGTCTCAAGTTGCACAATTTCTTTGACTAAATATTATACTTTAACTCTTGATATCTTATTCATCCAAAACTCGATTTGGACAAATAAATATATCATTTTGATGCTCTCACCGAGTAGAACATATTTGTGCAATTACCTTCGCCAACAAACAAATGACACGTAAAGAAATTCGTGCCTCAAATTGCACAATTTCTCTCACTAAAAACACTAATCGTTTTAACAAGTATTATACTTTAAGTCTTGATATTTTATTATCTAAAACTCGATTTTGACAAATAAATATATCATTTTAATGCTCTCACCGAGTAGAACACATTTGCGCAATTACCTTCGTCAACAAACAAATGACACGTAAAGAAATTCATGCCTCAAGTTGCACAATTTATTTCACTAAAAACACTAATTTTTCAACAATAGATGAGATGTATCCTACATTGGTTAAAAATTGATGTTGGTTTTAAAAATTCTATTATTAAGTACCAATAGAAGAAATACATCATACATTGGTTAGAAAGTGATGTTGATTTTCAAAGTCACTAGAAAACCAAAAGTTTTTAAAGCTTCCATATGGATGCTTTAGAATGAAAATTTATCCAAAGGTGGTGAGGTGGCAGAACCATAGAAAATGATTTTTACTTATACACATTTGATAAAAGATTTTTACCATTATTACCATTAGAAGATGTATATCTCACATTAGCTAGAAAATGATGTTGAGTTTAAATTATTTTATATTATTATCAATAAAAGAGATGTATAACACATTGTTTAAAAAGAAAATGTTAGATTTTAAAGTCTTTAGACTAAAGATTTTCATTTTTACAAGAGATGTATTTCAAATGGTTACAAAATATTCTACTATTATTACCAATAGAAGAGATGTATCACACATTGGTTAGAAATTTATGTTTGTATTAAAAATACTATAGCAACAACGACTAGTCTTACCCAAGGTTGCATCGACTAATTGAGAAGATGTATTTGACATACATGGCACATTTTTATAAACAAAGTGATGACCTCCTTGAGCAAAAAAGGCCTACTTTTTGAAACTTTTTGAAAAGTCGGCCAAAGTTTTTGGTACACTTATAAAAAAACTTCTATCATTATTACCAATAGAAGATGTGTATCTTACATTGTTTAAAAATGAATTATGATTTTAAAAGTTTTTAACAAAATTATTTCTAATATTATTATCAAGTTAAATGTTAATTTTAAAAGTCTTTAGATAAAAAAATTACTATTATTATTAATACAAAATATGTATCTCACGTTAGCTAGAAACTTATATTAATTTTAAAAGTATTTAGGTAAAAAAATCGTTTAATAGTATTAACAATATAAAAAAAATTATAATCATGGAAGAGATTAACAATCTAATTATAATGTCTAAAAGTTATATTATTATTACAGAAATAAATATATCCCACATTGTACCCGTGCATAGCACGGGCTAAATAACTAGTTTTATATTATAGATGTGTAATTAAAATGTATTTTTTTTGTTTGCTACTGAAAATATTTTAAATAATAATATTATATACTGATTTTGAGATGAAACCAAACTCACCCATTAACACCCAAAAAATAGTACTAAATTGTATCTTGGTCTCTCTTTTTTGATATTTTATCTGGTGTTAATAAATTATTCCATTCAAATTTGATTTGCTACTTAAATTGAAATGAAGTTTTAATTCAAAATTTGGCTAAAAATTGTAAGTTTATCTATTTAATCATTTTCATTAACTGAACCATTTAGACTTACGTCATGCCGATGATTATTCTACTTCCTTTGTTCCAAAAATAATAATCTCATTAGACAAATCAATTTATTTTTTATTTTAGCTTTGATTACTGGTAACTCATTTAAATTGCAGATAAACAAAAATGAAAGGAGTGACTTTTATTTAAGGACAAAGGAACTGAGGGAGTGTTTTTTTCCTAGCCGAGCTAAAACTAATTTTATTTGACAATACAATTTTTTAAAATTATAATTTTACCTATTAGTATCTCTTTTACAATACATTAAATTATTATTTTTTTATAAATGAGATTATTTTTTAGAACAACCCAAAATGGAAAGAGAAAATATTCCTTTATAATGAAAGAAGTTTTATTTTTCTTTTTTTTTTCCCAACGGGACGAGCTAAAATTGGTCGTTTGACATCTATACTTAATTTTTAGGAGCTTAGACCATCTCCAACCCAAAAACCCCAATTTGGGTCCAAACATACCCCAAGTTTGGGCAGTTTCAGCACTATCCACTATTCCAACTCCAATCCTTCACACCAAATCTTACACTAAAAAGAATATTCCTTAGTATATTATATTTTGATTTTCTACTATAATATTTAAAATTGTAATTATTAAGATTATACAATTAATACTTATTATATTTAATAAGTTTATTTTTATAATATTATTTATATAATTAATTATATATTAAAATTAGTAATTTAATATATTTTAAATTACAAACCATTTGATAAA
Organism: Codonopsis lanceolata; assembly: GCA_013146195.2. Taxonomy (NCBI): domain Eukaryota; kingdom Viridiplantae; phylum Streptophyta; class Magnoliopsida; order Asterales; family Campanulaceae; genus Codonopsis; species Codonopsis lanceolata. The sequence goes on along the minus strand of CM028377.1, from coordinate 62,188,982 downwards.
TACAAACACATACATTATGATAAAGCAAGCAATACATCTATTTAAATGTTAAAAACTATCAACAAAAAAAATTCAACAACAACACTCAATTTTTTAAGTTGTATGTCATTTTTTATTTTCAAGTTGTATATCATTTTTTATTTTTAAGTTGTTTGTCATTTTTTATTTTCAAATTGTATGTCATTTTTTTTAAAATTACATTATTAATATTTATTACATAGTTATTATTAGTTATTAATCAATTAAAATATTTTTAAATTCATAATATAAATTATGAATAATTTTTTGTATTTAAAAATCAATTTGTTGTATTTAAAAATTAATTTTTTGTATTAAAAAATAGTGGGTCCCATCAACCCCAATTTGGTGTTAGATGAATAGTGTTGCCCCAAATTTGGGGTTACACTATTCATGGTCTCAAATTGGGGAGAGGTTTGGGGTTGGGTTGGAATGGATTTGGGGTGACTTTGGACCCAAATTGGGGATTTGGGGTACCGGTTGGAGATGCCCTTATAGTGCGTTTTTCAAGCTCAAATAGTCAAATGTACCTTTTCTATCACCAAATAGTAGGTCTCTCTTTTACTTAAATTGTAGTCTTATAACACAATTTTAATCGATATCTATTCCTTAAAACAAAAATAGTTATTATCACATATCAGTTCATTTCCCTACTATTTAATTTATATAAGTTATTTACAAGACATATTTATGTTAACTTTTTTTTTCTATTAATTATTAATTGATAAAGTTTTCATCTACCGATGGTGAAGAATTTTTTTTACATAACCGGCCTTTCGATCATGACACGTGTCAATCATAACTTTTATCTTGATTTACTTAAATTTTGGTTGACCACGTGTCATGTTCAAAAAACTGTTTGTATAAAAAAAGATTTCACACCGCTGATGGATGAAAGTTTAATTCTTATTAATTACTACTAACAGATGTTACTGCTGCTACATGACAACTTTCAGTTGATCAATTTCACCAAAAAATTGTTAATTGAAAAGAAAAGATATTGAAGGAGCACTTAATTGTTTTCTTTCTGATTGATCAATGAAATTACATAGAATCCCTATTTTATAAGTCTAAAAGTTGGTACCCGAATTAGAGTAGGAGAAGGAATAACAAACAGAATCAAGATCCAACTGCCTAACAGATAATTTACACCCGACACCCTCTTACTATTGGGAATTACATCCAGGTGCTAAAACTTTCTAAAGTGGTGGCTTCCTTGAACCTTTTCCATTTTGAGCTTGCTTCTCCATACTTGGCCTTGATCTGGATGTCCTTATTGGATTTAGTCTTGAGAGAGTTCAACTTCCTTTTGATTTTATCTTCATAGTTAACACCCTCCCCACAAGTTGAGGGTGTGAGTAAACTAACAATCCTCAACTTGGATATGAATTTCCAATGGAGTCCTTTTCCCAAGAATTTAGTAAATATGTCTGCCATCTGATTTTTAGTAGATATGTGATGAAGAGAGACAAGACCACTCTTGATTTTCTCACGTATGAAGTGGCAATCAATCTCTCTATGCTTGGTTCTGCCATGGTATACTGGATTGTTGGCTACTGCAATGGCAGATGAACTGTCACAGTAGATGGGAGTAGGACCATTAAGATTGACTTGTAGGTCTCTCAGGAGGTTGTGCATCCAGGTAATTTCACAGCTAGTTGTGGCCAATGCCCTGTACTCAGATTCAGTGGAAGATCTTGAAACAACAGATTGCTTCTTAGAGTGCCATGATATTAAGGATTTTCCCAGTATCAGGCAGAAGCCAGTTATAGACTTCCTGTCATTAGGATTGCCTGCCCAATCACTATCACAAAAGGCTTGGAGATTGAATTGACTGTTGGATGGTAAATAGATTCCTTGTTCTGGAGATGCCTTGACATATCTCAGTACTATATGCAATGCCTTTAGATGAATATCTCTTGGTTCTTGTACAAATTGGCTCAGGCATTGGGCTACAAAAGCCAAATCTGGTTTGGTAATGGTCAGGTATATTAACTTTCCCACAAGCTGTCTGTATTCAGAAGGGTTTTCAAGGAGAGTTCCTGCCTTGGTTAAGAGCTTTCCATTGGGGTCATAGGGTATGGTGAGAGGTTTGCTGTCTATGAGCCCTGCTGCCTTTACAAGGTCTATTGCATATTTTCTTTGATTTAAGTGAAAACCTTCCACAGACCTTATGACTTCAATCCCCAAATAGTATTTGATAGGCCCTAAGTCCTTAATGCTGAATTTTTCATGTAGCAATTGTTTCAGGGAATTGATGTGGTCAGTATCATTTCCAGCCACTAGAACATCATCCACATAAACCAAGACTGCAGTAAACTTTGATCCTTCTTTTAAAGTGAAAAGAGAATAGTCTGCCATGGATTGCATGTATCCTAGGTTGATTAAGACCTCTGTAAGTTTTGAAGACCATTGCCTTGAGGCCTGTTTTAGGCCATATATGGACTTCTTTAGTCTGCAAACTTTCTTCTGGCTGGTTTGTAACTTATACCCTGGTGGCAGATTCATGTAGACTTCTTCTTCCAAATATCCATACAGGAATGCATTGTTTACATCCAACTGGTGCACATCCCATTTTGAAATGCTGGCAACAGCAAGGATGGTTCTTACAGTGACCATTTTTGCCACAGGAGCATAGGTTTCTGAATAGTCCACACCTTCAGTCTGGTTATAGCCCTTTGCAACAAGTCTGGCTTTAAGCCTTTCCAGACTACCATCTGAATTGTACTTGGCTTTATAGATCCATTTGCAACCAATAGCTCTTTTTCCTTGAGGTAAATCTGTAATATCCCAGGTGTCATTGGTTTCAAGGGCAATGATTTCTTTGTTCATAGCTTCAATCCATCCATGGCTTAAGATAGCTTGGTTGTAAGATTGTGGCTCTTGTATATGTGCAATGGAATTAACACAGGGTTTGGAGTAGGCACTAGACAATATATAGTCTTTAAATTTGACACGAGGCTGTTTAGTCTTGGTTAATGCTCTAAGATTTTGGTTTACAGGAGGGTTATCAACAGGCTCTGCAATATCTTCATGGCTTTGGCTAGTGGGATTAGGGGTTGGTCCCTTTAGTTTCATGTCATCATGGGATAGGTTTATGTCAATAATAGGTGTCATAGGGTCAGTTTGCTCAGGTTTGATGAAAGGGAAAACTGTTTCATGGAATACAACATGTCTGCTAACAAAGGTCTTTTTGGTTTCCATGTTGTATTGTATATATCCCTTTTGGTCTGAGGGATAGCCAAGAAGAATACTTCTAATGGCTCTGGGTTCAAATTTGTCTGAAGGGTGAACTGAGGCAAAACAAAGGCATCCTATGATTTTCAGATGTTCATATGAGGGTATGTCTTTAAAGAGGAGCTCATGGGGTGTTTTGAAGTTGGTGGCAGCAGTGGGAAGTCTATTAATTATGTGTGTGGCAGCAAGTAAACAATAACCCCAGAATTGTATTGGGAAACCAGATTGAAACCTTATAGCTCTGGCCATATCAAGGAGGTGTTGATGCTTCCTCTCAACAACTCCATTTTGTTGAGGAGCATCAACACAAGAACTCTGATGTTTTATTCCTAGGTTGTTAAGAAATGGGATCACTTCAAAATTGTAAAATTATGTCCCATGATCAGTTCTGCAGAATTTAATGGTGGTATGAAAGTGGTTGCCAACATAAGCATTGAATTGTTTTAAAAGACTGAAAACATGAGTCTTGGTAGGCATGAGAAAGGTCCAAACACCTCTGGAATAATCATCCACAATGGTTAAGAAGTACCTGCAGCCATTTATAGTGGTTTTCTTGTAGGGTCCCCATAAGTCACAATGAATAAGGTCAAAACAAGCATTAGCTTTGGTGTGGCTAACATTAAAGGGCAATTTGTGCTGCTTAGCCAAAGGACAAATGTTACACATAGTAATATTCTTAACTGAATCATTGTCATTATTACAGGAAGGAAGAAGATGAACAATTCTTTTAAGTGTGCTAAGAGAACTGTGGCCTAGTCTTTTATGCCAAAAGTTAATATCTCTATCTCTTGAAGAGTTGAAGCAAAAGTGGGATTGATTGTGGGAGGAGTCAGCCCTGAGTATGTAAAGGCCTTCACTGAGGTTACCAATGGCTATAGTCTTGGTCTTCTGAGGGTCCTGGAAAATACATTGAGAGCTATTAATCTAAGTGTGGCAGTTCATTTGTGTAGTAAGTTTGGGTATAGAAAGGAGGTTGTATCTAAAATTGGGTATGTAGAAGACATGGTCAAGAATGAGTTGGGCATTAAGGAATACTTTACCAACATGACTAACATTAACACTAGATCCATTTGGTAGTGATAAGGTGATAGGATGATTTAGTTTCTTAACATCATGCATAACAGTATGTGATGTGCATATGTGATCTGTTGCACTAGAGTCAATGATCCAATCCTGTATGGAGGGTATGTTTTTGTGGTTTTCAGTGATGGAAGTACCTGCCATATGTGTCATAGTAACAAATCCTTGTCTAGTTTGGCTGCTGTTGTAATCTTCTGGATTGTCTTTGATTTTGAGTAGGTTCAGAACATGGTTGAGCTGTGCTTGTAAGTTTTCCAATGTAGGCTGGCTAGGAGTGGAGTTTTTGTTTTATGCATTGGTCTGATTGTTCTACACTTGCATGATTTTTGGATTTCCAGAATGGGGTTGGTTGCTATAGCTGTTTTGCTTCTTGCCATCATTCCCTTGTTGGTCTTTGTTTGATTGCCTGGTCTTGTGTGCAGGATGATTGGGGTTGCCAGGATGATTAATAGGGAAGCCTTTAAGTCTATAGCATTCATCCTTGGTGTGTCCCTCTCTAGTACAATAGCTGCAAAAGATCCCCTTCTTGAATGGGGTCTTGTTCTTGTTAGCTTGGCTTGGCAGAAGAGTTTTGGCAGAATTGGTTTGAGATGGCTATGCAATATTGCTGGCAATGAAGCCTGTTTCAGGGACATAGCCTTGTCTCTGAGTCTCTTCTTGCCTGATCATGTAGTAGGCTTCCCCAATAGAAGGGAGAGGTTTCATTCTAAGGATTTGGCCTCTTATGTTCATGAAACTTTCATGGAGTCCCATCAAGAACTGCATTAACTGTCTCCTTTGTTCCCTGGATTATTGGTTCTTGACTTCTCCACAGTTGCATGCACATCTACAAGCTATTGTGGGATCCAAGGCTGCACTTTCATCCCAGATCCCTTTCATCTTATGATAATAAAATTCAACAGAGCTGGTACCTTGTTCAAGTCTGTGCAGGTCTTTCTCTAATTGGAAGATTCTATGACCATCAATGTTTGCAAACCTTTCTGACAATTCTTTCCAGACTGAATGGGCATTAATGACATACCTTAGGCTGTTGCTAATATCTTCAGTGACTACATTGAAGGTCCAGGAAATCACCATGTCATTGGCTCTGGCCCATAGTGGATATAATGGATCTTCCTTTTCAGGAATGGGAAAGGAGCCATCTATAATTGAAAGCTTGTTCTTGGCTGATAAGGCTATCTCAAAGGATCTTTTCCAAGAATTGTAATTTTCACTTCCAGTTAATTTGGTGGCAATCAGGATGAGACATGGATGATCATTGTTGTGTAGGTACAAAGGATGCATGTTGGAATTTATCCTGATTTCCATTGTTGATGGTTTGTTCTTTGAATTGGTGGGATCGATGGAGGACTTTTGTGTTTCTGTCATGATGGGAGATTTACAGGCAGAAAGAGGGAGAAGAACTGGATAGATGTTTGGAAAGGTTCGGGTGCCAGGAAATTCTTGGCTCTGATACCATGAAAAGAAAAGATATTGAAGGAGCACTTAATTGTTTTCTTTCTGATTGATCAATGAAATTACATAGAATCCCTATTTTATAAGTCTAAAAGCTGGTACCCGAATTAGAGTAGGAGAAGGAATAACAAACAGAATCAAGATCCAACTGCCTAACAGATAATTTACACCCGACACCCTCCTAATGTTGGGAATTACATCCAGGTGCTAAAACTTTCTAAAGTGGTGGCTCCCTTGAACCTTTTCCATTTTGAGCTTGCTTTTCCATACTTGGCCTTGATCTGGATATCCTTATTGGATTTAGTCTTGAGAGAGTTCAACTTCCTTTTGATTTTATCTTCATAGTTAACATTAATTAATCTATATTTATTAATTATTAATAACTTTATTTCTTAAGTTCTTTTTCTACACAAAATTCATACGTAAATCTTTCAGTTACCTATTCATTAATCAATTTCAATATTTACATTAATTTAATATTGTTCAAAGTATTCTAATTTAAAATTATAATTATTTATAACAAGTTTAGAAAATCATCTTATTATAAATTAATAATTTTTATAAATAAAAATATTATTCAGACCGTACTTCATAAGGGTATAAACTATAAACTAGTTTATGAATATTTCTGTACATAAGGTAACATAAATTGTAGACTTGTGTTGGATTAAACATGTCCATTGTTTGCTATAAGCTTTTGCGACAGTTCATAAGAATAAAGTATGTGAATATTATACGCGGCGGCACTGATTGTTATATTTATGACGTGGCTACAAACGGACACGTATAAAGATTCACATTTATAATCTTAATTAATCTTATAAAATGGTTAGTTAGTGAAAAGAAGCAAGCATAAGTAATAAGTTTAAAGATTAAAGAATGATATTAGTGATAACATGGTGGTGTTGCACAGAAAACCACATTGATATCAGGTGTTGGAACTTAGGTATATAAATCATTGAAAAAGCTTGAGGCTCCAACTTCCTCCCATGTGCCCCATGCTAATAGGCTTTTTTAATATTAAGATGATAACCCTTTCCCAAAATATCTTAATTGCTGTCTAATCTGATACTATTTCTATGATTAAGTTTTGTCAAAGAAACAATAGTATATTACACATATTATTACTCAAGTTTACTACCCCAAAAAATAAAATAAGAAAATCACACATTTTGGCCGATTCCTAAGTTTGGTCCTTTGGTTCACCTACTTTTTTTTTCTTTCTTTTTTTCCTAAGGAGACATGGAAAGGGATCGAACCTGATACCTCATACTTTGTGAAGTATCATGTCTACCATTGGGCTACTCCCTTAGGGGTTTTGGTTCACCTACTCTTCCTTCCATGTCCTTAACAGATCATGTGTCAAATTAGAGGTTTCGATTTAGATCAAAACCACAAATGAACCACCTTTTCATTATTTTTTAAATTAGCTCAAATCTCACGAGTTTAGGTTTTGCAGTGTGAATAAACTTTTTATTAACCATATTAAAAATTGTTATGTTGTCAAATGAATGTTTCTAATATCGATAAATCCAACATAAAAAAAATTAAATTCTTAAAATTGAGGCAAATAACATCAAACATTAATAACAATGTTTTTAAAACAAAAGAACATAGATAAATATTAAAAGATAGGGTTAATCGCATCATTGGTCCCTTGACTTTGAGTCATTCTCATGATTAGTCCATTAATAATGTTATGTCAAAGTTGGGTCCTAAGAGTTTTAAATTTTAACAGCCTCAATCCTTTTGATGGATGCCGTTAGAAATATACCGTTAAATTACCTATATGCCTCCCACGCGAATTTAGTGAGGACTAAAAGTAATTTTTCCCAACCCAACTTATAACACAATTTACAATCGAGTCCTTAGAATTTGAAACAAATACCAAAATGTCTTCTTCCCCAAATGTTTTGGAAGGGGGATTAGCACGAATCGGTGGCCGTTGCACCACCAGCACCTCTCTCTCTCTCTCTCTCTAGATTTTTTGAAGTACTCAATGTTCAGTCTTAGCCATAGACTCTAGATTCAGACTCTGGCGAGTTGAAAACGACTGTGATTCAGACCCAGAAGCTGTGCTCTTCAAAAACCGCCTAAAACCCGACTTCGCCATACTCTCCACCCTATTATCCCTTCCCGACGCGAGCCAAATTGAGAGAAGATTTCTCTCCACCTCCAAGTTCTGCAATCTTTTTTTTCTACAATGAGAAGATATATTTCTAGCAGAAATACAGTCATCGTTCACCAAATCTCTTCAGTTCTCAATTACTCTAAAAAAATTCTCATTTTCCCTTGTTTGCTCTCTTTCTTCAACCTTCTTGAACTTTCCTTGGATACGTAAAATTCATCATTTTCTGGAAAAATTGAGGTTCACTTTACTCATTTTTTTAGGGGTATTTTTATTTATAACCTTTTCAAACATACAAAATACAAAACTAACTCAACTCTCAAAAAATGTTCTTTCATAGGCTCTTTTGTGATGAATTGTCTACAATACTCTTTTGGCTCTCAAAACTAATATAGTGAGATTTATGTCGATTAACTCAATATTTGGGTCGATCAAAGGTCTATCAATAGTCAATTAAAAGGTCTATCAAAGGTCGAGTTAATAGACCTTTTATTGATCTTATTATCTGAAGGGTATTTTTGTATGTTCAAATTGTTCCAAAATTTTAAGTTTGAAAAGGCTATGAAAGAACATTGCATATGTCAAAGACCCATACTTGATAATTTCCTCCATTTTTTTTATCTGAATCCTTTTTTTTTTTGGATAATTGAGTTTGCTTACCGATTTCTGAATTGGGTTTGCTCTGTTTCTTAAGCTTTCTTAAAATCTCCTGGGAATGATATGAAATATTTAATGAAATTCTATGTGTAGCTATATAGAATTCAGAATAATAAACAAATTGATACAGTCACTGATGATATATCGAATAATGTATCCAAAGATGTATCATCTCATGTATCATTGACAGTAAAGCAGCGGAAGAAACAAATTAAATAAAGAACGAAGCAAACACAACAACACAGAGGAGTAAATTATATCTACAAGTAAAAACACTGGTAGACGGTGCCTCTAAACAAACTTCTACTAGATTAAAATATTGTAATTTCTTACAATATGAAAACTAAACTTTAAGAGTGGAAATCATTACGAATAGTTCCAATGACACAATATGAATCTATTTTAATCTTAACACTTTTTGATATATGAAGATATGAATCAATAACAAGGAGTGTAAACGAAGTCAGTGAACAGCAGGTCCAATGAGGCATGCAATGATGTAGATCATTTGTTGGCACATTGATTTCCTGGCGACACCTTGTGTAAAACTCTCTCTAAAAAACTCTTAGTTTTGTTAAGCGATGTCCAAACTGATCACTTCATATATATAGCTTCTAGGAAACCTATCTATCAAGTAAACCACTCAACAAGAAAATGTTAGGATTATGAAAGAGTTATTAAAAAAATAAATCTCTAATTCCTATAAGTTAGATATTGTCATATTAGAGTTCTTAAAGAAGGAAATGACCAAACTTTCTAGCAATTACCTAGAAAGACAATAACAACACATGTCCTAAAAGCTAGGACACAAGGAGGAGGTTTTCACTCCAACATTTAACATTTTCTTTGAAAAATGAGGTTCGTTTTACTATTTTTTATATGGGGTTTTTTTTTTGTTTCTTGGTCCATTGTAGATCTGTAGTGTTTTTGCTTATCGAATTTGAATGATGGGGGACAATTAAGGACATAGCCACATAGGTACTTGTGCAAGTTCTGCAACTAAAGTTTCGTTAGTGGGCAACTTAGTCATTTGGGGAAGAAGGGCTTATGGTTTGTTTACAAACTCTAGGGACTCGATTGCAAATTATGATATAAGTTAGGTTTGAGAAAATTTTATTTTAGCCTTTACTAAATGCACGTGGGAAGCACATGTGCAACTTAATGATATATCTTTAATGACATCCATCAAAACGACTGAGGCTGTGAATATGTGAAACTCTTAGGACCCAATTTTAATAAAAAATGTTAAGGGACTAATTCTAAGAACGGCCCAAATTCAAAAGACCAATGATATGATTAACCCTAAAAGATAACATAAATAGAATTTATATAATATATATTTATAATAAATAAATATATATGCCGGTTCGAATTGACTTGGTTCGGTTCAATAATAAAAAAATGCAAACCATATCGAAGAAACTAGTTTTTAATTTTTTGAAATTCAAATCAAACGTCTTTGATGAAAACCGAACCTAATCGGTTTTGTTGGACAATTTAGCCTTTCACCCCACCACGGATCACATTTACGATAATATGGGTGACATATGGCATTAATAATGATGACAAAAAAATAAAATCTCATTTTAGGGTGCAAAGGTAACTAATGTCTATGTGTTGGTTTAAGAGAGTTTATTTTGGAAGTATAGGTACATTGCATTTTCTCTCATCTCTCGTGGGAGTTTGTTGGAAAACTAGTGTTTTTAAGTGAATGAAATTGGGGTTTTGAGGTATTAATTTATTTATGAGCCATTTAATGTAATGATTATGGTAATTGTGGAATTATGTTCTTCTCCGTAAATACATAAGAATACTATATTTATTTGTACAATTTGGATATCAGATGAATAAATTATAGAGGTTTAAAGTAGGACATTGGAAGTGTTGGAAGTGAGTTATCCCACATTAGAAAAATATGAAAGGCTTGAAGAGTTTATATGCAAAGGTTCCCTTGTGTTGGGTATGCAGATGGGTGCAAATCAAGGTCCAATTTGGCTTGGACCGACGTACTCGTGTGCCCGCACATGCGGACACAAATGTCAGACCAAATTGGTACCTAGACAAACCCACATTTTGCATATTTTTCTTTTTGAATTTAAATTCTATTTCGTAACCCCAACATTAAAAGCAATTTAATTCTGTTTTAATGTCTGCTTTAATTGAGACTTTAATGAGCATAATCAAAACGTTTTAGTAATTAAAACGTGTTGATTTTTCTGGCCTGTATAATGGAACCATTCTCCACAAACAGAAAAGACACTTGGAGAAAACACTAGCTTCCTATTTCTCTTATACACCTGCATTGCATTTCATATTGCTTATCTTTTCTTGACCTTCTATTTGGTGAGAGATTTCTGGCACTTGTTCAGTTCGCCAAACTTTCAGTGCATAGTCATCTGATGTACGAAAAACGCAACTCGGGTAAGAATACCCGGCCATATCTAGTAATAAAGTGTACCTAAGTACGAGTTATCGATCACACAGGGAATGTAAGTAATTCTCACTCCAACTAAGTACCAAAATTAGATTAACTAATTATATTTGAACGAAAAGAAAATGAATTAAAATTTAAAAATATAAACAACCTAGAATGCAATTAAATCTAAACTAACGCGCAAGTTGTTTGGTAACAACAAATCAAGATAAAAATATTAGAATGCAATATTTCTAGTCTAGCTGGTGTTTAAATTTAATCTTCCTTATGCTTTTCTTTAACTCAAGTCTTAGTAGTCGGACGCACTATAATATTCACTACGGGCTCTCGCAACGTATAGCAAATCTAACTACAACTCCTAGCTACGGGTTCTCGCATCTTATAACATAGGAGAAAATAGTCGCATGTCAAAACGAACACCCAATGACTATCTACGCATGATCTCCTCTCGGTCTCACGTAACGCAAACAATTATTGTGATTTTCGGAATTAATAGGACGGGCTCTCGCATCTTATCCTATAATTTTAGTGATCATCTAATGGTTCGCTACGTCATTAAAAGCATGAAAAACACACAATAATAACCAAGCACATGAGCAATATATTGCAAAAATAAATTCTCTATATTTTTCTACATATCATGTTGGTAGACGAGACAACAAAATTGGTTAACTACGGGCTCTCGCATCTTATAGTCAACTCTAACCTCCCGACCTCGCGAATGGCTAAGGTGGTTCGATCACGTGTCAAACCAAGTCTCGCGGATCCTAGGTATTTCTAAAATCATTTAATTATTGGCTAAATAATTAGAAGCATTAAGTTCACAAAATAATAACTCAACATGAATGTGTACTAATTAAAGAGATAGATTAAATTAAATCACTATATTGGATATATAAAAATAATTGCATTTCCATAAATAATTTAAGCACAAACCAATTCAACATTTACAAAATTAATCAACCCAAGAAATTATAACAACTATAAAAAAAAATAGAGATATGAAAAATTAAACTGAACAAATCGTATCTCCGGGGTTGAAATATTTGTAGATGCTTCGTTGGCTCTTGATTTGAAACTCCAAACCTTCTATCTTGGACAATTTTTGGATAAAATTGGGCCGGTGCCCCATTTTAGGAACAATGTCCCGCAACAGGGACTTGGTGAAAAAAAATGAAGGCTGCTGGAAGAAATAAAAGGGAAGCAACAAGAGTGCACAAGGTTGAGGGGCAAAATAGGGAGTGCAAGGAAGAAATGAGGGCTAAATTCGAAAGAAAAGATGAAGTGGGAAAGGTTGGGTCGCGGGGGATCCAGGTTGAAGGACGCGGGCTACCCAGGGTTTAAATGGGTGAGTGGTGTGAGGGGAAATGGGCTGGGATGGCGGCAAATGGGATGGAATGGAACGGGGAAGACACGGATCCGGGCTGACCCAGGGGAAATGCACGCGGCGACATGTGGCTCCGGCTGAAGGTTGACAATGCACGGATGAAGCAGTTTCCAACATTTGCTCCGGCCTCCCCTGGCCTTTCAAGATGCGCGGCGCATTTCTTCTCTGCCCAGGTCTCTCAATTTAGTCCTTCATTAGCGCTGTTAGCCTCCGTTAAGCCTGAATTGCCTTAGAATACTTAACGATTTAACGAACTTTGACCAAATAAATTACAATTCAACTTTAAATCTCGGAATTGCCTCGAACTTCATGCTATACAGCATATAAATGCTTGATTATGCATTGAGACCTACATTAAGCACAAATACACAAATAATAAAATTATCAAAGCATAATTTGCTAAAAAAAATAGCACAAAATAAAAGGAAATTCCCGGGAAAATTCATGGAAATCTTGGGCTCATTGTCATCCAGTGGCACCGTTGTATACTGGGAGACGATCGTCCCGTGTAAGAACTCCACACAATTACAGGGATGTTTCAAAGAAACTGTGTGATACACAAGCCTCGGTCACAGCTTCCTTCTACCAACAGACTTGAAGAGCAAACTTTACTCCTTCACCAATAGACTTCATAACAAGTCACCCGCAGACTTGGAACAAAGCAACCAGCAGACTTCACAAGTTTTCTTGACCGGTAGACTGTAGACGAAGTACCAGCAGTAGTTCTGATCAACAGCAACAATTTTGTTTTCTATTTTTTATTATTCTGTTTCACTTTCTGTAAGATTGTAATAAGGATTTTCCCAACAATCTTGAAACGTTATTTTTATATTCTGTTAATTATGGATATTTTAGATAACAATAATATATTCTATAAAGAATTTTATAATCTTACAGATTATTGTCGTATTTCAGATATGACTAACGAGAACAATACCTTAGCTCCTAATACTGGAACTAGAACTGAAAAGACTGTGACTGGAGACCCTTCGAACTCGAACCCTACTTTGACCAATGCTGTAACTGTGACTCAAGTGGTGACGGTTCCACATCTTCCAGTGAACCATAGTGAGAAACCGGAGGAATTCAAAGGGCTGAATTTCAAGTGATGGCAACAAAAGATGCTGTTTTACTTGACCACGCTTCATTTGGCAAGGTTTCTGAAAGAAGGCCCTCCAAATGTTGGTAAAGATGCTGATTTCCAAGCCGTTAGTGCTTTGGATCCATGGAATCAATCTGATTTTCTTTGCAAGAACTATGTACTGAACGGGTTGGAAGACTCGTTGTACAATGTCTATCGTTTTAAGAAAACGACAAAGGAACTATGGAACTCTATTGACCATAAGTGTACCTCCGAGGATGCTGGGGCCAAGAAGTTCATAGTTGGTAGATTTTTGGACTACAAAATGATAGATCTTAAATCTGTGTACAGTCAAGTACAAGAGCTGCAAGTGTTTTACTCTGAAATTGAGACTGAGTGGATGGAAATTAGTGAAACCTTCAAGCCCAATGGCTCCTAACTCAACTATTAGAAATCCAATCCCCAATAGATCCATGTCCTAATCCTCTATCTCAAAGAAAAGGAGAATATGAGGAAAGCTTGACCAAGGCTTGGAAGGAATTCAAGAGTTACCTAAAGCATAAACGAAAGGAAATGACTATCGAACAGCTTGTTGTTCGTCTTCGTATTAAATAGGATAACTGAGGCAATGAAAAGAAAACGGTCACTTCTATGGCTGCCAAAGCCAATGTCGTGGAGCATGGTCAAAGCTCCAAAGACAAGGGAAAGTTTGCTAAAACTGGAAAAGGGACAAGCTTAGGTCCTAAGGGAGGAGTTTCTAAGACGAAGTTTCTTGGGTAGTGCTTCAATTGTGGAGGCATAGGTCACAAGTCCATGGTTTGCAAGAAACCAAACAGGGAGCATGAAGCCAACCTCGCGGATGACATTGCTCAAGATGTGTTGGATATCAACCTTGATGCGGTGATCTCTAAAGTGAATTAGGTGAGTTCAAACCCAAATCAGTGGTTGATTGATACCGGTGCCACTAGGCATGTTTGCTCCAACAAGGAGATGTTCAGCACCTTTGAAGCTGCCGAGAATGGGGAAAAGCTCTACATGGGAAATTCTACCACCTTCGATATCAAAGGTCAAGGGAAAGTGGTTTTGAAGATGATTTCTGGGAAGGAATTGACTTTCAACAACGTGTTCTATGTGCCTGAAATTCGAAAGAATTTAGTGTCTGGATCTTTGCTTGTGAAGCATGGCTTCTGTGTTGTTTTTGAGTCTGATGTTGTAGCTTTGGCTAACAGTGGAATGTTTGTAGGCAAAAGGTATGTTAATGATGGGTTGTTTAAGCTATCTGTAATGGTTGTTAAGCCTAAGAGCAATAATAATAAGAACAAGTCTTTTGTTTAGTTGCTTGAGTCTTCCAATTTGTGGTATGGTAGACTAGGACATGTTAATTATGGTACTTTACGAAGGCTAATTAACATGGATTGCATACCAAAATTCCAAATTGATAGAAATCACAAGTGTGAAACTCGTGTAGAAGCAATGTTAACAAGTACGTCATTTTATTCTATTGAAAGAAATAGTGAACCACTTGGATTAATTCATTGATTTATGTGATTTTAAATCAACACAATCACGTGTTGAAAACAAGTACTTCATTACTTTTGTTGATGATAGTACAAGATTTTGTTATGTGTATCTTTTTAAAAGTAAAGATGAAGTAATGGAGAAATTTATTCTCTATAAAGCTGAAGTTGAGAATCAGCTTAGCAAGAAAATTAAAATGCTTAGAAGTGATCGTGGAGGTGAATATGAATCACCATTTGCTGAATTGTGCGCTAAGCATGGAATCATTCACGAAACAACAACACCTTATGCACCCCAACAAAATGGCATTGCTGAACGTAAAAATCGTACAATAAAGGAAATGATGAATGCCATGTTGCTAAGTTCTGGATTACCTCAGAACATGTGGAGAGAAGCCATGTTATCGACAAACTATCTTTTAAATAAGGTACCCCGGAAAAAGCTTGATAAATGTCCTTATGAGATGTAGCATGGAAAAGTGCTATCTTACAAATTCTTGCGAGTGTGGGGGGTGTCTTGCTAAGGTTGCTATACCTATACCTAAGAAGGTGAAAGTTGGACAAAAAGCTATTGACTGCATATTTATAGGTTATGCACAAAATAGTAGTGCCTATCGTTTTCTTGTGCACGAGTTTAAGATAGAAGACATACACAAGAATACAATAATGGAATCTCGAAATGTTTCTTTCTTCGAAAATGTATTTCCTTGTAAGAGAAGCGATGAGTCTAACTCATCTAAACGGGTACATGCTTCGGAAGAAGAAGAAAAAGAAGAGAATGTGCAAGAAGAGGTGGAACTTCGACGTAGCAAAAGAAGTAGGATAGAAAATCTTTTGGTCCAGATTTTCTTACCTATATGCTAGAAAGTGAACCTCAAAGCTGCAAAGAAGCTGTGAATTCCTCTGAAGGACCTCAATGGAAAGAAGTCATCAAAAGTGAAATTTATTCCATTTTTCAAAACCACACTCGGGAACTAGTGGACCTCCCTCAAGGAAGCAAACCATAAGGGTATAAGTGGATTTTCAAGAAGAAAATGAAAGCAGATGGAACAATTGATAAGTATAAGGCTAGACTTGTAATTAAAGATTACAGACAACGTGAAGTCCTTGATTACTTTGATACTTATTCTCTAGTTACGAGAATAACCTCCATTAGATTTGTACTTGCTGTTGCCGCATTCCAAAAACTGGAAGTACATCAAATGGATGTAAAGACTGTCTTTCTAAATGGAGATTTAGAAGAAGAGATTTACATGGAACAACCAGAAGGATTTTCTGCACCAGGACAAGAAAA
Source organism: Codonopsis lanceolata (assembly GCA_013146195.2). NCBI lineage: Eukaryota > Viridiplantae > Streptophyta > Magnoliopsida > Asterales > Campanulaceae > Codonopsis > Codonopsis lanceolata. The sequence goes on along the minus strand of CM028377.1, from coordinate 62,172,694 downwards.
TAAAGTGTGCAAATTAGTAAAGTCTTTGTATGGCTTGAAACAAATACCAAAACAGTGGTATGAAAAGTTTGATAAAGCCATGTTGAATAGTGGATTTAAAATAAATGAATGTGACAAATGTGTTTATGTAACGGACATTGAAAATGACTATGTCATTTTATGTCTTTACGTAGACGACATGCTTATCATTGGAAGTAAAGAGGAATTTATTAAATCCACAAAAAATATGTTGAATTGAAAATTTGACATGAAAGATATGTGTCTAGCTGATGTAATCCTTGAAATAAAAATATCTAAAACGTCAGGTGGACTAACTTTAAGTTAGTCGCACTATGTGGATAAAATTCTAGATAAATTTAGCAAGGATGACTCTGCCATAGCTAAAACCCCTATAGACACAAGTCAACATTTATCAAAGAATAGAGATGAGACTGTATCTCAAATAGAATACTCTAGAGTCATAGGGAGTTTGATGTACTTAATAAGTTATACAAGACCGTGCATAGCCTATGTTGTGAGTAGACTAAGTAGATATACGAGTAATCCAGGGACCAACCACTGGAAAAGAGTAGTGAGAGTACTAAGGTACCTCAGGTATACTCATGATTATGGTTTGCACTATAAAAATGATCCGACTGTAATAGAATGATATGTGAATGCTAATTGGATCTCTGATATTAAAAACTCAAGGTCTACTAGTGGATATATATTCACTTTGGCATGTGCAGCCATATCATGGAAATCTTCTAAATAAACTGTAATAGTTAGATCCACGATAGAATCTGAGTTTATAGCTCTAGATAAAAGTGGTGAAGAAGCTGAATGGATACGCCAACTTATAGAAGATATTCTAAGATGGACAAAACATGTGTCATCAATTTGCATATAGTGTGACAGTCAATCAGCTATTGGTAGGGCACAGAGCAACATGTACAATGGTAAGTCTAGGCACGTACGTCGTAGACATAATACCATTAGACAACTACTCTCTACTAATACTATCTCTATTGATTACGTAAAGTCAAAGAATAATATAGCGGATCCGTTAACCAAAAGGTTAAATCGAAAGTTAGTTGAGGAAAGGCTTGAAAGCTTGTACTGGTTGATGTAGATCAATCGATTGGTGAAAAGGTTTTTGACAATTTGCAAAGGTTTAAACCAATAAAATGGAAGGGTAAAAATTTTATATTTAGTTGTGGATTCATGCTATAAAGTTTTTTAAAAATTTATGTAAGTGTAGATAATAAATTTAAAATAAAAAAGATTTATAAATTAATTACGTGACATACTGAATAAACCTTTTAAAAGATTGATGAGTGTGAATGCTCTGTAGAGACATAGTTTTAACCAGCCCGGGCATTATTTAATTTGTTTTTTTAATAAGCATGATAGAATCCAGAAGATATAAAACGGAAATCAATTTGAAACTTTGAATAATAACACGGCATGGACCTAGAAATGATATATAGTCCAAAAACATGATTTTGTAGGCTTTTTTTTTTATTTTAGAAATCTTCTAAACTTTGAAAAGACATGAAGACTAAGGGGTGGGTGGGTTTGTGCGCTTTTAATTAAAGCCATGAAATTTGCTGAAAAAAACAGGGGAATAAGGAAGCAAGTTGTAAAGAGTAAAAATGAGTAAAAGGGTATGGAGATTGGGGTTAATAAGGAGAGTTCACTATTTTAGTAACTTTAATTGATGGGATAAAAAACAATGCCCTGACAATTGTGTCACTATCCATTGAGCACGCGCATAGATATAAGATATGGTCCTCATCTTTTCTTGCCAATTTGAATATCACATTCACTGTAAACTAAAGGAGATGCTTATGAGTTATGATTTGGCCAGCTTAATCAAATCCCACACATACGAATTAGGAAAGGGTTATATGTGATGATGACGATTGACGAACCAAATTCCCTAGGGCTCTTCTGCGCTCAAAATTATCTTTCCATTAAGTGTGAACAGTGAAGTGAAACCTTGAACCCTGAATAGTAGATATGCCGTAAAGCGTCGACAGTCTTAGAAAATATCAAACTGTAGGTATGCGCCGTTGACAAATTGTTTGTCATGGTGGAGGAGTTTGAATACGAGGGAAAATCATCCATTCTTCTTTATATTCATGAAATTGATTTAATAATTAAACAATTTTTTGTTTGGTTTTTTCATTGCTCTTCTCGATATTGTTTTGCTTATTTATTTATTTTAAAAAATTTAATATGGTTTTCAATTTTATCATGGAGGATATGTGAAATAAGAATATGATTTGTCATCGTTTAAAAACATTGTTGTTTTTGTTGTTTATTTTTTATCTTTAATTTACACAATCATATTACATGTTTTGAAAGGAAAAAAACACTAACCGAACATTGTTATAAAAGTGATCTTTCTTGTTATTATCAATACTTTGTGTATTTTTTTTAGCTAACTTTTTGTCGATAATTAGTAACCCTTTTTTGAATTTTTTTATTTAAAAATATTAGTGTTTATTGTTATAAAAGTCAACATGTATGAAAAGTCTAATATTATATGTCAACATGTATGAGGTAAACTTAAAAACATGCTTAAAGAGATGGTTCAGTGGTAAAGATGAGGTTTCACAAAAATATGGAGCAACAAAAAAAAACCTTTTAAAAAAATAAAATTGAAAACATAAGGAGATTGTCAGCTTAATTTTTTAAGTCAAATATATCAAAATAAAATATTGATTTTTTTGTCTAGAATGGAAGGAGTATGTCAAAACTCAAAAGAAAGAAAAAATGAAATATACACCGTCCCCAAATTATTGTAATTCATTTCTTTTTTTGTCCGTTTCAAGAAAATTGTCTTATTTTTTAAGTTTCATTTTTATGAAAATATTTTTATTATGACTTCTTCTTCTTCTATTTTTATTATAAGCCACATTTACGTAAATATTAATAAATAAGTTAATTATTTTTTCTTTATTTGTGTCCCGGGTCAAAAATAAAAATAATTTTGAGACGAATAAAGTAAAATAAAGATTCATAAGCATAAAAATTAGTATTCGCTTCGTCTTAAAATTATTGTCATATTTGACTCGTCACTCAAATTTTAAAAAAATAATTTAATTATTAATATTGATATATTACATAGTTTCCTTTTAAATTATATGCATTTTGCTCAAAATGAAAATATAAAAAATAAGTAAGACTAAAATAATAAAAATGTTATTCTAACAACAAAATTTTCAAATAAAATATTTTTTAAAATAGACGGAAAAAAGAAAAACAAGATAACAGAGGGAGAGTATCTGGTTTTGGGGGAAAAAAGAAAAAGAAAAAGAAAAAAGAAAACATGACATCAGGCCACAAGTTGAATGTGTACGGAATTAATAATAGCGGGGATTAAATGCGTTTAGCAGCTGCCTTGGTCAACAACGTCAATCAACATTATTTGCAACTAGAGCATAGCACAAGTCATGTTCAATAATTGAGGTTCTGTTTTGGAAATGACATTGGCTTATACGGCTATACTCGGAGGACGGTGGATCCCTGCTTATTAAGGATCTTAAAAATCATGTCACCTTTTTTATTTTCTCACTCTCTCTCTCTCTTTTTTTTTTTTTAAATAACAAAAATTATACTCATAATCCATTCTATTTTCTTTTAATTTTATTTTTTTTATCAAATTTAATTTTAGTATCAAATTCCAGTTTCTTTGGAGAATATCTTTTAACAAAATGTGAAAGAAGAGAAAAAAAATTGCAATATGTAATTGATGATATTAATTATCTATAATACAATACAGCTTATAGTCGAGCACGTTTATAAATTGACAAAAGATAAAAAACGGTTAAGATCGATTCCTTTAATAAGATCATACGATCATTATCACTTTCTAAGTTCACATATGTGAACGGCGGTTGAGTAACTATCCCTCTCTCTCTCCAACTTCCCCCACTATTCATGATTGGTGGTCGCTAATCCTTCCTCCACCAAACCCACTAATTTTATGCACACAATTTTGTATACAGATAAATTTTAAAAAAAATCGTAAGTTTTGTAATTTGAAATACTTGAAATATATTGGCGTCGTGCCATCGACACGGGTAAAAGTACTAGTCCAATACTACATGAGATCAAATCCGTGATCTATTCGTTCCTCTCAAAGAGTCTATATTTGAAAAGTCTAATAATTAAGAGATATATTAATGTAATTGAAGTTGATCATAATTACAAAAAATCATAATAACAACCAATACATACTTACAACACAAGTGAAGGATAAACATGAAATATTATGAAAGTTGTAAACATAATTTTTGAAGAGTATGTCTCATGTACGACGGTCTCGGACGGACCTATCCATGCTAAATAAGTCAAGATTCAGTAATCTCAGTGCAACCCTTCCAACTTTTAAAAATTACAGCATCACCCCTCACGTGTATAAATGAAAAGTGTCACTTCTTAGTAGTAAAAGTATCACTTTTCAGTATAAAATGCTACTTTACAGCAATTTTTTGTCACTTTATGCTTTTAATAAAAATTATCACTTTTTTCCTTTAAAATGTGTTATTTTTTAGCTTTAAATGTGTTACTTTTAGTCTTAAATGTGTTACTTTTGGTATTAAATGTGTCACTTTTGTTTTGGAAAGTGTTACTTTCTATTATAAATGAAAACCGTCATTTTTTGGCGTGAAACGGTGAAAGTATCACTTTATAGCATTGATAGTGTCACGTTTTAGTATTAAATGTGTCACTTTTGGTCTAAAAGTGTCAATTTACCTATATAAATTAAAATCGTCACTGTTAGTTTTAAAGTATCGCTTTTTAGTATTAAATGTGTCACTTTTTAGTATTAAAATTGTTACTTTTTAGCATTAAGAGTATTACGTTGCATTTTAATGAAAATTATCATTTTTTTCACATAGAAATGGTCGCATTTGACCTCAAAAGATATCACTTTTTAGCATTAAAAATATCAATTTTTCCTTTAAAATGAGTCAATTAGCGTTTCATCAAAATCCGTTAGGGTCCGTCAAACATCTTAAGGCAAATAAGACTAACGGAGAATGAAATTGCAAAACTTGGGAAAAAATAAGAAATTTGGCAGCAAACTTTAAAAACGCAGGGGCACCAGAGCAAAATGAGAAAGATCTCATTACTGTGCTGGCACCCCTATTGAGCTGACACGTGGTATGCTTCCCCCTGGGCGACCCGTGTGCTGTGTTGTCGGATCCGGGTCGATCCGCGGGTTTAGTCTCATTTGTCTAATTTTTAGCTCATTTTCTCTCATATTTTGACTTGATTTCTTACTGGATAACCCACGGTTTTTGTTGATAGGTTACCCACTCCATCAACCTTCTTTTTATCATTTTTGGGGTTCCGTCTTCAAATTTAGGATTCGTAAGACCGTCCTACATAAGTTTTTGTCATTTTTGAAAGTAGACTCTTTATGTGAAACATCTCATAATAGTATAGTTAACTCTTTACCTTAAGCGGATGGAGTATATTAGTAAAAATCAACTATTAGCACTTTAATTTCGAACCAAAGTGCTCCAACATACAGTTAGGCCTGGTAATTGTAACTCATTATCCATCAACCTACCCAACAAAACCCACTAATTACTCAACCTAACACAACCCATTAATATTTTTGGGATTGAAGCGGATAACCCGTTTTGAGTCTTTCGACCCAATAATACTAACGGGTCGGGTCATGTTAAAACGGGTCGGACCTACTGCCCATTTCGACCAGTAACTTTTTATGCTATAAATTTATGGTTTTTTAGGAATTTTTTGGGTTGAGATGGGTCGACCCGCTCTAACCCGTTACACATTTCAACCCGACTCATTCCAACCCAACCCAACCCAACTCATTTTAACCCGTTTAACATTTGAGTTCTAATGAGTTTTGATCTGTTTTAATCTATTACTCATTCTAATTCAACCCACCCAATTTTCAAACCTACATCCAATACATGTACAACTACAATAAAAGAATAATTGGACTGTCATGGTAGAAAATTCAAGTGCTAATAGTCAAACCCGTATTACTACCCTTAAATTACTCATAATTATAAACATATTTAAAATGTAATTAAAATATTTTTATGGTATGTAAATGATAAAGTCAAAAGAGTACGAAAAAATTATAAATAATAATTTTTGAATTTATACCTTTTAAGTAACTATTAAAATAGAATAGTGAAGTAGGGTTAATTGTATAAAAAACCCAGACTTATTTTAGTTTTTTTTTTCGTTGTGAACCATTTGTTGTTTTTTTTTCATATAAAACCTCAACCCAATATTTTTTTCTAATTAAAACCTTCTGTAAAAAAATGGTTAGTTTTTGGAACAGGAAAGTGACTGAACATCCTAGTTACTGCCTACGTGGACTAGACCGAAGAGCTCATTTCCATATTATTCTTCCCGCCAAAAATAATTTTGTTATAAATCTTGTCCTATTTTGAAATTTCAATAACAACCCAATTTTTAACCAAATTTTCACAAATTTGAATGCAATATAAACATCATACAATTGTTAAAATTTCAAAATGAACCCTGACAGTTTGCAAGTCATTGATAGATGAGTTCAACAATTTTAATTAGATCATCTTTTATTTTTTAGTCTTAATAGAATGAATAAATGAGTTTGTTTTCATTGTGGAAGGATGAATGTTATGCGGATATCATGGACAGATCAAAATCCATGAAGAAGGATTTTAGGTTGTGAAATATATAGAGTAAATAATTTATTTTCTGTAATTAATTAACTAATTAATTTTGCTAGAAAATAAAATATGTTCTAATTATTCTGTTTTGACTTTTCAAAATCTTTTTTTTTGTTTTTCAAATAAATTTTTTGATGTACATTTTCTAATTTTTTTTTCAAAATACACACAATTTGCAGTGTATAAAAAAATTACGTATTTTATGGTTTTGAAAAAATAAACAAAATTAATACACACCTAATATTCATTTTGTTTGACCAAAATATATCAAAACACGACAATTATTTGAAAACGTGATGTACTATCGATTGATCGGCTCCATTGTGACTTTTTTGTGCCTTTTCCTCATTATTTTTTTCAACTAATGTAGAATTTAATCTCCTCTATATGGCAGTTCAGTATACATGCATATATTTTCAAGACATATATATGTAGTCTGAAATCGTAGTACCGTTTTTTTTAATATTAGAAAAACACAAGTGTATTGCATTTTGTGGATCCAGACCTTGGGAACCTAGGTGGATTCGATCATATATTTTTTATATACTGCAAATTATGTGTATTTTGAAAAAATTAGTCAAAATTTCTATTTGAAAAACATAAAAAAAGATTTTGAAAAGTCAAAACATAATAATTAGAACATATTTTATTTTCTAGGAAAATTAATTACTTAATTAATCACAGAAAATAAACTACTTACTCATATCATTCACAACCTAAGAACCTTCTTCATGGATTTTGATATGTCAATGATGTCCGCATGACAGTCATTCTTCCACAATGACAACGAACTCTTCTATTCATTTTGTTAAAACTAAGATTGAGTTGTTTTTAAAATTTCAACATAAGACAAGATTTATAACAACTTTTTTTTTGTCGGGAAGAATGAACGTGCACATGAGCTCTCCCGGTCCATCTACGTAAGCATCCACTAGGATGTTCAATCACCTTCCCATTACAAAAACTAACCACTATTTTAATGGAAGGTTTTAATTGAAAAAAAAAATAGCTTGAGGTTTTACATGAAAAAAAACAACAAAACATAGTTCAAAACAAAAAAACTAAAATAGGTCATGATTTTTATGCAATTAACCCTTTTTATTTTAAAGGGAGAAATATATATTGGTTCTATATAATTCCTAAAATGAACTAGTGCTCATTTCAAAGGGCTCTCCAATGTCTTGAGTCTAGTCATTGGGGTAACCATGGGTACTAAAATCCAGCGGTTAGCGCTAGGTTTCGGAAAAGACAAAACACACCTTTGCACCATTGTATTTTTCAAAAAGTTGCAGTTATGCCTCTGAGACGTCAAAATTTTCGGGATTATCATTGTACCAGACTTATTTTGCACGTTAACCTATTTTTTTATGGACGTTAAGTTTGGACGTTAACTTAGGTTAAATACATATTTTTCCCTCGTCTTTATAATCATCATCATCATCATCATCATCATCTTCTCCGATTCTTTTGGCATTTTAATTTCCAGATCTAGTGTTCTCCATCAATTTCTAGATTTGGGTTTCGCCTAAAATCAAAATTGAATCATAGATCAAAAATCAAATCAAAACCAAAATCTAAATTTCACCGATCTGATTCTCGATTTCATCTCCATTGGCGATACAGACTCGGAGGGAGGGACAGCCATGGCAGAAAAGGAAACATAGGAGCATATCTAAAATTTTCAGATCTGGTTCTCTTGCAATTTCTAGATGAGCTGTGACTTGCAGGGCATATAGCTGGAATCATTAATATGACAAGCTAAACCACATGAAAGTATAAAGGAAAAAAATCTTTAAAAGGGAATACAACAGACAAAAAGCAACAATTTAATATCCCAAGAGACCTTTTTTTATACAAGAATGAAGTTGGAATCACAAAGATAAGACCGTAACAGTATAATAAGATTATTTCAGAAAATCCCCGAAATAGAAATTTGAAATTCAAACAAGCTTTCATCATTTTGACATCGATCCAACCTATACCATTTTGATCAAGAACCTTGAGAGATCTTAGCCGCCTCGAGATCTACAGCCTTCTCGAGGAAACTCTGATCATCATCTTCAATCGCCATCTAAATCGGCGACGAGTCCATCGGCCACAACGACCATAATTTTCTTTATCTCGCAGCTACACTCCTCAAACATATATTTTTCCACTACAGTTTCCGTCGAAGTTCTCAAAGATCGAGTCGTAGAGCCGGGCCAGCTCCTCTGACTGTGTGGCTACGTCGAAAGGGTTACCTATTATACACATAGGCGCAAGACGAAAGGGTAGACGGAGAGAAGAACGGATACCTTTGCTTTGAGATTTCATCAAAAGACATGTTCCAAACATAAGAATGAATTACGAAAACCTTTCCTCATCTAGTTTTTCGTATGTGTATGTGTGCCAGGGGTTTGGTGGAGGTGGATGTAGAGATCTGTGAATTAGGTATTAAGATTTTGATTTTTTTTGGTTGATTAGAGAAGATGATGACGACGAAGACGAGAATTTGATTTTCGTTTCAAATTTGAATTTGATCTGAGTTTGTCATTGATTTTTGTTTGAGATCTAAGTTTGATTTCTGACTGTGATGAAGACAAGGGTAAAATAGGTATTTGATGTGCCCGGCCCAAGCCAGGTCACAAGCAAGGCACAAGCAACCATCACGTGCCAGTCACAAGTCAGACAACGTGGGACCTACCAGGCCTAACAAGCAGAGCTAGCAAGATGTCAAGCAACGAGTAAGGTAACTTCATCCCAAATCTGGCCAGACACAGGCCTTGTCAGCCCAACCAGGGACCATGCCCGCAGACCACACTTACATCAGGTAAAGAATCAGACACATCCCGTCCAAGCCTGGCCGGGCATAGGCCTTGCTCACCCGACCAGGGGCCATGCCCGGGATCTACAATTGTCTCCAACCAGTCTACCTCATGTAGCCGGGCATAGCCTTGCTTGCCCGGTCCCACATCCAGCAGGAAGCCACGAAAACCTGTTTTCCAAGACAAGTCAAAGGTTTCCTTAACCAAGCAGGGCACTTGCCATATTTGCTGCTACATTCACGCGGCCAGCCGCCTATCATGCCTAAAATCAAGGGATTCTCTCCTAATCCTACACGATAATTAAGGTAGTGAATCCTAGATGGATTCAATGACATTGGGGGCCTATAAATACCCCCCTCCCCCATAAACCAAAAACAAGGTACATACTCTTTCTTGAGCCTAGAATCTTTGTCAAATTGCTTTTTAACTCTCTCACACGATACTTACTCTCACGCCGAGTGGTTTCGCGAGGCCAAGCCTTGCACTTCCACTAAGGTGTTTTTGTGATCTTAATCAAGTTCAAGGAAACAGATCAAGCCCAAATATCCTACCCATCACACGGACGACCCAAGCTGCATTTTTGGCACATCAGTTTGGTTCCATTGCTGGGAAATCCAAGTTTTTAAAGCTTTCGTTAAGTTTTCCGGTGAGTTCTTCAACAATCCGTCTTATTGCAATGGCTGGCAAGGGTAGCAAGCATCACGCCACTGTTAGTAACCACCAGGCTGGCAGCCAGCTGGCTGGAAACAACAACCCACCTCCTGGAGATCTGCCACCAAGGGCGCCCCTAGGGGTTCAAACAAGGAATCAGAAGGTAGCAGCTTGGCACGCGGCTCATGGTGAGAATGTCTTGTATGTTGAGGAGCAGCTGTCTTAACATGTTAGCCAAAATCAAACAAGCCAACGAGATGCTCGCCAAGTCATCAACGAGCAGAGAGATGCTTGTGCTCAATACCTAATGGTCCAGCTGAACCGTCAAAGAGAAAACGGTTAGAGAAGTCATGTGAGCAAGCCCGGGCAAACCCCTTACCAACAGGCCACTGCTCTGCAAGTCCAAGCGGAGTATTATAATAAGATGTACGCACTCAATCAACAACTGCTCGCCTTGGGCCATGCCCCGGTTCCAGTTGCCGATTTGGTACTACCCGCTCTCAGCAATCCAGCACTTGTTGGTGGTGGCCAGGCTTCCCAACATTTGCCCGCTCCGAGCAGGCGTATTCCTTTCGTTATTCATGTACCCTCAGAACAAGCCAATGAGTTGTAGAGGGCGAATGACCAGGCGGAGAGCAGATACAGTCGCCAAAATCTTTCCTACAGACATCACTATCGACAGGAGCACTGCACTCGGGAAGAGAGCCATAGCCGCCGCAGAGCCCGCGAGTACGCGAAGGTAGAAGCACATCAACCAAGGCACAGGGTGCGAGTTGAGTGGGAAGCAGAAGCTTCTTATGAACCGACCTTTTGCCCACCAGCGCGTAGTCAACAGTCAGATCCTACCCGCTCGTCCAGACTCACCATGGACATGGAAAAAAGCCTGTCCGAGCGGATGGAAGCCATGAAGTGAGACATGGCCAAACAAATGGCCAATTTAGCCGTGGCCAAGTCCAGTTATGGAGCTCTGAAGCCGTTGGAGGTCAGTCTGTTTACTCCAGAAATCGAGAACGCGCAACCCGCGCAAGGGTTAATCTTCCCACAATTCGAAAAATATTTTGGGAAGACGCAGGCAAGTGACTGGCTCAGATCATTCGAAGCACAAATTCTGATGGTCACTAATGTGGAAGCTTTGAAGATACGAGCCTTTGAGGGTGCTCTTCAGGAAAAAGCACAGTCATGGATGGGGAGAGTCCCCCGGGGATCTATTGGTAGCTGGGAGACGCTTCGAGAAAAGTTCTTAGAGGAGTTTAACACGGCGGGCCCTATGCCCAAAAACCGATTTGATCTCGGTAAAATGAAGCAGGGCAACCACGAGTCATACATCAGCTACTTGAAAAGGTTCGAGGAGATGCTCGACCAAGTAACTGCCACCAGTGACCCCGAGATCACGTTCTGCCACCTCAACAACATGAAAGCAGGCCCGCTGAAAATGACCATGAACTCGAGTGCCTCAAAGGCAGAATTGTTGGCCAATTCTCACCTTTTCTGCTCAACAGAGAATATCAAGGGCGACAAGGCCAAGAACAAAGACAAAGACTCAGGACAACTCGGTCACGCCGGCTGACCAGAGCTAGGAGGGCAATAACCGCCCGTGTAGAGACAGGAGGCGCACATCAACTCCCGGACAAAGATTCAAGGAATCATAGTTTACTCCGCTAAACACTACCCGTGAAAAGATCATGTTCCAGGTCGGGGATGCGTTCCGGTGCCCTACCCGTTTGACCCTTAGCTCGCTCATTCCAGGGACAACACGAAGTATTACGACTACCATCATGGTAGCGGTAACACAATAGAGGAATGCAATGGGTTGAAGCGGGAAATACAGAAACTGATCAACGCAGGCAAATTGGATCACTTCAAAAGGAATCAGGGCATGGGCAATAATGCTGATAATGACCGACAAGGGAGACCCCAAGAGGAAGAGGCGGTCAGGCCCCTTAGATACAAGGGGTGGTTAATGTAATTAAAAAAGAGCTCCCGTCCAACACTCAGATCGGGAAGCATATATATTCCCTGTCTAAAGCCGTGAACTCCCCGGCAGTGTAGCGGGCAGGGGAACCCATCATCTATTTCACCCGCAACGAGCTAGCGAGCACTCCTCTGGCATCCAAGCATCCGTTAGTCATCTCTTGCCTTGTGAACAACTGGTAGGTTCATGGAGTGTTGCTTGACACAGGAGCGTGCAGGGATATTATGTAGTGTTCCTGCTTCAAAGGGCTAGAATTATCAGATACTCGACTCAAGCCATACCTGGGAAAGCTTGAAGGATTCACCAATCATCAAGTAAGAGTCAAGGGCATCATCGAGCAGGAAGTCTTCGTGGGGGATGGGGCACTAAGTACTTAGATAACGAAGCAATGACCATATTGTTATATCTATTCAACCGATCAAAGTACTTAGATAACGAAGTAGACTTCTTATTCTTTCCATTTATTGGAACCTAATTTGTTTTTCGCAGTAAAAGAAATGGCTACCGATAGCTTCCACTGATTGAAATTAATAGAGTCATTCAAAGTTTGTGTGACAAGTGCGATACCAGGATGATCGTTTGGGTGCAGAAACAACAGATGTAAAGGATGAAGTTGGAGTGTTGAAGATTCCAGATCGTACTCGTCTATGGCTTTTCCTTCCTCCTCCTGCTCAAGTTTTTCACCCTCACTACTGTTGTTATCAGCCATTGCTCACGAATTAAATAAGAAATTTCGAGAATCAACACTTCAATTGATGGAACAGACTCTTAATTTTGATTAGGTTTTAGAACAATTACGCAGAGTTTGAAGCGAAAGAATTTTTGGATCAGTTCATGCTCCTCTGATACCATGATAAGAATTGAATTTGAATTTGGGGGAAAGAGAAAGTGAGAGAGAACCGAAAAACTTCTTTCTCAATTAACATTCAACTTTAAAAAAGAGTCCACCTCCTACATTTATACTACCAATTACAAAGAAGACGAGAAATAACTAACAGAAACTACCTAATTATTACGAGATACAAAATCATCCTTTTACTTTCCATTGTTACACTCAACACCCTCTAAGTTCTGTAAGTCAAGACATATCAGTACAAAGTAGTCCCCGTTGGAATAGTTGAGAAAAATGGGATATCTATAATTCTATTATTCCTTCTCTAGCACCAGTCTCTCCACACTTATGACTTATGCGAAGTGACAATGACTGATACGACACGATACGACATATGAAATACACAAAATTGATAAGACTAGTGCGACGCGATACGACATATGAAATACACAAAATTGTTAATATATTCAAAATAATATTTATTGATATATTTATAATCAAATAAGATAGATAATATGAAAACACAATAATGAGATATGAATACGACACGATAACACGAATTGCCACCCTCGCATGTGGGAGGGCAGAATTTGGTGGATTTAGTGTTATTTCTTATGGGATAAGTGAATGCTCGGTAATTCTTTTATCAGTTGGTTTATAGTTATACATTATTTTTTATTTTTATTTTGTAGAACACTTAGCCAGTTTTTTTAATAAGTATTTTACATCTGATGTTGTGAATAAAAATGTGTACTTTTCGAATAAACATTTGTATTTTTAGAACAACCGTATATAATTTTCAAACAGTAGTATCTATATTATAAAACAGATCAGGGTCTAATTGACGGCCCTGATTAAATTGCGCTAAACAGAACTGACAGTCTAGATTGATTCGTAAGTATGTGAATTACTAATGAACCCCTCAATTATTATTTATGTTTGAATTACCCCTCTACAATTACATATAAAACCTTGAGTTGTGCATTTTGTTTGAATTACCCCGTCAGTTATGATTTTTGTTTATCCCGACTATTCATTGAATTGATCTCATATCAACACCGTGCCTATGGTACGAACACGTATACTAGTGTATATTAAAAAAACACACGTATACTAGTGTATATTTAAAAAAAAACAAAAAACAAATCGATGCATTGCATGCACAAGCTACGATCCAAGGTTGCTCAGTTATTGATCGAACCACAACTATTGCAACTAACTGGTTAAGTGGTATTCCCGTTTTGTTGGACCAATTGTCTTATGAATGTTCTCAATTATATTTAAAAAGGTTAATTGTTTATGATCATTAGTTAATACAGAATCAATTATGGCTTTGTTTAAATATCGGGAAATTTATATTAGAAAATAGTTATTGGGATTTGGAAATTTTACAATGAGCTGAAGGGAAAGAAGAAAAAGGAATTATTTATATGTATGCATTTGATTAACAAGAAAAATGTGAGAAAAAAATTACTTTAAATTTTTGGTGTGATGCAAAATTCTACTAAAAATGCAAAATCATAAATAAACAGGAAGTTATTTTATGAGGGTTACATAATTTTGCAAACAAATCAAAACTAAATGTTAATTAAGCTTTGAATAGAAGGGTTAATTTCAAAGAAAGATGGACACAATTAAATAGAAGGGCAACAGTAAATTATGGAAACCTTTGTAGTCTTATTGAGTAAGACGGTTTTATGAATATTTTTTGTCAGATGGATCCTTTTTATCCGACCCATCATATATAAATGGGTTAAGTTATAAAAAAATATATAATTACATTTTACGAATTAAAATATATAAGACAATTTTACAAAAGATTTACTCCTATCTAAATTAGCGTTACAATCAGAGTTATGTGTACATAACCTTAAAGATAGCTTCAAAGAGGACCCCAAGAAAAGGGGGGCTAATGCGCTATGCCCAATTCTTTCCTTTATTCTTTTTTTTTTTTTTTTTGATCAAAATAGGGGATGTGTCTAGAATATTCCAATTTGAAGTAGGATGGTTGGAGATATGCAAGTTATTTGGCATATAAATTGTAATATTTTAGAGATTTGATGTAATTATTGGAGATGATCTAATACTTCATATATCCTAAAATTAATGTTCTGCTTTTTATTTTTGTCCTGTTCTAAATAGATTGTTTCCTTTAAAGTTTATCTTTTAAATTAAACAATATTTTTATTATTTTATTGTTATTTTTTATTTATAAATCGCATGTACATATATTTTAAAAGAAATTATATTCTATATTAATATTAATAATTAAGTAAATTATTTTTTTAATCCGTGTAATGAGTCAAAGAAAACAATAATTTTGAAACGAAGGAAATATGAATTTCGTAGCTCAAGTTTAGGAGGAAAATAAAAATTGAAAAATAATAAAGGGAAAGAAGATAAGGTTAGTCAAAACTTTAAAGTTAAGGCTGTGAGTAATTGAAGTATTTTGTGGTCATAAATAAATATATCACGTTAATGAAGACATTTTTTTTGTTTGAAACGACTATTGGTAACTTTTATCTCAAACTTCCAATGGATTCATTTTGAGATGATATAATCTTGATTCTTGAGCACAAACAACACCGACTACATAAAATGTTAGATTTTGTTTATTTTAGGGAAAATAATTTTTGAGACAAACTATTGATGGGCATCCACCGAATAACAATTATGTCATTTTATGGTAGCATTACATAAGAAAAGAAGAAGATAAGGTTTGGGATATTGAACAGTGACATTTCGCCGAAAAGGTTAAAGGGTAGTAAGTGGAAACGGATAAGAACTAATCTTAGCTTATCATAATTGTATTTATGCGGAGCATATAATGTTGGATTGGATTTTCTGCCCCTTTTTTATTTATTTTTTGTAATTTTTACTTACTTTAGTTCTTAACTAGTTTTTGTATTCATCTCTTAAATGCACAACATATATCTTTTTTCAAATAAATTATGCAAAATAAAAAAAATAAAGAGAAAAACAAAATTAAAAGAAGAAATTAAGAAGAACTGCTTAATTAGAAATATATTATTGTAATACTAACCATTATAGATTTTGAAAAATTTCCTTTTACATAATATTTGTTGCTTTATTTGTTGAATTTTTATCTTCATCGCATATTAGTATCTAGGAGTTGAGGGGACATCTTCAGACAGAATGTCTTAAGGTCGAAATTTATGTAAGTTTACTTTCTTTTTCGAAAATGCACGATCAGATGGAATTGAACCATCTTCATGATTCGTTAAGTCAATAATTGGCGAGAAACTTGTGCCTATGGATGACGAAAATTGATAGAGATGATAGTTTCCGATATTTCATTTTGTGTGTTTATTATTCAAATATGTCAAATGAAGTAAATATTGAGTGCTATAATGGAACCTGCACAAATCTTTTAGTCCGCAACACTGCTCGTTACAAGCTTACTTATGTTGTCTATGTTAGCAAAGTTTGCTAATTTGGTAATTTTTAGTCCGTTCGAGTTACCACATCGTCTCAAACTCAATTTTTTTTTCTCAATCAAATGGCGGTGAAAATTTAGCTTTGGATATGAAAAACTAAAATAATACATTTCAATTTATGATTTAAGTTTAATTTTTTTAATTTTTGGGGAATACTTGATTATGAGATTGCACCATATATTCGTCATTAATTTTCAAATACAATGTTAGAAATACATGCTTTGTAACAAAATTAAAGAAGAAGGAAGAAAAAAAATAACATTAAAAATATAATTTACGGTTTGAAATACAAATTAAAAGGAAAATCATAATTTATAATATGAGTTTTATACTTAGCTCGGTTTCAACAATCGATGAGACTTTCAAATGATTGTTGGATGGACGGAACCATTATCTTGCAATTAAACTTTGAAAATCCAATCCGTTCCAAATCTTTAGCACTGTTGGTATGTTGGCTTGAATGTATAGATCAGACTTGTTTAATGAAACCTATTGATTTTCAGTACATATAATTATGAAAATGTTTAAAGATAAGTTTTATTGTTTTGTATTCAAACTTATTGCACTTTGAATGTTATTTATATACGAGGTTGGAAGTTAAATGAGACAAAATTCAAAAGTTTTTAAGAAATTGTACAGCTTGAGAATTGAGAAGGCAATTAATAAAATCGTGAATCAATTTGTAATTAATCAACTTTATATCAATATATATATAAAACAAAAACCACATATCATATCTAAATAACGTAATTTCTCACTAAAATCACATTACTAGGTATGTTATAAATCGAGAACCATTTATCACATCTAAACGGAGTTATATATTCTTATTTCAACTTGTCTCAAATCACGTAACATTCAAGAATTTGGTTCTTGTACCCTAGAAAGTGACACATAGGTACACAGTTCCATGTTTGTGATTCGCAGGCAAATGTTAGTAGTTAGTACGTTACATCAAAAGGGAGTATATGATTAATATATAATTTGGTCCCTCCATTTAATTCAAATTTTAAGTTTGGTCTTAGGGTTTTATAAGTAAGGTATTGTTTGTTTTACGGAAAATCATTTTTAGAAAATAATTTTTGGAAAATGATTTCTAGAAAATAAAAATATTTCATTTTCACGTGTTTGGTAAATCTTTTGAAAATATGTCATAAAATATTTACGGATATTTGACAAAACATACGAAAAATGTTACGGAAAACAATAAATGAATAAATACAAAAAATATGTTTTAACTTTAAGTAATTTTTTCTTTAATAATCCTCAATTTATCGTTAGTGGTGTTAAATCAATAATATCCATCTTTTTTTAAACTCACAATTACAAATAAAAAATTTGATAATTGACATGAAAAAAAAACATTTTAAAATAGAAAATGGACAATGTTTAGGATATCTCTGGAAAATGTTACGAAAAACTATATATAAATAAATGGAAAAAATATTCTAAGATAGTGTTGAACTTTAAGTAATTTTTCTTTAGTAACCCTCAATTTATTATCAGTGGTGTTAAATCAATGTATATATTTTTTCAATCTTACAATTACAAATAATTTTTTTGATAATTGATATGAAAAAAAAACGTTTAAAAATAGAAAATTGATAATGTTTAGAATGTCCCTAAATAATATAGTTAATACTAATTTTAGGACGTAGTGAATACTTATTAAAATTATAATTTATAAATAGTGTGCAAAAACTTCATTTATATTTCTAAACAATTTATTTGTTGAGTGAAATATTGTGTAATTAAGTAAATATGTGCAATTGTGAAAGGGGGCGGAGTGTACCAGAACATTTGGAAAGTGACTTACGGAAAATGAATCCGTAAGTCATTTTCCGGAAAAGAAGCCTTCATTTTCTGTTGACTCGGAAAACATTTTACGTTGACTACATTTTCCTAATGTTACCAAACACCGGAAAATGAAGAAAACGTTTTCCTGAAGTCATCTTCCGTGAAACAAACGAAGTCTTATTCATTTGGTTCCCGAATTCAACTTTTTTGGTAAGATCCATTCTTTCACCGTTACCGTTACATTTTTCATCCATTTTTTTTACAATATGATTAAATTACTCTTATGATTAATATATAATTTGGTCCCTTGATTTAACCTAAACTTTAAGTTTGGTTATAAGGTTTTAAAATCTATTCATTCGGTCCCTGAATTCAATTTTTTTTTTTGTCAGATTTCCCCCTACCATCGTTATCATTACTTTTATCATCCAAATTCTTTCAACATGACTATATTACCCTTACTAAGAAGTTTCTTATGGGACGACTTTTCAAAAAGTTAAAAATATAAGGGGTTATATGCCAATCCAAAAATTAACTCATCTTCAACCTTGAAACCCAATATTAGTTATCATTTCTTTTTGTTGAACATTCTTAAAATTTTCAAGGTATTTCAATCGAAAGTATCCATCCCCAGTGCATAAGAAACTCATTTGCGTTCACCGACTTTCTTCTTTCTCCAGAATGAACTTTTTTTTTTTTTTTTGCCTTTCACTAACAAGACTAGATTTAATGTCTGTCTAAAATGAGATACTTTTCTACCAATTGGAAAAGAATTCATGCCCTCCTCCCATGGCTTCTTCACCCATCACTGCTAGTTGAATGCGATAAGATTAAAGTAGAAATCATTGCCATATTATAGACAGAAAAAGAATAGAAGATAAGGTTCGTCAAATTTTCTCATTCCTCCTGGTCTTATAATTGTGTCATTGATGAAGATTCATTACTTGGGAAACAGAGATCTTACCTTATGACATTTCGATAAGGTTCGGGTAAGATAGTCATATTGAAAGAATTTGGATGATAAAAGTAACGATAACAGTGTGAGGGAGAATCTAACCAAAAAAAATAAATTCAAGGACCAAATCGATCAATTTTAAAACCCTAGAACCAAACTTAAAGTTTGGATTAAATCGAGAGACCAAATTATATATATATATATATATATATATATATATATATTAATCTTAATGGTAATTTAGTCATATTGTAAAAAAAAAATGGACGAAAAATATAACGGTAATGGTGGAATGGAGAATCTGAGTATCTGACCCTAAAAATCGAATTTAATGACCAAATAAATAGGTTTTAAAACCCTACGACCGAACTTAAAATTTGAGTTAAATCGAGGGACCAAATTATATATTAATCATATAATATAAAATGATTTTAGGTTTTAACTATATTAAAGTATGAGCTTTGTTATAAGGGGAAAAAAATCGGTTTTGCAAGGCAAGTTTGAGATTACCGTTTTGATTCATTATTTAAAGAAAAATGATAATTGTACTAAATAAAATTTCCTGAATTCTGAAATTTAAGTAACATCATCTTACCTCATTCTAGACTATGATATCGACACCTTACATTGTTTAAATGAAGCTTATACATACTGCATTTGATTAATAACATACCCCTTTCGTCCCAAAAAGCTAATCTCACTTTCTATTTTTGTTTTTGTCCTTAAATTAAATGTTTAAATAATTATTTGATCTTTCGATTTACATTGGTTTTTTTTGTTTGATCCTACAATTTGAAAAAAAAAATTAGTCTGGTCCTACATGTTACGTTTTATTGTTAGATTTCCCCATTTCCCATTAACGTTTCAATTTTCGTCTAATGTATCAACGAAAATATTTGACAGAAATTCAAACATTAACGGGAAAATTGGGGAATCTAACAACAAAACACATGCATGGCCAAACTAAATTTTTTTTTCAAATTATAGGATCAAACAAAAAAAATCAATGCAAGTCGAATGATCAAATAATTATTTAAACCTAAATTAAAGCCTCAACCCATCATTCATTGCCACTAACAATCTTATCGGAAATGACACGGTGAAACATTTATTTTACCCCGCATTTGATGTACTTTGTAACACTGAGTATTGAGTAGGAAAAAAATAAAATAAAAACTTAAGAAATACGCTCTTATGAGAACTTTTTATAAAATAGATGTACTTGATTTGATCAACCGTGTGTTAGTAGACTGATCTATGAAAGAGAGGCTCCGTTTTATGAATTTTCGTAAAACGATCTTACAGTATACCTACTCAAATAACAAACGATATGCCAATTAGTTTTAGATGCACCAAAAATAGCTTATGCACTGTACAACCACATTTCTTGGTGTTCGTTTGCAAAATTTTCTAGTAAACTTTATGTGTCAATAGTATCAATTGGATCATGTATATAATATATGTCTTTCAACTTTTGTTTGTGTCAAAACATTTAAATGTATTGTTCAATACAATTGCTAATATATTAATATTGTTTGGGTAGTTGCCTTAAGCAAGCATATTTATATGCAAATAGCATCAATTTTGTTTGTCTTTCAACAAGTATTGCTTCAAGTGATAGTTGATGGATTGGATGTTTTATAAGAATTGATTGTTCAGAAGATTAATCGTATGGTGTGACTTTAATTTGTAATGTGAAGATAAAACATAGGTAGAAGAAAAATAAGTAACTGCTCATAATATTAATTGTAGAGTGTGACTTGTAATAGAGAAAAAAGAAGTTAAAAATAGATAACTACTCACATATGTGAATGTGAGGATGAATCTCAACCGTTAATTTTTTTAAAGATAATTTAATCTCAACCTCTGAATAACCATAGTCAATTACCTATTTGTTTTATAATATAGATAGCATCACTTATTGGGTATATATATTGGCGGCCAACCCAACACAACACTTACGGAGGACTAAACACTCTAAAGTGTGACCTTTTAAAAGTAAATAATATGGTCTTATTAAAATTGTTATATTTTTATTTAAGTTTTATCTTTCGTAAATGTTTGGATGGAACATAATTTATTAAATAATTGAAATCTATTTCATTTAATATTTCTTTTTCTAATTGATAATAAATCTAGTTCACTTGATATTTGTTGAGACATTCTCGAACTTAGATAGAGTTTTATTAATTTAGTTTTGAAAAACTTTTTTTTGTTGAATCAACAGTTATGGTAATCGTTAACATTGTTCTATAATTGATAGGAAGAGGTTATTTCCACTTTATTTTTTACTTATTCACTACATAGTTAATTAATTATATATTCCTTTAAATTAATGTATTTTGGATAATATTACCTCTTAATTAGTTACTTGTCATTTGAAGTTGAGTAATATATATCTTATTTTCATATTACTTTTTAATTCTTAACACATCAACGAACAACCTAATTTTTTTTCCTATTTTTAATTTTTCTTAATAGATATATTTTTTCGATCATATTTATGACTCGATTTATGTTTAGTTATAAAAATTAATTCATAAAAGTATTTATCTACCAATATTTTAGATAATATATGATACTTCATCATTATAAAAAAGTGATTTAATTAAAGCAATATTTTTTTATAAAAATAAAATCAATAATAATATGGTAGGTATTGTATATATTATCAATTTTAATCAATTAATAATTAAAATTTAAAATCAATTATTGTTAGTAGACAAAAGGTATTAAGTCTTTAGACATGATATCAAAATATGATTTCACTACTGGATTGATTTTTTGCGATTATATTTTTCAGTTAATTTTAATTCTATTTTTTTTATTTCAATAAGCAACGATCACATATTATCTTAAAATTCTGTTGAAAAAAATATTCATACAAAATTAGATTTTATTTTAGTAACATAACTCTAGCAATGAGTTTTCTTGATTAAATATTTAAACAAAAAAAGAAAAAAAAAATTATCACGTGAACGATAACCAAATATTGTTTGATATTTTTTAAACGGTTAATCGCACCATTGGTCCCTTGAGTTTGGATCATTCTCACCATTAGTTCTTTAAGAAATTTTCATAACAATTGAGTCCTAAAAGTTTCAAATTTTTAAAGCTTAAGTTATTTTGATAGATGTCGTTACAAAAATATATATTGTTAAGTTGTCCTTGTGTCTCCCATGTGCATTTTGTATGGCTAAAATGAAATTTTCTCAAAGCTAACTTATATAGCAATTTACAATCAAGTCTCTAGGGTTTAAAAAAAGACCACAAGGCCTTCTTCAATTCCCAAATGTTTTTCAAATTCAAAATTCTCATTAACATAACATCCATTACAATTATAAGTACACCCAGCACCGCCCTATCCCTCTTCTTACTTCGCCACCTCACCACTCTATCTCCATCCTTGCAGCACATAAATCCCAACACAATAATGGAGACAACCACCACCACCGTCTACGGCAACACAACCACTATCACCCACCACGAAACATTCTCATCCTCCTTCACGAAATTCAACTTCGCTCTCACTACCGGCTTCTTGAACCAAATGCCTCCATTGTTTCAAATCGACAAATCTGGATCTAGCCCTACCCTTTTCAAAATGATGGCAAACGAACCCAGCTCCATAATACCAATCTCAATTACACTCAAATGAAATTAAAGATTCACTCAATTATATTTAGGTCCAAGTGTGCAAGGCAGTTTGTGACTCATCTCTACTTTTTTTTTTTTTTTGCACACGCACTGACTCTCTTTTCAGGCCCCATCATTTACTTATAAAAGGAGTTGAAAAATCTGGTGGGTTTGAGGAGTTAAAGAGAGATCGGTCCCTCTTCCAAGACATTTGAGAAAGAAGGCCTTGTGGTCTTTTATTCAAACCTTAGGGACTCAATTACAATTTGTGATATAAATTAGCTTTGAGAAAATTTCATTATAGTCCTTAGGCAAAACGCATATTTGGGCCACTGTACTTTTTAAAAAAAATTACAATTAGGCCACTGAGACTTCAAAATTTTCGGTACGACCACTGTACCAGACTTATCTTGCATGTTAACCCAAATTTTGGATGGACGTCAAGTTTAACAGTTAAGTTATGTTAAATACCCATTCTGCCCTCTTCTTCTTCGTCTTCAGCTCCCAAATTCAAAAAAATCCCCAGCTCTTGACCCACTAAAGACAATGGTATTGTAGGTTTGAAACAGGGCTTTCGTGATAACCATCAACCCATGACCATTGACATCTTCATGTTCAAGTGTTCAACCATAACAAAGTTTCCAACCCATATTTGAAATTATAGTGGTATTTTTTAAAATTCTTGTTGATGGGTGAGATGGGTAATGGATTTTTGGATTTTTTATTTTCCACCCACCAGGAAGAATCTCAAGACTTGATTCCTCTTTTTCTTTTCAACTTCAATTAAATACACAGACAACACACAACCCTACACACTGCTTTCTCTCAACCCCCCAATTGATATACCCACCAAACACACGCAACAATTCCATTCCCAACTGTAAAAACGACAATAAACCCACACCAACACAAAATCATCTTGCCTCCAAAATTCTCACTTGCAAATCAATGAAGAACATTAGATTTAGCTTAATTACTCATTTGCCTCAATGGATTATGTCTTCCTCTTCCGCCATGGCTTCCCCTCTCTATCTCTCTCCAAAACTTCTCTCAAATCTGGGTTAATGGGTAGACCAAAAACAAATGGAGGGAGATCTGGGTTTCAGATCTGGAATTGGAGAGGGTGCTGGAATGAAGGCAGCGATAGCATGACATGGCTGGAGCTAGAACGACTCTGTTAGAGATAGGGGGAGAGATGCCCGACTGGAGATAGATTGGAGATAATGATGCTGGCCGAAGAAGATGGAATCGAAGCAGAATCTGGGTGAGGAGAGGGCTGGAGAGAAATACAGTGAATGTGATAGGAGATGAGGGGGAGATTTTGGCAGGAGATGGAGCAGGAAGGAGGTCGATGATGGGGAGAGAGAGCTTTGACAATGATGAGGCAAGCTAGCTATTTTTGGAATCTAGGATTTTTTTTTCCCTTAATTGATCGCAGAGGGTGATGATGAAGAAGACGAGGGAAAAATAGGTATTTAACATAACTTAACGGTTAAACTTAACGTCCATCCAAAAATAGGGTTAACATGCAAGATAAGTCTGGTACAGTGGTCGCACCGAAAATTTTGACATCTCAGTGGCCAAATTGCAATTTTTGAAAAAGTACAGTGGCTCAAATATGCGTTTTTGTCTAGTCCTTAATAAACGCATGTGAGAGGCACATGAGCAACTAAACGGTATTTTTTTTAACGGCATTTATCAAAAGGACCGATGCCATGAATATTTGAAAGTTTTAGGACCCAGTCGTTACAAAAAATTCTTAAGGGAATAATGGTGAGAATGACCTAAAGTCAACGGACCAATGGTACGATTAACCTTTTTTAAAATTAGAAATTATATAGGATATAGGAAGGTAACATTGTTAGTCAACTTAATGTGAACAAGTAATTAATAGGTGGTTTTGTCCAAATAAATGTCTATTTGATGTAATAATTGGATAAGTAAAAAATGTAGTGGAAATAACATTTTCCTAGGTGATATACACATTTGGAAAAATAAAACAAACAAACTTTGTAATATAATTAAGTATATGAAATGATGTATAAGTTTTTCCTTGTATAATTTCTCTTAAAGTTTTTAGTAACATTAGTTATCAACTTAGTGTGGAAACCTAAAAGTCTCTTAATATGTAAAAAAATTAGTAGTTAATCTTTTGGGTAAATTTGGGCCGGTAATTTTTCAAAGTTTGTAACCGTTAGAGTCGATCATGTTTTTTTAAACTGGAAAAAGTCACTTTTGGGATGAAAAGAATGCGGTGCCCTTAACGAACCGAATGCTGAGTGCATCGCATTGCCTCTTTTTTTTTTTTTTTTTTTGTATCGAGATGCCTCAATTTTAAATTATCTAATCTAATTTTGCAACGCACTGCATCAATTTTGGCACCGCGGGGAATTAATTTATACTCCCTCCGTCCCTAAATAATCGTCCTAGTTGACTCGGCGCACAGTTTAAGAAAAAAGAATTTATTTGATTATTTATATTGGTTTAATGTGTAATTTCCTTTAAAGCCCATGTGTATGTGGCCCATAATTAAAATAGGGTAAAAAAGTAAGGGTAAAGTGGTAAAAGTAATGTTCTAAAAAGGTAAGTTTCAAACTAGACAATTATTTTGAGACGGACGAAAAAGGAAAGGAGGACGATAATTTAGGGATGGAGGGAGTATTATATAACCGAATTTTGCATCGCGCTGCACCAAATTGTTGCACCACTGTGCATCAATTTAAATTATCTAAGTTAATTTATGACTCGTGTTGTAAAATTATAATGAACCAGACGTTCATGTTATTCGACTACTTCTTCCTCCTCCTCTGTCGTAAGCTTTCCTTTTCCACCTCCTCCTCTGCCTTTGTCCCTATTGATAAATTATCCCGCCGAAGTCCATTCCATAATCGTACTTAAGGAATCTGAAAAATTGTTTACCTTTCGGGGGCGTTTGCCCCGAATATTCTCGACCCCGACGACCTAATTGAGGAGGTCGATCTCTATTTCTTTGTCGTAACAAATGTTGGTAGGAGCTGTGGAAGGAGCCAATTTGGGAGCTAAAGGTACACTTCTTAAAACTTGTGTTGATTGCTTAGCCGGAAAAACACATAGAGTTGCATTTCATAAACATCCTCCATCTAGAAAATCTACTATTCTTGATTTAATCATACCGATGTTTGTTTTATGCGAGATAAACCCTTGGCGGTGCAAGTAATTACTTTGTGACATTCATAGATGACCATTCAAGAAAAGTGTGGACGTTTGCTTTGAAAACCAAAGATCAAGTGCTTGAGGTTTTCAAGAGCTTCCATGTCAAGGTGGAACGGGAAACTGGAAAGCTGTTGAAATGTGTACGAGCTGATAATGGTGGAGAATATAGAGGACCTTTCAAAGAATATTGCAGAAACCATGGAATCAAGCTCGAGAAAAGTGTGCCCAAAACACCACAACACAATGGTGTGGCCGAGAGAATGAACCGGACGATTTGTGAAAGAATCAAATGTATGCTTTCACATGCAAAGCTGCCTAAATCCTTTTGGGGTGAAGCAATGAGGACTGCAATTGATTTAATCAATCTCTCTCCTTCGGTTCCTTTGGATGGTGATGTACCTGAAAAAGTTTGGTCAGGAAAGGATGTGTCATATGAACACTTGAAGGTGTTCGGCTGCAGTGCTTTTATTCATGTTCCAAAAGATGAAAGGGCGAAGCTTGATGATAAGGCTAAGCAATGCATCTTCTTGGGCTATGGGCACGAAGAATTGGGGTATAGATTGTGGGACCCAATTGCAAGAAAAATTGTTAGCGGTCGAGATGTGATTTTTCTTGAAGATCAAACAATTGAAAGCATTGAAAGTGGTGAGAAGAAGAAAAATGCAGCAGCTGGTCCTATCAATTTGGACCCTATTTCTCCTCCCGTGGTCCATAATAATTATGGGGGAGAAGTGCAAGAAGAGCAAAATGATGTTGCTGATCAAGAAGTACCCACAAATGAACCATTAGAGCAAGATGAGCAAGCTAATGAAGTACCAATTCAGCCCGAACCAAGAAGATCAACTAGAGATCGCAGAGCTTCCACAAGATACTCCCCTAACGAGTATGTGATGTTGACTGACGGGGGAGAGCCGGAAAGCTACAAAGAAGCCAAGTCTCATGAGAAAAAGGGAGAATGGGAGAAAGCCATGCAGGAAGAGATGAAGTCATTGCATGACAATCACACCTATGATTTGGTAAAACTTCTAAAAGGAAAAAGAGCACTCAAGAATAAGTGGGTTTACAAAATAAAGTCCGAAGAAAATAGCTTTCAACCTCGGTATAAGGCAAGGTTGGTTGTGAAGGGTTTTACTCAAAAGAAAGGTGTCGACTTTGAAGAAATATTCTCTCCTATTGTGAAGATGACATCCATCCGAGTTGTGCTTGGGTTAGCAGCAAGCTTGAACTTAGAAGTTGAACAACTTGATGTAAAGACGACATTCCTTCATGGTGATTTAGAGGAAGAAATTTACATGGAGCAACCAGAAGGGTTCGAAGTTAAAGGCAATGATCATCTTGTGTGTCGTTTGAGGAAGAGCTTGTATGGGCTTAAACAAGCACCACGACAATGGTACACTCCTTCATGGTGAATCACGGGTACACTCGAACCACTTCTGATCATTGTGTGTTTGTGAAATATTTTGCTGAAAATGATTTTATTATTCTCTTGCTTTATGTGGATGATATGTTAATTGTGGGTCATGATGCAGGAAAGATTGACAAATTAAAGAAGGATTTAAGTAAGTCCTTTGCAATGAAGGACTTGGGACAGGCAAAACAAATTCTTGGGATGAAAATCTCAAGAGATAGAAAAACTGGAAAACTTTGGTTGTCCCAAGAGAAATATATTGAAAAAGTTCTTGAAAGGTTTAACATGAGCTCCAAGCAAAATCCTTCAAGTGAGAAAGAGAAAGAAGAGATGAAAAGAGTGCCATATGCATCCATGGTTGGTAGTTTGATGTACGTCATGGTTTGCACAAGGCCCGATAGTGCTCATGATGTTGGAGTTGTTAGTAGGTTTCTTTCCAACCCGAGAAAGGAACATTGGGCAGCCGTGAAATGGATTCTTCGTTATCTTAGAGATACTTCTAGAGTGTGCTTGTGTTTCGATAATGGCAAGGCCTTGTTAGATGGGTACATTGATTCTAATATGACAGGTGATGTTGACTCTAAAAAGTCTACTTCAGGATATTTAATGACTTTTGCCGGGGTAGCAGTATCATGGCAATCTCGACTTCAAAAGTGTGTTGCATTGTCCACCACCGAAGCCGAGTACATTGCGGTGACCGAAGCTTGCAAGGAGATTTTGTGGTTGAAGAAGTTTTTCCAAGAATTAGGCTTGAAGCAAGAAAGGTATGCACTTTATTATGACAGCCAAAGTGCAATTCATCTTTGTAAGAATCCAACTTGTCATTCAAGATCGAAACACATAGATGTTAGATATCACTGGATTTGTGACGTTTTGGATTCGAAAGTGTTGGAACTTGACAAAATCCATACCGATGAGAATGGATCGGATATGATGACAAAACCTTTGCCGGGTGAGAAGTTCAGCTATTGTCGTAAGCAAGCAGGTTTGGTTGAGCCCCCCACATGAACTGGAGGGGGAGATTTGTTGGGTAAATCCATCCCATGTGGTGACCCCAATACCATGTACTCAAGTAAGTTCATAATAATAATTTTTTTAAAAAGAGAAGGAACATGCATGAAGGCAGTAAATTGGGAACTCAAAAGGCTGCTTCCAATTCAGCCATGGTTCATTGTTTTGGAAACTTCAAGAAAGCTTGAAAGGGCTCCTCTTAGTCTATAAAAAGGGGGCTAGATCCCAGCAGCAAGGGTGCCAAAAACGGAGAGAATTATAGCAGAAAATTGAGAGAAAAATAAAGTGTTTTGAAGCTACGTACATGTTCGTTTGGAAGGCCGTTTCAACTCCGATTAGGCTGAGATTTCAGAGGATTGTTCCAGCCATAAGGGTGACACTTTGTAGCAGTCTAGGCTATGAGAAAAGCTGTTCGGTACACACTCTAACCCATTTTCTCTCATAATTGTTATAGTGTTGTTGGTTGCTATCCACCAATTTGTTTGGTGAGAATTTTGTTTGTGTTGTAGTGATCCAAGAAGCTTGTTGTTCTTGATGTATTTGTAATCCTCTAGTGTAACTAGAGAAGAACCCATTTGTAAACCCATTTGAGATAGTGAAAGTTTTGACTTGGACTACGGTCTCGTGGTTTTTCCCGATTCGGGTTTTCCACGTAAAAATTGTTGTTTCGTTTGTGGTTGTTTGTGTTGCGATTATTTTGGATTTCTATTTTTTTTACTTGTTGTATTGGAAGAGTATTTGGTGGTGGTTTGGTGCATTTTTTCTCAACACTACATGTATGGGCACTCATGTGGGAATATACAAGGCTCATAAAGACATAAATGATCAGCTATTTTTTTAAACGAGAAATTCGGATTGATTCCTTTAATTTTCAACCGTTTTACGTTCTTATATTTTTTCGTTATTGGAAAAAGACACCTTATGAATCGTGATGCACAAAATAAGACACTTTCATGCATCACGATGCATGAAATATCTTTTTCCAGTTATAAAAAATATAATAATGTAAAGCAGTTGAAAATTTTGAAAAGAAGAGTAGCTCTTTTTTTTTTTTTTAAATTTTAGTCTAAACTATTCAAAATTGTATGGCTACATGCATTTCTTATTTTCTTTCTCTTTCCTTATTTACTTGTAGTTTTTATTCATGGAATAACAACAATTGCAACTGTATGCTGCACGGTGGTCGTAGCTAGCTCTTCTCCAAAGATATTTGAGACCCATCTTCGTCTTGTAATGTGTGAATTAAAGTTGTTTTTTCCAACATTCGTTTTAAAAAGTAGGAATAATTGCGGGTTGGTTACCTTTACCATGTTTTCAATAACTCCAGTCTTGTGTTTTTATTTTCAACCGCAAAAAGTCACATTTGGGGATGAAATGATTACGATACCCTTAATGAATCTAAGGTGCGCTACGGAAATACACCGCGAGGCATAAATTTTTACATCGCGATACATTAATTTAAATGGAATCAATTTTAATTTCATAATCCAATTTTACATCGCGATGCATCAATTTCAATTTTATTTACCAAAGTCCAAATTTGCTTAGTGATGCAAAAATTGATGCATCGTGATGCAAAAATCAATTTTAATTAATAATCCATTTTTTTTTATCAAGTCCAATTTTTCATCGCGATGCAAAAATTGATGCCTCGTGATGCAAAAATCGTTATGAAGACAAATATTCATATATCTTCTTTCCACTACACAATTATTAAATGATTCAATTTTTTGTGCCTCTTTCATGCATCCCAAATCCAAATCGATGCATCATGATTCACAAATAAGGTAGCGTGATTCAAAATTGAAGCATCTAGATTTTAAAATGTGTCAAACAACGAAAAAATCGTTACGAAAACAGATATTCATATATCTTCTTTCCACTACACAATCATTAAATGATTCAAATTTATATGCATATTTCATGCATCCCAAATTCAAATCGATACACCATGATTCACAAATATGGTAGCGTGATTCAAAATTGATGCATCCAAATTTTAAAATGTCTCAAACAACGGAAAAAAAAAATTTATTCAGACATTTCATCGAACAGTTTGACATGCATAATAATACAAAACACATAAGTAAACCTATGTTGAATCACACAAACACAATGATGAAGAAGAAAAACAACAACAACACCAACACCACCAACAACATGACATGAATAAGTAAAAGAGTGGAAAGTTAGGGTGACGAAGAAACAGTTAGTGGTAACCACCGTTCTTCTTCACCACTCAACTTCTCAATCTCTTTCCTCTTTATACTTTTTTTGCGTCTTTGGGTGAACAAATTCAATGACGATGGATAAAAAGAAGCAGAAGGGAGAAGAAGAATAAATTTACAGAGTTTTTTGACTTTTGGTATTATAAGAACATTTATTTCGAAAATGGCCTTTTGCAGTTGAAAAAAAGAATGGTGCATTGGAGGGGTTATAAACTTTGCAAAAGAGATCGGTCAGAATTTCAACCTAAAAGGTAAGATCCAACTTCCGAGTAACTAAACCTATCTAATTTTAAAGAGGTAAATTCGGGTCGGTCCATTTTCATAAGTTTTCAGCTGCTACAGTACCTAACGTTTTTTAAATAAAAAATGTTGATTTTAGGGTAAAAAAAACTACGATACCCTTAATGAATCTAATGCTCATTGCCAATCACTTACTCAATATGTATCGCATTGCATCAATTTAAATATCGTGATAAATCAATTAAAATTACCTAATCTAATTTATGCAATGCGATGCAACAATTTATGCAGCGCGATGCATCAATTAAAATTACCTAATCTAATTTATGCATCGCGCTACAAATATAATGAACTATACCTTCATGTCCGTTTTATCAAGAACACAATCAAGAAGAAGAAGAAGAAGGGACTAGAGGGGTTATATACTTTGAAAGGGGACTAACTGGTCAGCAATTTCTCCAATTTTAAATTCTAATTAATTGGGCTAATCTGGATATAAGAAGGGACAAATTGCGGGCCGGTCATTTTCCCAAATTCTTAACCATTTAATGTTTTTTTTCGGGTGAAATTCGAGTATGTCCATTTTCAAAAGTTTTCAACCGCTCCAGTTCATAACATTTTTTAAGGAATAATTGCGAGCTGGTGCCATTTGCTGGAATTGTAACCGCAAAAGTGCTCTATTTTTTTTTTTCAACCGCAAAAGTGATTTTTCATAAATTAGTTCCAAAAATACCCGTACACACCTTCCATGTTCATTTTAGCCCCCCATCCCTCTATCTCTTCATTCATCTCCCTCTATAACCAGAAAGCCTCTACCTCTTTAACCTAAAACTCTCGCCCGTTTCTCTCATTTTTAGACCTGCATATCTGACTATGTTTGTTGGAGAGTTCGTAATTCATTGCTTATTCCCATTCTTTAATCTACAATTCTTTTTTTTTTCTTTTGCAAAACTAATGAAGTTTCAATATCAAGAGGTTGGTTTTCTTTCTTCTTATCAATGTGGGCTGCTGTGTTTTTGCTGCAAGCTTTATATATATTACCCTTAGTGAAAAACTACAATTCTTCAAGTTTTTGCAATGCCAAATTTTTGCATTTCGATTCCCAGATTTGAGCTGGGATTTTCGCATTGCAATATCCATATTTCAATTGTGCAATGTGATGTCAAATGTTTTCGTTTCGATGCCCAAATTTGGGCAGTGGCTTTTTGCATTGCGATGCCCAAAATTTGACAGATTTCAATTGTGCATTGTGATGCCCAAAGTTTTAATTGTGATTCCCAATTTTTGAATTACGAGGCCCAATTTTGGACAGACTTCAATTGTGCAGTGCGATGCCCATAGTGATACCCAAATTTGGGCAAGGGCTTTGTTCGCGTGCATTTCCTTCATTAATAGTATCTTCGTCATTTTCCCTCAAAAAGTGTATTTTAGCAGTTTGAAACAAATATATGAGACTTATCCGGTTACAATTTCCCCACAGGGGACTGGCCCGAAAATCACACTTTTTTTAACTAGAAAAAGGCACTTTTTGTTACGAAAAGACTACGACACGCTTAATTAACCAAATACATGCGTACAAAGTATTAGTTCATTCATTGATTGTGCATCGCAATGCACAAATAAAATTCAGTTTCCACATCACGAATCCAATCTGTGCGACTGAGATTTTTGAATTGGGAATCCAAATTGTGCTCAATAAGTCAATTTTTACATCGGTATTTTTTGCATCGCAAATCCAATTTGTGCCTCGCAATTAAAATTGATGCATCGTCATGTAAAAATTGATGCATCACATTGGACAAATTGAGGCATGGTGATGCGCTGAGTAAGTGATCTATAGCTTCCGGCTCATTAATGACATAATCGTCTTTTTGTCCCCCAAAAGAGTTTACTTGATTAAAAAAATATATGAGACTTTAACGGTTAAAAAATTATGAAAGGGACCAGCTTGCAATTTCTCTTTTTTTTAATCGTTAAAATACACTTTCGTTAAATTATACCTAAAATGTCCGCATAACAAAAAGGCGAAAATGCTTCCCAGTACTCTTCCCTTCATACCGAGTTATAAGAAGAGAAAGAAAGACACTATTCTATATGTATACGATTCTTAGTCTCATAATTCTTCCCATCTTATCCCCAATTCTTCTAGTGGACCAGAGTTAGATTACTATTTATATAGTTTATTTATTTTTCATTGCCTTGCATAGTTGTATTCATGAGGCCTTGGAAGAAAGAGTGAAATTTCTACTTATGTGGAAGAGCTTTGTTTAATTTGCTCCTTCGACTTTTTCCGCTTCTGTTAAGTGATTGTTGTATATATTCAATTGTAACACATTTTACAGATTTGTTTTATTACTTAATACTTATCCTTTTTATATTCAATAATCACCATTTGTATATGCATGCTAACTGTTCGATGAAATACCAAATAAAAATTTACATAATTTATAATCATGCATCGCTTTGAAATAGAATGTGATGCATCAATTTCATATTAGATATTAAAGTGATTCCCGATGTATAGATTGGAATCGCAATGCACAAATTAGATTCACGACATAAAAAATCTCGAAGCAGAAATTTGGTTCGCAATGCAAAAAAACCTGGTGTGCAAATTTGATTCACAAGGTAGAAACTGTGTATCACGATAACTAGAGTTACTATGTAATGCATCTTAGTTCATAAAAGATATTCTCGTCCTTTCGTCATAAATTTTTACGAGCTAAAAAATATCAAGAGTTTAATAGTTAAAAATTCATTCCAAAGGACCGGCCCTGTTTCTCACATATAAGAATGTAGGACTGGAAATCCTTCTTCTATTACATGGAAAGGTGCTCACAGTATTTTCAAAAAAGGTAATTTTGGTCTAACTATTTCTAACTTTGAACGTTCTCGAAAATATTAGAAACTTCATAATTGGAACTCACATTTGATACTCCTTCGTTAAATGAATTCCAAGGTTCTACTCTTAATTAGGTATAGGATTTATAGAAGCATATTTTTTTACTAATAAATTATAAATAGTTGTATATGTTTGTATCTTCTTTGGTTTGCATTATTTTTTAATACAAACAAACAAAATAAACTTTCTTTTCCAGAGAGTCTAAGACAAAGAGAGTATAAAATAAGAAATTATGCGGACGTACGCTAGAGTAATAGCTCATATTTCTGAGGAGTTACTCAATATTTATTAATTTTACATAAAAAAATTTGCATGAGTATATCTCTTGTAAGACAGACCTATTTTGTTTAATGAACCAAGATTTATAAATTTCAATGTAATCTCTTAAATTTTAAAAATTACAGTCTCACCCCTCACTATAAATGAAGAGTATCACTTTTTAGCATAAAATGCGTCACTTTTGACCCTAGAAGTATTACTTTGCATATTAAATGAAAAATATCACTTTTTGACTTTAAATATATCACTTTTGTTTTAAAAAAATGGTCACCTTGCATTATAAATAAAAACTACTCCCTCCGTTCCAAAATATAAGTCGCTTTAGAGCTTTTCACACGGACTAATGAAACATATTATAAAGACTAAACTGTCCTTATTTACTTTACTTCAAACATTAATAAGGGGTCTTTTGATACTCTTAACCAAAGAGTCAAACACAAGTTACTGAATCAATAAATATGGGTAGAATTGGAAAAAAAAAGTTCATTAAAAATTGCAAAGTGACATCTATTTTGGAACAAAGAACTTTCCCAAAACGACTTATATTATGGAATGGAAGGAGTATCACTTTTGACGTCAAAGTGTCAATTTATAGCATTAAATGTGTCACTTTTGGTCATAAAAATATCACTTCGTATTATAAATAAAAACAGTCACCGTTGGCATTAAAAATGTCATGTTTTAGCATTAAACGACACTTTTAGTATTAAAATGCCACTTTTGGTTATAGAAATGTCACTTTGTATTTTAATAAAATTTATTACATTTTTTCATCTTAAAAGTGTCACTTTTACTCATAAAAAGTGTCACTTTTGCCATTTAATAAGCTACATTTGGTCACAAAGTGACATTTTGTACTAAAAATAAAGTTGATTAAAAGTTTTAAGTTGATTTAGGACTAAAATGCAAAGTCTGGGCACAAAGGTGATTCGGCAGCAAAGTTTGGAAAGAGGGAGGGCACCGACACATGATTTTGAAATTGAAGGGCACCGGAGCAATTAATGAAAATTTTCATTAATGTGCTGTAACACTTGATGACCCGTGCCTTTTGAATGTGGATCTGGGTTTGGGTCATTTGATCCTGCCTGGATCCTATTTATTCAGTTTATTTCTCTTTATCATTTTGACCAATTTTCTTGATGGGTAACTCGCAGTCTTCTTTGATGGGTTGCCCACTTCAACCGTCTATTTTTTTAAAATCATTTTGGGGATTCGTCTTACAGATGTAAGATTCGCAAGACCGTTCTACACATGTTTTTGTCATTTTGCGTAAATGATAACTAGGAGGTTTATTGGAATTGGCACTTAAGTAAGAACTCAACCGTTCAACTACTAACAAAACATACTGTTACTCAAATGAACACAGTTTAAAAGTAGGTCTCTTGTCATACGTCTTGCGAATCCTAATACGTAATACGAAACTCAATTCGTCACATTTAAGTCAGTGCATGGAGATTCATCTTACAAAAAATAGAAAAAATTGCAGGTTGGTCCATTTTCCTAAATTTTTAACCGCAAACCACTAAAGTCCACTTTTGTTATCATTCCTAAAATGCTCGTAGAAGAGAAAGAACAACATCAATTCGCATGGATGAAAAGTAAAAATGGTGGCAAGGTAGAGTGGTGAAGAAAAACACTTATATCTTCCCTTGAATTTGATTACTTCACTACCTTAACTTCTCACTTTCCAGCCTCTTCATCTATTAATGTTCAGTTTCACTAAAACACTTATTAACTGTTAGTGCATGCCTTCCAAGTCCGGCCATAAACATTTCAATTCTTTTATTATTCTTCTTTATTATGCTTGTTTTTGTGATTCAAAATAGATTCACCTTGTGTTTGTGTTGCTATGCATGTAAATTGTTTGATGAAATGCTCGAATAGGAATTTGTTCATTGTTGGACACCTTTTTTTTGAATCTAGATGCATCAATTTTGAATCACAATGCATCATTTGTGAATCGTGGTGCATCGATTTGGATTTGATATGCATGAAAGATGCATCAATTTTGAATCATTCGTTGTTTGTGTATAGGAAAGAAGGAACATGAGGTTCTGGTACATTTTGCGATTCATCCGACTAGAATTTCGATACATCAAAATCATGCATCGCAAACTAAAATTCATGCACCAAGAATGCCCTTTTACCGTTATAAAAATCGTGAAGTTTAGCGGTTTCATCCAAAAAAAAAAAACCTATGTTTTTGCCATCTTTTGAAATGATAATTTTACTTGTAACTTTTTTCTAATTATTACTCCCTCCATCCCTAAATTATCATAAAAAAAATACCTATGTTTTTGCCATCTTTTGAAATGATAATTTTACTTGTAACTCTTTCTAATTATTACTCCCTCCATCCCTAAATTATCGTTCTAGTTGACCCGA
The DNA here is from genome assembly GCA_013146195.2 of Codonopsis lanceolata. Lineage (NCBI taxonomy): Eukaryota > Viridiplantae > Streptophyta > Magnoliopsida > Asterales > Campanulaceae > Codonopsis > Codonopsis lanceolata. Next base: position 62,136,249 of record CM028377.1, on the reverse strand, counting down.
CGTACAAATTAAGAAAAAATAATTGACTTGATTATTAATATAGATTTAATGTGTAATTTCCTTTAATGCTCATGTGTATGTGGCTTATAATTAAAGGAGGGTGAAAAAGTAAGGATAAAGTAGTAAAAGTTAAGTTCTAAAAAGGTAAGTTTTAAATTAGACAATTATTTTTGGACGAACGAAAAATAAAAGGTGGACTATAATTTAGGGGAGTATTACTATCTATATTACAAAGAAGCTAGGTAATTGACTAGAACTATTCAGAGGTCAGGATTTATTTATTTTTACTATCATCCTACGGCTGCCATTTATTTGGGTAACCTCCTTTTCTGGGTTTCCTTATATTGTTACAATTAGGTTTCCTTATAAAACAACTAGGTAATTGACTAGGGCTATTCAGAGGTCGGGATTTATTTATTTTTACTATCATCCTACGGCTGTCATTTATTTGGGTAACCTCCTTTTCTGGGTTTCCTTATATTGTTAGAATTATGTTTCCTTATAAAACAACTAGGTAATTAATTTTTTTTATACAGCTCTCATTTATTTGGGTAACCTCCTCTTCTGGGTTTCCTTATACTGTTACAATTAGGTTTCCTTATAAAACAACTAGGTAATTGACTAGGGCTATTCAGAGGTTGAGATTAAGTTATCATTAAAAATTTAACAGTTGAGATTCACCCTCACATTCACATGTGTAAGTAATTATCCATTTTTAACTCCCTACAATTAATATTATGAGTAGTCACCCATTTTTTTTATCCTTATATTTTATCTTTATATTACAAAGTCGCACCCTGCGATTAGTCTTTTGAACAATCACCCCTTATAAAATATCAGTCCCTCAACTATCACTTGAAGCAATGTACCCCTCAACTGTAATATTTTTTAAATAACACCTTCTATTTAGATACAGTCATTTGAATTGACGAAATCATATATACCGGTACCTTGACATAGGCACAGAGATGCCAAAACACGTATGTAATTGGTAAAAGCTAATTACATGCTGAGATTAATTATTTTACTGCAATCCTACGCTCAACATTTAATCTAAATTATAAACGTGTGAAAGGCAATTACTTTTTCCAATTTTACTGCTTTTTTTATTCCAAAAATAGATAATTGTTTCAATAAAGGCATAATCTACGACTTACTTATTATTTACAGTTTTACAGTTTTACATTTATTATTTTATGGTTTTACCGATATTGTTTTATTGAGATTTATTGTTTTAACGTGCATAACTAATCAATTTAATTTTAGTCCAACGGTAAGTTTTGAATATTTGTATTTTAATTTTTTTCTTTTAATTATTATCTTAATTAACTTAATCAATTTAATTTTTTTCCGAACCGCAATTTTGTATACAAATAAAAAAATTGTAATTTTGAAATTTGAAATATTTTTTCTCTTTAACTGTTATCGTAATTAACTTAATCAATTTAATTTTTGTTCGGCCCCTTTTTTTGTTTGGCAATTTAATTTTTTTCCGGCCCGCAATTTCTTATACAAATAAAAAAATTCATAAGCTTTGTCCAGCCCGTTTTTTTGGTCACCCCGCAGTTTCTGGTACAAATTATTAATTAACTCCTCTGTTCCGAGCAAAGAGACCTTTACGGTTTTACAAATATTTAGTTGTAGTTTCTTAATTAATTTTTTTCATCATGCTCGGTTCATACATTGATCATGCTCTTACTGGCACCATGCCATCGGCACCGCACGAGCACGAGTTTATTTTTATAGAATGTTGGACATCTTCTCATTGTTGTGGTTTCGTTTGTTGGGGTATGTGTATTGGTTTCCATTGATTTAATTACCATTTTTTTTAGCTTTTAGGGTTGATTAATTTGGATCAAATGCATCTTCGTTCGCATGTTAGATTTTGTATGATAATATGTTGTAGGATTCGAGTTTTGTAGATGAAGCAGAAAATTTGGTTAATTGAATATGTTTGAATTTTCTTTGTCTCATGTGTAGGTGGAAATAATAGACAAAGTTATTGCATCTCATGTTTACAAAGTTAAGCAAAAACCCCAGAAGAAGAAGACTGAGTTTTCGTTATTGAGAAAACAATTTTTTTTTTTGTATTTTAACAGTAGTTGTTACAATTAAAATATTTATTTCTTGGTTTTTTTATAAAATAAATATCAAAGTAAAATGTTTTATTTTGTTAGGTATTTGGGTTCATTTCCACATTATTTCATTTATTGATAAATATGTGAGTTACAAATGAACCCCTCAGTTATAAGTTATGTTTAAATTATCCCTCTATAATTACATATAAAACCTTTAGTTGTGAGTTTTGTTTGAATTATTCTGTCAGTTATGTGTTTTGTTTATGCTAACCATTCATTGAACTGATCTGGTACCATAGCACGGGCAAATATACTAGTTTCAATCAAAGAAGAGTGGTCAAACCACAGGCCACAATCCACATGAGGTCATTAATGGTTTCATCCCAACTCCCAAGTAGTTAAAAACTTCAAATTTCGTCGTATGTTCCTCCTACCCCAAACACCGAAAAAATTTAAAAAAAAGGTTTCAAGATACAAGCCCAGAGCTATCTGCTCCAGCTATTGAATACGCAATTCCGCTACATAGCCGATGCGATTTCAATAAGGTGCGGCACAAAAATATCGACTACTTAATATAGTTTGAATTGAATTATTTCTTTTTGTCTCGTGTATCCTCATGATGATCGTACTTTCGTACTGTTAAGTGTTAACTATTATCGCTTATTGGACATGAATGTTCTTTATAATGTTTAGAAGGTGGAGCTTTATCAATTGCAGTTTCCACTTAAATTCGTTGGCATTCTCTTACAGTCTTACTTACATTATATAATTACTTGCCTCGAATGTATGTGTGTGTGTTAGTTCAGTTGGAGGTGCAAATCTAGATTGTTATTACACTGAAAAATGGGTGTATGTGTGTCCAGCGTGAGTGTCAGTTCAATAGGATTGCAAGTTTAGCGACTACTAGGCTGTAAATACCCTCAAATATGGGGTGTCTCTGCATGTCCGCATGAACAAGTGCAATAGGACTTGTAAGGTAGTTATTACTAGGCTGTAGATACCTGAAAATGTTTGCATGTGTTCGAGTGAGACCAATGGGACTTGATAGCATGGCTACTACTTGGGTGTAACTACCGTTGATACGTGTGTTGGTGAGACAGTTCAATGATACTTGCTAACTTAGCTACTGGGTTTAGGTTGTGAATAGCAGGCAAAGATTTGGTGTTACCGGTGAATTCTAATTTGCTTGTACCAGTAGGCAGCGTTAGGGAGGACTGCACCTAGGAATAAATATAGCAAGAAGTTTGTTATAGTTACCCCTTTCCTTAGCAGGATCAGGAATAACAAAGAATGGTTAGGAGTTAGGGAAACAAACATTCATCTCTAACTATATTTGCATATGGATGACTTAAATGGTCAAGTCAAGGACATTAGAATTAATTCTCATTTTCACTGTTTTATTCACAAGTTTCATGAGCCAACCCCAAGTAACTGAGAGCTGTTGGTCTCCATTTTTCATTTTACGTTTATATGGAAGACCCATATAATGCAATTGTCGATACAAATGTCTTGCCCTTCTCTGTGATTATCCCAAACAAGAAGCCTCAGTGCGTCAGTTTCTTCCTTCAAACTCATAACCTTTTGTATTATCTGGTTGGAAAAATGTGTTTATGTTCTGTTAGGTAACTCAGTAAAAGCTGTTTATTGTCTCCTAAAACTTTCGAAACTTAATATAGTATCATGTTTACATTGTTCACTACACCTGGCTTCCTATTCCCCTTCACCTAGAAATGTTAATCTCAGATTTCTTCAACCAGTCTTTGGAATCTGACAAATTGCGCAATAAGTTAAAGACATCTTTCTCTCACATTCCATAGTTCTCTCTGACATTCAATAGGTCCTTTATGATTCTGTGGTTTTGTCACAGATTGAAAGTTTACCGACTTTTTTGGACTTATGTGGCATAGACGTTTGAGGCAGCACTTTTAGAACTTAAAATCAATTCTTTGATGTCAATTTGAGTCACTGATATGACGAAAGCTGTGGAACTGAACTTGATTATGCGTAGATATTAGCATGTTCAAAGCTCTGTTTCTTTGTCTCTGAGTATATTTCTTGCAAAACAAGTAGTCTTGGAAAAAATTGAAGGCTTCTTGTGATGTCTAGATATATTTTCGGGAAGGCTTCTTTGAAGTCTGTCAATTGTCATTCAAAAATATACTTTGATACAACTAATCCATAACATGAATGCCATCATATATTTTGGCCTGAACAGAGCATCAACACTCTCTTAAAGGAGAGATGTTGGATGGTTATCAGCTAGGTCCTCAGTGGTTAAATCACACAATACTTAATTAATGAAAGATCCTTGAGGAAGGAATATTGCTGGGGTGGAGATGGGGGACTGGTATTGGAACTTACCTTCTTGAATGCCCTGTTTTTGTTTTGTTAGTCCATATTTGTTGCATGCTTGAAATCTTCAAAAAAACGCCTCAAGAAGCATCTCCTTGGAATCCTCCCCCTGGATCATATTCATTTGTCACTAATGAAAAGAACATCTATCTTTACTGTCTCGCATAAAGTATGTATATATATATATATATATATATATATATATATATATATATATATATATATATATATATATATGTATGTATGTGTGTAGGCACATGAATAGGTGCGCCTGCATTAAAGAATATATCAAAAACATGACTTGAAATTGAACCTCATATAGTTTTGCTAGTGTTTGATTGTGCCAAAGATTAAATGAAAATGATAATAATAAGATACACTCTTGAAATTGAAAAATTTAGTGCTATAACTTAAAGATAAAGAGACATCAGTTTGAGTGAGAAAAATCCAAAGCAATTTCAATACACCTGTAAGAATTCAAACTAATAAACGCAAACACATCTTGTTCTTGTTCTCAAGAATTGAGAAAGAAAAATATATAATCTTAAGTTTGTAAGAGCCAGCACCACCCGTGTTGTATTTTCTCTGATCTTGCCAAGCTGCAGAGATAACACTGACTCGTTGCATGTCTTCAATGGTCATCCTTCAAAATTTCTGACTATACATGTTGTTCTATAGTAAAACCTCTCAAAAACCAAAATAGAAAGCCTCTTCATCCAATCCACAGAACCTTTGGGTTCTGTCTGGATTGTTCTGACCTGTTTTCTGCATAATGTGTCAGCATGCTTGATTTTCCCTTTGTAGTTGAAGAACACTTGAACATACTAGGACCTATTGTGTATGGGATCTGATCCTCTTCGAACTCTTCTTTTGCTTGATTGGTTTGGATCCGATTTGTTGGTTACAGTTGTGGCTGTTGTCTTTGCATTTAGGTCCCCCGTGACAACTTCCTTGAGTATACGCTGGTTCATATGCACTATCCCAAGACCTTCTATCCTCCATCTACGGGCAAGGTCTACACTTCTTAAGCCAGAGACTACTCTATCTGCCTTAACTGCTACTATTCCGATGCAGATAAGAAGGATGAAGAACTTAGGAGTACAAGAAAGCATTGTTTATTATGGAAACAAGAGGAGGAGAAAGTATAATTCTTCTTCCTTCGAGTAATAAGAGGATAAGCAAGCCTGAGATGGTAATCCTCTTAGTCTTTATGATCCAAGCTTGTAGATATAAGCCTGTGATTTACCTCTTAGGGGATTTGGATGGGGCTTTAAAGCATAAAGCAAGTAGGGACTAAGGGACCCAAATTCCCTTGAGAAATTTTAGATTCATCCTAATCATAAGCCTTCTATGATTCTATCTAAGCAAATTAAGGCTGTTATAAAGAATCTGACTAGGATGAATAAAGTAATTTGGAACAGCACCCTTGAGAAGCTAAGCATCTTTTTCATTTGTTTCCCTGCATTTGTATCATCTCCCCTGCTTTTGCCTACTCAACAAAGACAGAACCAGCCTCTTGGATTACTAGACATCTTGCCACATCACCAGAGCATGCTTATGTGGCCAACTGGCCATGTGAATGACATGACTGAAATATGCAAATTTGTTACGCTGTCTGACTTCATTCATTTTTAGGACATGCAATATAGAGAGTCCGTAATTCAAAATTAAGTCTAATTACTCCATGATATATCAAGCTAACCCCAAAATATTAAACAATTAGCTTGAAAGCTAATGTTTTTATTTATATTTTTTATTTTCAAATGCAAAAATAATTACCTCAAAATGTTTCGATTTTCAAGTAGGATGATTCACAATGGACATAGGGGTATCATATTAAAGAAATTTGTGTGCAGGGTATATTTGTAAATTACCATTCCTTAGTTATTAAGAAAGAGAGGGAGAGAGGCTATGCAGCCTTGAGGCAGCCAAAACTACCAGATGGGTGCTGGGGAATACTCTTCATAAAGAAAAATGGATGAAAAAGAATGAAAGAATAGCAAAACCTTCCTAAAAAAACCAAACAATTGCTTTATGCCATTTGAAGATCTCACTTTAGAAGTCCAAGCTCGCTTCTCTATGCAAAAAAAATAGCAGGCTTGGTTTCTTGTGCTAAATGTGTTTCTTTACGCTTTTCTTTGTTCTTTCTTTTGGCTATGCAGTGCCACTTCCCCATTCAAATGTTCTTCTCTCTCTCTCTATCAGTTTTCCATTTTCCCCCGGTTATCCAGATAGACCATCTTTCTCTTTAGTTGCTTTGTTTTGGTATTATTAAACTAAATCACTTGCATGTTGGAACATTCTAAAGCTACAGTTTTTATGCTTTATTATATGTGCATGATGGGATTCGTGAACGAATCAAGATTAGAGGGATGCTGTTCACGGTCCCAGCAATAAAATTCTCACCTTAGATCTGCCATTGAAGGACTGATTCTCTGCTTTTCCATACTCCAATCAAAGTAAAAAGGCAGATTGAGGTGTTGCTTTCTACCTATCATTCTCCATATGATTCAAACCCCCAACTACGACCGCATTTTAGTTATTGCATGGGGTTATACATCATATTTAGCATTTTCTTTTTGATAAATAATTTAACAACTTTGATAATTGAACTGGTCATGGTCCAGGCAATACAACTTTATCATAGAATATTGTTATTGGATGGTTATCATCTGTATGTCCTTATTTCGTGAAAATGACTAATTTATCTTGTTGCATACTCTTTCTTAACCTTGGCTTGCATTTCCCAGATCTTATGTTCACTGACAGACATTTATGCCACCATCAACCATCAATATGGTTTGGTATGCATCTGTATGTGAACCTGTTTCAGTGTACCCCTATGAGTGTAATAAACAATTTTGTTCATTGGCTTTTACTATCCACTTTTCCTTTCTGATTCAGTTTTAACCTAACTATGCCAATTGATTGATCTAATGTATCTTTCTGTCTAGATGATTAAAAGTTTCCTTCTGATGCCGTTTGTCTTGAGGACCTATGGCAGCCAAATGCATAGGATATTATCGTGTGGGACCTTTTATGCTTATGGTACGGATATGTACCAGTATTAAAAATATATGATGTCACTTATAGATACACATGCCTTGTACTAAAGTAGAATCTCAAGCTGATTATATCATTCCATCTTCTTTAGCTTTAAAGTTATTGCCAAAGTAATGTGACTATTATTGGTAACTCAAGACTGGGGATGAATTGGAAACATCAAAATTGCGGTATAATCTTTGCAGCTTTCAGATTCTTAATCTTGGTCTTAAAGTAAAAGGCTTTTTGGAACTTTAGTGAAACTAGGGTCCGTTGGCCTTGATGATCTTAAACCTTTTGGTGTTTTGGTTCTTGATCGAGGCTAAAAATTAGCAACATTCAGATCAGAGCCAAAACATCACTACATTCCATTATGGAGCTGAGCCTGTCATTGCTGGTGTTAAAGTTGTTAGTAATATAAGGTCTCGCTTGAAAGTTATGAGACCCTTGTTTAAAATGATAGGTAGAATCCCATTAGGTGCGGGATGTGAAACGAGTCATGCAGAGCTTTGAGAAGATGACGTCTCTTTTGACTTTTGGGGATATGCGTTGGCCTGGCTTGGCTCATGAGAATTCAGTATATGCTCGTAACCCATCCGTATTGTGCTTGTTATTATAATATAAGGGAGAATTGTATTTTCGAACAAAGGCCTTTGAATACGTTCAGTGCATTATTTTCTTCTTCGTATGATGCGATAATTTATTTTATTTCCAAATGTACCAAAAAAGTCTAGTAAGATTATTTAGTGCTCGTTTTGTTGCCCTTTTTTTTTATAAAGTAATAAGTTAAATTTATAGTGTTTGTTTCAACTTTTAAGTCAAAAGCTAGGTATTTCTAAAACTACCCCTTTATCGGGATAATTGCATAAAAACCCCCGACCTATTTTAGGAATTGCAAATTGAACCCTGACAATTGTTTATAGGCTTATTGAAACTCAACCTATTTTTTATGTTTCAATTAGAACCCTCAGTCCATTTAATCCGTTAAATGGTAATGGTCTGCTGAGTAGGATGTCAACGTGGCATCCTACGTGGCCAATTTTATTTCATTATAAACCTTGTACACATTTTGTAATTTCATAAAAAAAACCCTAAAATTTATTTTCACCAAATAAAACCTTAAAATTTAAAATAAATGGTTATTTATATACCAATTTCATTTTAAGAAAATAAAGTTACTTTTTTTAGAAAACAGGGTTCAAAGTATGATGCAAGTTCCAATGAGTATTTAACATTTAATACACATCTGATCCTAAATAATCATCATGTTTGATTTCACACACAAATTAAGAAAAACAAATTATCTCTATTATAATATTGGTATAATTTGTATAAAGTATTTATTTAATATGTAATATTTTAATAAAAATTAAAAATTAATATATTTGTTTTAAAATTTATTTGTAACATTTAATATTATGTTTAAAACTATAATTTTAAATTATAAATTTTCTTAAAGAAATTAAAAACTAATTAAAGTAAAATTTGTTACCCATTTGATATTTTAGATATTTTTAAATTATAGTTGTTTAAAAAAGGATTAAATAATTATTTGGTTCCTGAACTATACACAAAATATGCATTTGGTCCCACTATTTTTTTCTGTATTCGTTTGGTCCCTGAACTCAACTTTTGCTGTGAGATTCCTCCCTTAAGAGGTTACCGTGAGATTTTCTGTCTATATTTATTTGAAATTTCAAATTTGCCCTTAATAGAGATCTTGCTGACATTCAGCTTATTTGTCCTCCCTCCAGTCATCATTTCCAATTCCCCCATTCCACAACCATGGCGGCCGTTCCAACTCAGCTCCAACTCACACAAATCGTTACCATCCTCCTCGACCCCGAACAAGCTCTCTTTGAAACCTTAATCTCCCACCTCATGTCCATCGCCAATGACCGGCGTTCCGAAGCCGAAGCCCTCTTCAACCTCTGTAAACAAACCCACCCCGACACCCTCTCTCTCAAGCTCTCCCACCTCCTTCACTCCTCCCCACACCGAGGTACACACCATTTACGCCATCCTCCTCCAGCTCCTCACACACATGACGATTCCTATCTATATCCTTCCCTCTCTCTCACCACCCAGTCAACCCTCAAATCGGCTCTCCTCAATACCGTCATCAACGAATCCAACAAAACCATCACCAAAAATCTATGCGACAACGTATCCGAGTTCGCCGCTTCGGTTGCCCTCGAAAATGGTTGGCCGGAGTTGTTGCCGTTTATGTTCAATCGCGTTAGTTCTGACAATCCTAAGCATAAGGAGAACGCGTTGCTGATTTTCGCCCAATTGGCTCAGTATATTTGGGAAACCCTAATTCGTATACGGATACTTTACATTGGTGTTTTCGGTGTTTGGTGGCGTGTGTGAATCCAGACGTTAGAATCGTGGCGTTGGGAGCGTCAGTTAATTTTATTCAGTGTTTGGAGAAGGCATCAGAGTGGGAAAAGTTTCTGAATTTGTTGCCATTGATGATGCAAATAGATCTCAAGCGAACAAAGAGAGAGAGAGAGAATGAAAGATCGATGGTAGACGGGGGTTTTGGCTGGGGCAGGAGGGAAGTCGCTTGGGGCTATGTCGGATTTGGGGTCGGCAAAAGAAATCCAAGGAGGCTGGCGGCTATGGTGGAGATGCGCCGGAGATGGAGGAGATGGGAGACGGATCTGGGCTTGAAGTTGGCGAGGGGAGGAGCGATGAAGCTGGGGCTATGGCGGATTTTGGGAGATTGTAGCGTAAGAGATGAGATAGAGAGAGATGGAGATCGTTGTCTAATAATAAAGTTAACCATTCCTACTCCATCTTCATGTTGGGAGAAGAAGGAGATCTGGTTTCTATCTTCATAAGATGCCCTCAAATGTAAGGGTAAATTTGGAATTTAAAATAAATATAGACGAAAAATCTCACGGTAACCCCGTAAAGGGGGAGTCTCTTAACAAAAATCGAGTTTAAGGACCAAACACATTTCAAAAAAAAATAGTGGGACCAAATACATATTTTGTGTATAGTTCATGGCCCAAATAATTATTTAATCCTTTTTTAAACAACTATAATTTAAAATTTTCTAAAATATCAAATTGGGTAACAAATTTTACTTTAATTAGTTTTTAACATCTTTAAGAAAATTTATAATTTAAAATTATAGTTTTAAACATAATATTAAATGTTACAAATAAATTTTAAAACAAATATATTAATTAATTAAAATATTACATATTAAATAAATACTTTATACAAATTATACCAATATTATAATAGAGATAATTTGTTTTTCTTAATTTGTATGCGAAATCAAATATGATGATTATTTAGGATCGGATGTGTATTAAATATTAAATACTCATTGGAACTTGCATCATATTTTGAGCTTTATTTTCTAAAAAAAAAACTTTATTTTCTTAAAATGAAATTGGTATATAAATAATTATTTATTTTAAATTTTAAGGCTTTATTTGGTGAAAATAAATTTTAAGGTTTTTTTTATGAAATTACAAAATTTGTACAAGGTTTATAATGAAATAAAATTGGTCACGTAGGATGTCATGTTGACATCCTACTCAGCAAACCGTTACCATTTAACAGATTAAATGGACGGAGGGTTCTAATTGAAACATAAAAAATAGACTAGGTTTTAATAAGCCTATAAACAATTATCAGAGTTCAATTTGCAATACTTAAAATAGGTCAGAGTTTTTTATGCAATTATCCCCCTTTACCTTATCGTTCTAAAAGAAGGTGTAGAGGACGGGGTTTCCATTCTCAAATTTAGACAATGGAAGAGAGAGAGAGAACAGTGGAGAAGCAATCGTTGACACTACGGTGCCGGAGATGGCGGCAACGGACTGCAAATTGAATTCAAGGCAAGTGTAAGTTTTGATTTTTGGCGAGTAAAAAATATTTTCAAAAAAAAAACTCAAGGGTTTTTTCTCTCTCTACACAACCCTTGCAAAATTAAAGAGTGCAATGAAGTGGGAGATAAGCTATGGGAATTTGGAAGGGAGAGGGAGAGACCCAAAGAGTATACACGTGTTTGCATAGTTCATAGAGGAGAGATGATTATGGTGTTTTGTTTGGCCTAAAATGACATTATTTCTTGAAAACGACCTTGATGGTATAAAACCTAGAAATCAAATTAAAGGACCCCCCGAATTCACAGCACAAGCGTCGACATCTTTTCCGATCGCGACCTGGAGGAGGTGTTTAAGGTCGGAGTTTGAGTCAATTAGAGGTGGTAAAATAGGTGTTATGGATAATTATGGGTTAGCCTATTATCTATGGTTATCCATGAAAAATAAACTAACTCATGATTATCCATAACACCCATTTTATCACCCCTAGAGTCAATGGAGGAACGCCGTAGAAGTCTTTTCATTTATCTCATTTGTTATCAAACATGTAATACTCTGCTTCATCCAAACAAAATTTTAAAAAAAAACAGTTTAATTTCTTTTTCCTTTTCTTTTTTTTTTCCCGAAAAAAGTTTCATATCTTTTTAAATTTTTGAAAAAAAATAACTCGGTGGAAATGAGTTTATTATTTAACTTATATTTTAATTTCAATCAGTGAAGTAAATTATGGATACTATCAATAATACTACACTTTAGAAAATAAAATGTCATTAAAGTTAACTTAAATATTATGATATTATAGTCGTTTTATTTTGAATAAGCTATTTTTAACTTATTTAACAAGTAATTCCAATTAGCTTATAAAAATTCATAAATTACTTCAAAACAATCAAAATAAATTGTTACACAGATATTAGTCATAAGTCAATTGGTCATCAGCTATAAGTTATAAACTACAAGCTACCAAGTATAAGCTGCGACTTAAATGAGTCGTAACATGCAAGACAACTTAAATATTAGGGTATTTTGGTCATTTTATTATGAATCAATCATGTTTAGCTTTTTTAACAAACAGTCACATATAGCTTGTAACAGCTCGCAAGTTTCTTCTAAATAGTTGAAGCAAACAATATTTAGGATATCAATCATAAGTAATCAGTCATCAATTGTGACAAACGAGCCCTTAATATAAACAAATTGTGATGTTCAAGCTCAAGTGTTAAATAACTTATTGAATATATATATATATATACACACACACACACACACACACACACACACACACAACATGAGGTACATCTCTTCTATTGTTAGTAAAATAATTTTATCTATCAACTTTTAAACTAAAATAATTCTCTGTAACCAATGATAAATAAATTATTTTTATTGGTAAGATTTAATTTAAGGACTTTTAAAGGCAACATCAACTTCTAAAAATGTGAACATATATCTTCTTTGTTAGTTTAGTAAAAGTTATTTATCTAAATACTTTTTAAACCAACATTAATTTTTAACCAATGTTTGTTGCATCACTTTTATTGGTAATTATAATAGAGATCCATTTTACATTGGCTATAAATTAATGTTGATTTTAGAAATCATTAAAGTACTTCACCTAATACTTGTTGAAAAATTAGTGTTTTTTTAGTGAAAAAAATTATGCAATTTGAGACACAAATTTCTTTACGCTTCATTTGTTTGTTGGCAAAGGTAATTGTGCAAATGTATTCTACTCAGTGAGAGCATCAAAATGATATATTTATTTGTACAAATCGAGTTTTGGATGAATAACATATCAAAGTTTAAAGTATGTTGTTAGAAGTGGGTCATTGGAGTAAAGTACTCATCTAATACCAATATAATAATATTATCCCATATAGGTTAAGAAATTATGTTGGTATTAAAAATCTTTCTATATAAGACTTCTACTATTATTAACAATAGAAGAGATTAATAGTAAATAATTAATATCACAATATCATATTAACTATTATTTTTAGCTACTGACTAGAAAATGAAAAGTCTCAAGTCAAGTGATGTAGAGACTTGAAGATTCAACAATATCAAAAGTTGAGTGATGTAATACATCTCTTTTACTGATAATAACATAAAAATTCTTTTATCCAAAGACTTTTATAATCAATATCAATTTCTAAATAATGTGAGATACATCTCTTTGTAACCAATGTGAGATACATTATCAATAAACATTTTAAACCAATATCACTTTCATAACCAATGCGAAATATATCTTTTCTATTGGTAATAAGTCTTTTATAAAAAAAAAACTTTTAATACATACATCATTATTTAACTAATGTGGAATATATCTCATCATTTAATAATAATAGTTGAAGTTTTTTATCTTAAAAATATCTTTTTTTTTCTAAAGATTTTTAAAATCAACATTACTTTTTAACTAATGTAGGATGTATCTCTTTTATTGGTAATAATGGTAGAAATCTTGTATCTAATCTAAAATAATTTAAATTAATATCATTTTCTAACCAATGTGAGATATATATCTTTTATTGGTAACAATGGTAGAAGTCTTGTATCAAAAGACTTTGAAAACCAACATCACTTTCTAACCAATGTATGATATATATCTTCTATTGATAATTAATAATAGTATTTTTAAAACCAACATCAATTTTTAATCAATGTGTGATACATCTTTTCTATTGTTAATAATAGTAAAATATTTTGTAATCAATGTGAGATACATCGATTGTAAGAGTGAAAGCATTTAGTCTAAAGACTTTAAAATCCAACTTTTCTTTTTAGATAGTATGATATACATCTTTTTTATTGGTAATAAGAGTATAAGTCTTTTATATAAGACTTTCAAAACTAACATTTTTTTCTAAATAATGTAAGATACATCTCTTCTATGGTGATAAGTAGAAGTCTTTTATCAAAAGAATTTTAAAACCAACATCAATTTATAATCAATATGAAATACATCTCTACTAATATTACCATTACAAAAAATGTTTCTTATATTTGTTATAAATTGATGTTAGTTTTAAAAGTCATTAGAAGTCTTTTATCTTAAAACTTTTGAAACTAACATCATTTTCTAATGAATGTGAGATACATTTATTCTATTAATAATAATAGTAGAAATCTTTTATCTTTTTTTGAAACCAATATTATTTTCTATCTAATGTGAGATACATCTCTTCTATTGTTAGTAAAAGAATTTTATCTAAAAAAATTTAAACTAAAATAATTCTTTGTAACCAATGAGGAATAAATCATTTTTATTAGTAAGATTTTGCTTAAAAACTTTTAAAGTCAACATCAAATTATAACAATTGTGAACATATATATATTTCTTTTGTTAGTTTAGTAAAAATCATTTATCTAAATAGTTTTTAAACCAACATCAATTTTCAACTAATGTTTGTTAAATCACTTTTATTGATAATTATAGTAAAGATGTATCTTATATTTGTTATAAATTAATGTTGATTTTAGAAATCGTTAAAGTACTCACATGATACTTGTTGAAAAATTAGTGTTTTTAGTGAAAGAAATTGTGCAACTTGAGGCATGAAATTCTTTGTGTCATTTGTTTGTTGACAAAGATAATTGTGTAAATGTGTTCTACTTGGTGAGGACATCAAAATGATACATTTATTTGTCCAAATCGAGTTTTGGATGAATAAGATATCAAGACTTAAAATATGGTGTTAGAAGTGAGTTATTAGAATAAAGTACTAACACAATGTCAATCTAATAATATTATCCCACATTGGTTAAGAAATGATGTTGATGGTAAAAGTTTTTCTATATAAGATTTCTACTATTATTAACAATAGAAGAGATTAATATTAATATTAACTATTATTAACTATTATTTTTAGCTAATGGTTAGAAAATAAAAAATTTTAAGTCAAATGATGTAAAGACTTGAGGATTCAATAATATCAAAAATTGGATAAGATGACACAACTATAATACTTTTCACCAACTATATATATATATATATATATATATATATATATATATATTTCAATTTAAAGGGAGTGTCAACATGTTTTGTTATTGTTAACTCGGTAATTTTGATTGGTTAATTTAGGAGCCTCCTTGCAATGTGGATGGTTACTATTTTTGGTTCCAACCGCTTTTGGCTCCAGATCACTACTAAATACTCCCTCCGTTCTTGTAAAGAGTTCATTATTTTATTTTGAGATGTTTTACGTAAAAAGTTTATTTTAAAAACTTGAGACATAAAATTATCATTTTATCACTAATAAACTATTAAAATTATCATTTTCTTAAAAAAATTTAAATTTCAAATGGGCTATATCTGTTTTTTGTAGTAATTGCTTCATCCATCGTAGTTATGCATACTTTGGCTTGACTAGGCTCGTTTCCGGTTACAGTTGTATATAGTGTAACAAAGAGAGTGTGAAGAATTGAAGTATTCTTGTGTATCATGTTCATGGATATAAGTAATATTTAATTTTGGTGCATTTTAAATAAAGCATTGGTTTAATGCTAAAGTTAAATTTATGAGGACAAAGCTGGTCACTAGTCACTACAATCAGAAATGCAGAATAGCGTAGGATAAAGTAGATGCTTGTTTCTACTTTAAACATTCTTCGCTTCCCTTCCAATATGCTAAATTTAGGTCCGATTAGTGCAGCAGTTTTAAAACATAGTAGGTTTTTTACAAATATATTTGGTATGTAATTTTTAAATGTTATTTTCATAAACTTGAATAATTGTCAAAAAGACAGATATACCATTTGATCCATTGTAAATAAACACTAGTAGTTTTATCCGCGCCGATGTCACGGCATCGGTTTAGGAATTTATCAATAAATGAAGCAGATACTACGGATATGAATTAATATTTACTTATAATTTGTATGAGTTGGATATATGTACACTACACAACGAAAAGGCAGAAAACCCAAATACGTAACAAAATAAAACATTTTACTTCGATGTTTATTTCATAAGAAAACCAAGAAATAAATATTTTAACTGTAATTACTGTAAAAATACGAAAAGAAAATTTTATTGTTTTTCTCAATAACGAAAACTCAGTCTTCTTCTTCTGGGGGTTCTTACTTAACAACAATAGTTGGTTTGGAAACATGCGATGCAATAACTTTTTCCATTATTTCCACTTACATATGACACAAAGAAAATTCAAACACATTCATTTAACCAAATTTTTCGTTTCATCTACAAAACTCGAATCCTCCTACATATTATCATACAAAAATGAGCATATCTTACGATTTTTTTTTTTAATTTTTTTATTCGTATACGAAATTACGGGTCGGAAAATAATTAAATTGATTAAGTTAATTATGATAACAATTAAAAAGAAACAAATACAAATACAAATTTTTGCAACTGTAAAACTGTAAAATCGTATAATATTAATTGTAAAACCGTAATATCTCAGTAAAAGAGTAACTAATTTGTAAAATAATAACTGTAAACTAATATCTCAATAATTTTCGCAGTAAAGGAGTGAATAGGCAGAGAGGAGGATGGAGAAAGAGATAGAGAAAAAGATAAGAGAAAGAGTGAGAGATAAAAGGATTGTGGAAATAAAATAGAATGAGAAAAAACGTGATAAAATCGATTGAGATTGTGAGATTAAATCCTGATCAATAATTGTGTTTGGATAAAAACCAATCATGTCTGATAATTAACTGATAATTAATTTTTCCTAATCCAGAGTATGACCTAAGGTCGTCGATGTCCTGGTGGTGGTGACGTTCATCTTGCCCAAACGTACTTTAGTTTATTTTTCATTTGATTAAATAAATCATATTCATTAATTCAATTTTACACCATGACTTCAAACACCCAAGCATCAAAACACGCACGTGTTTAACTGCCAAAATACCCCTAAATCTCAACTTAACACCACTTCCTCTCGATTACATGTCTTCAAAGAGCAAAAGCCCACATTCATACACCAACATAAGAGAAACCCTAAAACTAAGGTAGAAGAAGAAGAAGCAAAACTCTAAAACTAAGGACAATCTGGAACATCACCACCACTCACTCTCTATACTTACAGTTATCAAATTCATTTCTGCAATACATCCAACAGCGTATTGTAATTGTAAATGTAAATGCCCTTGCCGATTTTTTATTATTTATTTTTCTTATACTTTTTTTATTAAAATTAAAATTCTATTTTGTAAATTTAAATTTTAATACGTATACTCCATCAAATAATAACAAAATATTGTCGTAACTAGTGACGATCGAAATTTTGAAGCATAAGAATGCGGTCGCATGCTCACAATTCTTTGCACTCGCAAGGGAAACATCAAGGTTGGTGTTTGAAGGGATTACATTATTAAAATAAAAAATTTGGGGAAAGGAAGCCCAACACAGAAAAGTTGTTCTCTCTCTCACCCCATCTCCTTCCAACTCCTTCACCCAAACCTTCCACAAACCCAGCCGGCTTCATCATCCATCTCCGCCCCAACCACCCAATTTGTGCCCCCCATGTCAGGCCGACCTTCATACCCAGCCACCACCTTCTTCCTTTCTCCAAACAGTCCCGGCGAATTCCTCCATGGCCGGCCCAAAATTCCTTCAATCCCTCAATTCAATTCCTTCGCCCAAATACCCCCAATCCTCCACACCTAGCAACCCAATTCGTTCCTCCATCATAAAAGCCGACACCTAGCAATCCAGCAACGTTCGCCGGCTCCAGATTCGAGGCAGTTGCTCCTTCGTCTTCATCCACAGTCCAGCCGGCCTCCTTCGTCTCTGTTAATAGCTGACTCCCTTACAGCTGTGCCATCTACGCGATGCTCTTTCGCCGGCCTTGGTACTTTCGCGTTTCGCCTAACATCGGTGCCAACGGGTTCAGGCCTCCATGGGTTCATCAGTGCTAATGAGCTTGGGTTCCATGGGTGCTACAATTAGTTGGGTTCACCCAACGTCATTGCCGCCGCCGCTGCCGAGCAAGAAGACGAAGAGGAGAATGACGAAGTTATGACCCTTGAACGCGCGTCTGGGCATGATGTCGCTGAAAGCGTATGAAGTAAAGTAAGGGTTTGAGTGAATGGGGGAAGGGCAGGTCATGGACTCATGGGTTGCGATTATGGAAGTTGAGAACGGCAAAGACGACGGTTGTTAGGAAGAGTGAGTAACTGCTCCTCACACATGCGAAGTTACGTTTTAATCGTGATCGTAGGATCTCGGTAAATGAATCGATCTCAGCCCCTAAATAGCTTTTGTCAATCGCGAGCGTGCGAGACTGAGCTATATTGTATTATAGATGATTGAGAATCATGCGAGAAAAACCTTCATATATATTAATATTAAATATCATCTAATAATCTAAAATATTAAAATTATGATCAAATTACAATTTACAAGATTAAGAGTTTAAATCTAACAATTGGATTTCATTACATAAATTGTAAATCTTAAGAATATATGAATACCAAAAAATAAATTTTGTGTCAAAGTTACAAATTATGTATTTAAATTTAAATAAGAAAAGGGGAAGAAATAAATAAAAGAGAAAGCTAAAGGGTAATTTGAAAATATAAATTGCCTAATGGTAGATATTTTTTCTTCAAATCCAACCCCTCCATTTCCCCTCGCCTCCTCGTCTCCTCCTCCCCCGATCATCTCCTTCCTTTTGAAGGTAGCAGCTTGAGGAAAGAAAGAGGTGAGTATATTTCTAGGCTGTGTTAATTTCGCAATCAAGAAGAAGAACATAAGGGAGGAGATAAACGAAGAAAAATGCAGGGGTACTTTGGGTCCGGCTTTGGGAAGTGAGCATTTTGCTTATGATGTTTTTGAAAAAGCTATAATTTCTAGCGTTCCACAAACACAACGTTCCACAAATGCAGCGTTCTACAAAACACCGTGTTCCATAACCATGACATTAATACACTCCGATGACTAAAACAGAGCGATTTAAGTAACGTTTTCCTCCAAAAGACGGGCCTAATTGTGATTTCGAAAAGTGCTAAACTCACTGTATGAAAAATGAGATTATGTACTGGGCCTACCGGCCACTGGCAATCTGGCATAGATTTGTTTTAATTGTTAATGAGATGTTATAACATTTCATTCACAGACGGTTTTAGCTAGCTCGTATAGGTTTGGTTTTTCGACGACGAAGGCGCCAGGCAGCTACCACTACCAGTCATGGTAGTCGTTTGGTATTGGTACTGATACACATTGACACCTCATAAACAGTTTTTGACAGATATCAACCATTGCCTATTAAAAGTAGGTATTAATAATTAATATAATAATAAGATATTAATCTCAACTACTCTTTTCGTTCCTAAATTATTATTCTTTTTTTTTATCTGTCCTAAAATAATTGTCTTATTTAAAACTTATTTTTTTAGGACAACACTTTTACCATTTCATTTTTACTTGGTGATGAAGCTTGAAGGATGACATTGTTTTTAAATTTTCACAGAGATGGACAAAAATATCTCTCATAAAATCCCTCCCTTAGTCAACATTAACACCTCTGTTACGAAATTAGATGAGATGTTAACAATATAAACCACAACGTACTACCTTATTTAGTATATTGGTCAATTTGAGAGTTATAAAATGTGGTTGGTCAAATTGGGTAGCTGATAATAGTACGATAGTCAAAAAAATAATTTTTCTCATATAAAAAAAATTTACAATCAACGTTATTTTGAAACCAATTATGTAGGATACAACTTTCTATTGGTAATAAGGTGTTAGATTTTTAATTTAATGATTTTTAAAACTAAAATCAATTTATGATCAATATGAAATATATCTATACTAATATTACGAATAAAAAATATGTATTTTAGATTGGTTATAAATTGATATTAGTTTTGAAAGTATTTTGATAAAAGATTTCTATTTTTATCACCATAGAAGATATGTATCTTACATTGTTTAAAAATAGATGTTAGTTTTAAAAATCTTATATAAAAAACTTCTACTCGTATTACCAATAAAATATATGTATCTTACATTGTTTAAAAAAAGTTGGTTCAAAAAGTCTTTAGATTAAAATATTTTTATTACAAATAGAATAGATGCATATATCTTACATTGGTTACAAAGTATTCTACTATTATTATCAATAGAAGAGATGTATCGTACATTGATTAGAAATTAATGTTGGTTTTAAAAATATTATTATTACCAATAGAAGAGATGTATCATACATTGGCTAGAAGGTTATGTTGATTTTCAAAGTCCTTAGATATAAAACTTCTACGATTATTACCATTAGAAGATGTATATCTCGCATTGATTCAAAAGTGATGTTGATTTTAATTTTAGATAAAAGATTTTTACTATTATTATTAATAGAAGAGATATCCTACATTTGTTAAAAAATTATGTTGGTTTTAAAAGTTTTTAGATAAAAGACTTCTACTTTTATCATCAATATAAGAGAAGATATGTATCCCACATTATTTAGAAATAGATGTTGGTTATAATTTTTTTAAGATAAAAGACTTCTACTATTATTACTAAATGAGGAGATATATCTCACATTGGTTAGAGAGTGATGTTGTTTTTAAAAGTCTACCATTATTAATAATAGAAGAGAAATATTTCACATTGGTTAGAAAAATGATATTGATTTAAAAGTTTTTAGATGATATATCTCACATTGGTTATAAAGAGATGTATCTCACATTATTTAGAAATGAGTATTGGTTATAAAAGTCGTTAGTGCCTCTAAGGGGGTGGCCCAGTGGTAGGCATGAGGCTTCACAAAGTGTGAGGTCTCAGGTTCGCTCCCTTCCCATACCCCCCTTAGGAGGAAAAAGAAAAAAAATTAAATTAAAAAAAAAGTCGTTAGATAAAAGCATTTTTTATGTTATTACGAATAGAAAATATATCTCTCATATTGTTTAGAAATGGATGTTGGTTAAAAAGTTTTTAGATAAAAGACTACTATTATTACCAATAGAAAGTATGTTTACCACATGGTTAGAAAGTGATGTTGGTTTTAAAAATATTTAGATAAAAGATTTAAACTTTCATTACCAATAGAAATAGAAAATAAGTATCTCACATTATTTAAAAATGAATAATGATTTTAAAAGTTTTTAACAAAAAGACTTCTACTATTATAATCAAGTTAGATGATAGTTTTAAAAGTCTATAGATCAAAGATTTTTACTATTATTACAAATACAGAATATGTATCTCACGTTAATTATAAATTTATGTTAATTTTAAAAGTACTTTGGTAAAAAAAATGTTTAATATTAGTAACAATAGAAAAAAAATATATATATATAATCATGAAAGAGTTTAACAATCCAATTATAATGTCTAAAAATTATATTAGTATTACAAAAAAAGAAGTATCTCACATTATACTGTACCCATTCAAAGCACATACTAAATAACTAATGTCTAGAATTTGTAAAGCGAGATTCCGCTCCTTAATGTAACATTTTCCATTTTATCATTTTAGTTGTTGCATTAGATTATACATACAAAAATGTCTAATATTGTCTCTTCAAGAAAGCAAGCATAATTTCACGTACTTAGAATTCTCACCCTAACTCTGCCCAATTCGTGCGGCACTAAGACAATTCCGTTAGTCTTATCAGCCTTACTCCGCTCTAGCTTACCAACTATCTCCAAATGCCAACCCTAAGTTATGTGACGATCCCACCCACTAGAATTCACACCTATTTGAAGGCACTAAGTTGAAAAAAAAAGATCACTCGAAAAGACTCAAAGAAGGAAACAAATGTTTATTGAGCTCTCCAAAGTTGTCTTGTTACAAATGAGGCATCACCTATTTATAGACTACCACCCTTAATCCTACCAGCCTTTAGAATATTCTATACAAGTCTAAGGTATTCCTACCATTTCCTAGAATTCTACTATATTCTAGAATACTCAACTACACTCTACTATATACTAAAGAGTTCTCATAACTTCTAGAACATTCCAGAGTACTATAGGACAAACTAGAGAACTCCGAAAGACTCTAATAACTTCCATAACATTCTTGAGTACTCTAGGACATACTAGAGGACTCTGGAAGACTCTAGTAACTTCCATAACATTCTAGAGTACTCTAGGACATACTAGAGGACTCCAGAAGACTCTAGTAACTTCCATAACATTCTAGAGTACTCTAGGACATATTAAAGGACTTCGGAAGTCTCTGTAATACTCCGGAAAATTCTAGGTGCAGGACGTGACATTCTCCCCCACCTAAGTTCATGACGCCCTCGTCACGGCTACTGCTCGTGCCTAGCTTGTTGCTCTTGAAGCCTCTTTACCACCTCGGCATATGTCCTCGGCCCAACAGTCTTCTCCCCAGACTTGAGCTTTGACCCGTTCACAACTTAATGGCACCAAGTGCCTTTGTCTTGCTTATGCCTTCTCTCTTCGATACCAATGGTATCATGCAAGAAGCATTCCCATCTCCATCGAGCATCATCATCACACCAAGATAGGGCATGGGTGCAGTGTTGCACTTGTCCATAAAGTCAAGGCCAAGTATCGCCTCGTGATCATCCATCTCGATGACAGTGAAGTCCGCCTTGCCTTTCCATCCGCCCATGCGCAGCTCCACTCCATTGACTACGCCTTGGACTTGCCTCTCTTCCGAGTTAACAGCCTTTACCCAACCCTTAGCCACCATGGCTTGCACCAACTTCCCACCAATTTCAACATTGGTATACCGAATGCCTTTGTTTTTGGCCTTCTTTCCTTGGCCCTTCTTAGACTCCTTTGCATCACGTTCGACCATCACGCCCAGCATCTGCAAAGCACTCATGTTTTGCTCTCCTTCGCTGTTGGATACATCGGCCTTCCTTTTGTCACTACCTTTAACCATGGCACTCAGTTTTTTTTTGTGTGGACAGTACTGCACAATGTGATCTCCATCGCATAGGAAGCACCTCTTCGAGGCATTAGCCTTATCATTGTCCTTGTTTGACTTGGATGATCTCCCATGATCCTTGCCATTGTCTCGGCTGCGATAGCTTCGATCGTCGTCACTACGCTCTTCATCTGTCACCCTTGGCGACCCAACTCGATGCTTGCGGTCTCCTCTACTGCTCGCACGATCCCTTCTTGGTGACTTTGGCCTCTTTTTAGGAAAATCTTCCAACCTCTCGGCAATTGCCATAGATGTCGCCAAATCTCTTGGCTCGCGTCTACGGAGCTCTGTTGCTACCCATGCCTGCAATCCATCCACGAAAAAGCATAACTTTTGCCTCTCCGGTATCTCAGGGACCTCTAGCATCAATGTGGAATACTCATTGATGTTCCCCTTTTGCCTTAGCCGTCTCAAATTTATCATGGCTAAGTCCTCTACGCTCTCAGGGTAGAACTATCGTTTGAGTTCCCTCTTGAACTCATCATACGTCCTTACACCGTGCTCTTCGCGATCGGTGTAACGTCTTATCCACCATAACGCTGCTGTGTCTGTGAGGTATGTCACAACCGTCTCAACCCACTCGTCCTCCTCGACGATGTCCAAACCTGCGAAGTAGCGCTCCATGTGCCAAAAGAAGTTGTCAATCACTCGTCCGTCCCCTGCCTCATCATATGTCTTCAGCTCGGGAACCTTCTTCTTTCTTGGCATGGCTACTCCACCCATGTTGGCCATCCTTGTCAAATCTCTTTGACAAAATGCCAATTATGTCTTCAACTCAGCCACTTGTTTTGCGTGGTCTCTTCGTCGTTCAACCTCGCGCCCAATCGCGACCTTGATCTTGTCTAAGATCATGTCGTCGAGCTTGCCTTCTATACTTGCAAGCCTATCGGCGACAGTCATTCCTTCTTC
This sequence comes from Codonopsis lanceolata, assembly GCA_013146195.2. Lineage (NCBI taxonomy): Eukaryota > Viridiplantae > Streptophyta > Magnoliopsida > Asterales > Campanulaceae > Codonopsis > Codonopsis lanceolata. Next base: position 62,112,139 of record CM028377.1, on the reverse strand, counting down.
GTCTTCCTTCAAGACTTAACATACCAAGTTGAGCATGCGTTCCATCTCGGCAACCCTTGCCTCGAACATGCCTGATAGCTCTTCTCACAAATCTACTATGGCCTTGTCAATGATACCTTGCCAATCCTTCGACGGAGCCATCTCATCCCAACCACGAATCGACTTCGCTCTGATACCAACTGTCACGTACTTAGAGTTCTCACCCTAACTCTACCCAATCCGTGCGGCACTAAGACAATTCCGTTAGTCTTAGTCAGCCTTACTCCGCTCTAGCTTACCAACTATCTCCAAATGCCAACCCTAAGTTATGTGACGATCCCACCCACTAGGATTCACACCCATTTGAAGGCACTAAGTTGGAAAGAATAGATCACTCAAAAAGACTCAAAGAAGGAAACAAATGCTTATTGAGCTCTCCAAAGTTGTCTTGTTACAAATGAGGCATCACCTATTTATAGGCTACCACCCTTAATTCTACCAGCCTCTAGAATATTCTATACAAGTCTAGGGTATTCCTGCCATTTCCTAGAATTCTACTATATTCTAGAATACTCTACTACACTCTACTATATACTAAAGAGTTCTCATAACTTCTAGAACATTCCAGAGTACTCTAGGACAAACTAGAGAACCTAGGAAGACTCTAGTAGTTTTCATAACATTCCGAGTACTCTAGGACATACTAGAGGACTCCGGAAGACTCTAGTAACTTCCATAACATTTCGAGTACTCTAGGAGATACTAGAGGACTCTGAAAGTCTCCATAATACTCCGGAAAATTCTAGGTGCAGGATGTGACAATAAGCATCCAATCCAACAATGTTCCAAGCTAATTTGTTTAGTGTAAAGGTGTACATGGTTCGGTTTAGGCAAAAATCATGAATTGAACCATACCTACTCAGTTTCAAAATTCTCAAACTGAATTAAACCGAACAACGCTTGAAACCGAACCAAACCAAGAGTGGTTTGGTTCAGTTTGGTTTTATGCTTTGACAGAAAATCAAATTAATCATCTTAGAAAACATTAAAAATTAGATAAATAAAATTTTAATTAGTAAATTAACATCAAATATTAATAAACAAATAGTCGAACTTTCTCTTACAAACATGAAACATTAACAAACAATGAAATACAACTCAAGATATCATTTGAATCCATGTTATTTGGTAAGAATAACATTATTCATTATATATATGTTGGAAATACATATATATTATATATAATAAATAATCAAATAAAATATGGTTTGTTTTCGTTTGAAAACATAAACTATGAACCGAACCAATCGATTTGTGAATTTTGAAAACCAAAACCGAACCAAACTGCATGGTTCGATTTGGTTTGATTTCGGTTCAGTGGTTCGGATGTACACCACTAGTTTAGTGCATCTTAAATAAAGCCATGTCCAAAACAAGCCAAGCTCAACTCTGATACTCTCTTCATTAAGTTTTAGGTGTTTTTAACCACAAGGTTGTCCTAGTAATATAGCTAGATTTGTAATGCAGGCTACTCATTTAATTCAACTCTTGTGATCAATATATGAGAAATAATGTGTTGGCCGTACATATAGTGTGCATCAAGAAGACTCGGGAGAAGAGGCTTAAATTGAAACACTTCTTTGACCAAACCCTTTTTTTTATGCCTTTTTGTAGCAGCAAATCCATAATCCTTTCAAAACACTAATCAAGGAAGAAAATTGGAACCAGAAAAACCATTCCGATGCACAATACAGAATTAAAATGTACACAAAAAAAACATTAAAATTAAATTGTATACGAAAAAACATTAAAATTAAATTGTATACGAAAAAACATTAAAAATACAATTTAACAGAATTGCCAATGCTTCACACATCAACGGATGCCAATGCAGCCAGTTTATCAAACTCAAGATGAGAGTTACATATCATATATACACATACATCAAACATCAATGGAGAAATAAAAGAAAATTCGGCAGCATTTGGAGAGCTTGAGAGACCATTTTACTCCCCCCCCCCTCTTCAAATTGCACTTAATGGCATAATTGCAGGAGTTAGTATGCATTTTAGACATTTTCTTGCTGCGGAGCCACATTGGGAGTCATATTGGGTGCCGATGCTATTGTGAACTGTAGACCTCTGCTTTGCCCCGACTGCAGCACAATTGCAAATTGGGTAGCTGCCAATGCTGCAGCCTCCTGTTGAGACACAAAACAAACCACTCGATTAGCATAACCCTCGGCACATCTAGGTTTAAAGGCTTGAAAATTTGAACAAACATATTTAGAAACCCTCTGCCCATTTGCATTCCAGATATCGGATTTAAACCAAAAACAACTTAACAGTTCAGAGTATTAAGACATTGAAAATTAAATGACCATAAATGGGGCCTTCTATACAAAAACAGTAGAAATGGGATGTATATAACAATTTATGAAACAAAAACTGAGAAAGAGTTTTCTGGAATAATCAAGAATATAAAGAATACAAACCTGTCTTTGCCTACGACGCTGCAAGATACTGATGGCCCAGGCCATTATGTAGCAAGGCAATAGAAACCCAGCAGCGCGAAGCAAGAAAAGCTGCCACACATCCATTACCAGTAAGGGTCAATTTGACCACAAGCCAACCATACAACGGGAGGTTGCAACAATTGTAAAATATGAAATAGATGTGTATGTTATAGAGGTCCAATCACGCTTACAGTGAAAAAAGTAGATGCGTCTTCTTCGCCATCAGCATCTGGCACACTCACCGCATGCCTCAAAAGCAACAGAGCCATCAACTGCCAGACAAACCCAGTCAAATTCAGGAAATATTATGTGCATCTAGCAACAAGTATAACTCTTTGATTCACAAAAAACAAAACCAAGAGAAGGTGTACACATTGTTTCCTAGTTGGATATTATATATATCGAAACATTCCGAAAGGAATTTTTTTGTTTTTTGATGCTCAATTGATTTGAGTTTTTATTTTGAGCTATTCGATTGGTTTGTAAGCAAAGTATCAATACACTACTTTTTAAAAGATATGAAAAACACATAAAATGGGAATTAGTATACTATTTAATATATATATCAACTGAGTTTTGAAATTATTTAAATTAATTTGTTCAGTGTTGATGTACATATGTAAACTATTTTTTACATAGAACCAAAAATAAACTCCTTCTACTTTTAACTCTATTGTTGTTATTTTCATTTATATGATAGACAACACAAGGGCTTACAATCAGAGCAGCAGAACGGCAAAATGCAGCTCCACTGGCATTTGTAGCATTATACTCGTCATACTCAGCCTCCAGAAACTGACGTTCAGCATCAGCTATTGCCAAAAGGCGAGGGTCATGCAAATCCAATGGTGTGCCCGAGATTTGCCATCCTCCACTGCCAAAGAGTATCAAAAACCAAAAATCAGAAAACTAAATGTGCTTGCACAAAAGCCCTTTTACCTTGATAAGCTCGGTATGGAAATGTAACATGTTTCATTAAAAACTAATGAGCTACTAACGAATGAAAGATTATATGAGCTTTATATTAAAGAAACAGAAGAAAGAGCTTACCCAATGTCTATGGTAGTCTCTTCTGGTCTAGGTCGAGGAGGAGGTGCAACATAACCAGGTTGGTAAGGCTGCACATTATAACAAAACCCATCCTTATGCATTCGAAGTACACATACATGAATCAAAACTGCAACTACGAAGTAGAAACTCCAGTTCTCACTTTGGATTCAGACTACATATGTCTTGGAGAGTACAAAGAACAAATGAAAACAATTTGATTTTCATGCCTATGAAAATGAAATATGAGTGACTTGTCACAACAATTACAGGGTCAATTATATCTGAACTACCAGACGAAATTGTTGACACATTTAATGGGGTCTTCTCATCTTAAAAAAGGAATGAGGTAAATGAGAAAAGAAAGAAAGTGGGCCTCAGCTTAGATGGTCCCCATGAAATAGCCACAGGAATAGTAACAAAGTGGATTTTGTAAATCTGCAATGGCTTGATTTCATATAACACCTCAAGAATCACACGAAAATTCAACTATAAAAAGCCTTGTTCCAACTAAGAGAACCAAACCGTGCAGCGTGAATCTTAAAACAAGAAAATACTGTTTTACAAAGTTGTTTCGCAGCCAACTACATGTATAGAGTACATTGAACGTGTTTGGATAGAGCATTTATTCAGGGTTTTGGGATTTTTTGGTAATGATTGTAAAGATAATGAGAAAGAAGGAGGGACCAACGAGAGAGAGTTCAAAATCCAAAAAAGGTCCCCAAGTCCTTCAAGGTAAACATGCTTCAACACCCATTATAATCTTTGTATCCAGATCACAGTATGGTTAACAGATGATTGGCCTAGTAGTAGTTTGAAGCAATCAAAATTATTTGATCCTTTAGCTTGCCTAAGTGCAGTCAAAACTTATATCCACGCGATGGACGATTCAAAATCTGAAGCTTTGATCCTACTTTAAAAGGATTATCTTAGAGCATAAATGAATGAATAAGAGTATTCTGGTTTCATAAGAGTATTCTGGTTTCATAACTATCCCACAAAAGACAAGAGACAGTACACGAATTAAAAAAAAACATACCTGATGGCAAATCTCACAAATTATGTCACCCTTTTCATCGCACCAGTGTTGAACACACTTTCTGTGAGCATACTGCATAGGGAAGTGCAACATTTGAGATATTATATGAGCCAGAAATCCACCAATATAAGTCATAATTCTGGATAACAGATAAAGGAAAGGGGATCAAGATCGACTAGTGTCACAAGCAATAAGCCTACTCAGGGCCTAACAACATACAAATTTTAACCTTTCTCAAAGTCACCAAAAGAATTCTGACCGTCCTCAGCTAAACAAGAGCAAATAAACCAATTTGATTTTTCTACTCTCCCTTTTTACCCCCCATGCACGAGAAGCCATATAAAGATACCATTTTTCAATAATAACCCAGTAACTAAGTCTCGGAACCTACCTCGGCATTCAATGTTTCATGAGCACATGTACATACATACACCACAAATTTCTAAACTATTTGTACAAAGTAGCATTGACACATCCCAAAGGAATCCAAAACCTTTAAACAAAGAGTTGAGTCAGGCTTTCAGCTCATTACCTTAAGACTTCCGCTGCAACCACATGGAGTCTCCAAACTCTGAACAGAATCTTCCTCCTGGCAAATGCGGCACTCCGCCAGAGCCAACAGCGGTGCTTCCTCATCATCTGAAGCTTCATTTCCATCCACCACCACCACCATAGATGCTGCTGTAGAAGATGATGAATCCCCAATATGCTCTACAACTTTAACAGGTTCGCCAGTCACAGGCTTCACAAGCCGGTCCACATCCAGAACCAAGTGATCCCCCATTTGTTAACAAACACCACCACCAAATCCTACAAAAAATTCATTAAAATCACAATTAAATCCTACAGAAAGGATCCCACATATTTACCACAAAATCTTACAAAAACGAGCAGAAAATACTACAAAAAATTCAACAAAATAATCCCAAAAATGCTGTGACAGCACCAAATCCGACATTTTCTTTAGAAAAAATATACCTAAATCATACAAAAATATTATACAAAATAAACATAAATTTAACAAATTATCATAAAATGATATAAACATAAACAGCAACCAATTCAACTATTTTACCTGAATCTCCATAAATTCGGTAATAATCATGCAAAATAAGCAAAAATCAACAATTAAAATACGAAAGGACCAAATCCTATAAGAATTAAACAAAAATCCCCACCATTTTCATATATGATGGTAAATCCCTAGAAATCAAGCGATAGTTGCAAAGTAACAAACCTAAATTACGAATTGGGGATCGAATGAGGATAAACTACGTGGGAAAATCGACTGAGCAAAAAAAGAAACCGAACGAGGAAGGGTGGGAGAGAAATGCAGGTATACCTGGTAAAGGGGAAGGAGATTTTGAGGAAATGAGAAGCGCGTGTTTGTTGGCCTGCCGAAGAAATTACCCAAAGGGAAGCCTTCTCTCTCTCTCCTGTATAAAGTCTTCTTGCCTCGTGAGTCGTGACAATCGTCTCTATCTCTCCGCGTTTTTTTTCGGTTGTATGTGTGCAAATAATTTTCCACAATTTAGGACCCCTTTATATACGGGCAACGATGGTGGAGTGGGCCCGTCAGAGCGGAGTGGCATCGCGATTGAAAAATACGTGTACCACGATTTAAAAAATTTATTGAAAATACAGCGTGATTCAAAAATATATATATTAATTTTTATATCGCAGTTCAATAGTTTAATTATGTTACTTGTGTAGTTTAATTGTATCGTAATTCATTAATTTTATTACATTAATTTTTACATTGCGGTTCAATAATTTAATTATCTAGTCTATTTGCATCACGATTCAAAATAGTTTAACTAACTAGTCTAATTGCACATCGGTTCAAAATCGTAATGAAATAGACCATGACCTCAGTATTGTTCTTCCTTCTCCTCCGTCGTAAGCCCTCTTATTCATCATCCTTCACTTTCGTCACTACTGTGAAAATCCTCCAACCAACATATTTTCATTAAAATTGCATAGTTAATGATTCAAAAAACTCGTTTACCTTTCAGGGGCGGTGCTCCAAAACCCCCCATGAAAGGGCGATGCCCCCTCGATCCCCACGACCTGATCGAGTAGGTCGATCCTTGTTTCATTGCGCAATAATAATGATTTTCGAATTCAAAGTGTGTTGCTAGAGTTGTTGAAGGAGACGCTGGTATTTTCGGAACAATATTTCAAAAAGTAGTCTTTTGCGATTGCAAACAAAATAACGGACTTCTACAGGAAAAAAACTTTAAAAAATGAACCGACTAAAATTGTACTCAATTTTTTTTCAATTGTAATTCGTTTGACAAAATTTACTTGTTTACTGTTTAGTTGACCATCAAATCTCAAACCTCATATTAAGAAGATCTGTCTTATTGAAAACATAAGTACCATATTTTTTTCTTAAGTTTTTGTGTAGAATTATAAACTTTATTTGTTTTCAAATAACTAAGACATTTCTTCTTAAGTTTTTGTGTAGAAATATAAACTTTCTTCTTTTTCAAATAATTGTATTATTTGACCTGACATATCGTTTAAGAAAAATTAATTGACATAATTATAAATATTTGTATAATGTATGGTTTTTTATAATGTCATTGAATATGTAACTATAATTAAAATAGATAGAAAAAATAAAGAAAATATTGTGAAAATATTTTTTAAAAATATTTTTTTAAAAGAAGTCAATTATCTTTGAAGAAACGTGAAGTGCCTATATTTAATCTGCCTTAAAAGACTTTTGGGCCTCGCTTAGGCGAGGAGGCTTTCCACTACAATGGATCACTATACTTTACAGGACTACAAAACACTATGGACTTGGCTCATACGTGACAATCCAACCCTAACCCCTCAAGTATAAATAAACCCTACTATCTCATAGTAGGGGGCTCTCTCTTCTACAGTTCTCACTCCACACACAGGGGCTACGCGCCCTTCTATATTTTTACACTGTACTGATTCTCACGCTGAAGGGTTTTGGGGGACATCCCCCACCACTCACGGTGCTTATTTTGCAGAGATCCACATAAAGCTAGATATCCTACTCAAATGGCGATTTCATCACCAATTCGGTCAACAAACGATTCACGTACCTCGACGACTTTCGGCACCCCTGGTATGACTGATATTTTGCCACATCAGTTTGGTTCCGTTGCCGGGAAAGAAGCACTTTCAAACATAAAATGGGTGCTGGAGACAAACAACACCATCATCTTCAAACAAACAACACGATTCAAGGTTGTTCGTGCGATCTAAGCCAAGAAAAAAAACACGAAACGACAAACATATGCTACCCGTGGGTTCGTCTTGACAAGACGAGTCCACCACCATGAAAATCACCCCCATCGGAGCTATAACGCTCCTCCACGTACCTCCAAACTCGGTTGGACATTCCACCGTTTTGACATGACGAGGGCCGCTGATCTTAAGCTTCCATCCTGTGGTACATGGCCTCAAATAGCAAACCAAGACAACCAGCAGTTCCGTATTGAAGAGACGAGCTCAACGCCGTAAAAAACGGCTCCAACTGAAGTAGAAAGCGCCTTCACGCGCCGCCTGAAGAGGCTGAATCCCTGGCGCCTTCCCACGTGCCGGCTAGTTGTTTCTGACGCGTTCCCACCTGTCGGTGTCACTGCAGGGTTGACGTCATTCTCCCAACTGGTTCTCACTATTAATGTTTCATCAAATTTCACTCAGCTCCCTTGTAATTCATTCAACTGCCGTTATATTTCGTCAACTTGCGTTAAACTCCGTTAAAAAAGGCTAATTGACCGTGATTTGTCCATCTGAACCGCCTAGTCTTTCTTGATCCAGTTCACCTCTTTCCAGACCGGTTCAGACACTATTTAAGCCGGATCCCTACTATTTCAAGTGGACTCTTTCCATTTTTACCTTCCATGTTTGTAGAATTTGCTCATCTGACCTCATTTTTTATGATGTTAACAAGTAATTAGTTAATGAAACATAAATTAAAGTTTATAAATGAATCGCATGATTACTTTAATGCTCCAAATTAACGTGAGACACAATAATTTATGTACAATATACATGCAATATGTACGTGCCCTGATTTAGCTATAATTTTGGGACATTAATTTCTTTAAATACATATGACATGACGACTTGACATGATAACTGTAGTAACCGATTAAAATTATTATTAGTTGGTGATTAATGCATGACATTTAATTGTGACAATTGCTATACGACATAAATTAGAGTAATTATGATGAACTTATGCTCATAACTATGTCATGTTTACATCAAATTGTCCACCATGATGATGCATGTCACACTATACTACACCAACACATGCAATTAAATATATTTTGCATCTGCGACCATATGTATGACACCGCCTTTACGTGCCTTATGATCTTACTAATCCCCGACCGCGCATAAAAAAAGAAAGTGCATACTCACTCACTTATCAAATTTGACATATCAATTGAGTTAATTGTACTCTATATTTTATTATTTATTTTCCCAAGCATGACAAATGATAATGAAGCTACTTTATTCACTGTTATGCCTAAATTCGCGAGTAAACTCCCTGTACAAATCATGTTTTGACCGCATACAACACATAATATCAATACTGGTGTTATTTTCCCCAATCATGCTAATAACAATATTTATTTATTGTCATTTACATAAATCGCTAGCATGTACACCATTTTATTATCATAAGATTAAATGCAGAATACATACCCCAATTTTATTTTAAAAAGGGATTATGTTTGCCTCGCAAATAATGCACTAAACTTTCAGGTACTCAAACCAAGTCAACTAAGCCTTGGTAACCGTGAGAACCATGACACCCTCCTCGTTAGAGTTGATTCCGCTCGCACTGATCGTCATAGGCACACTCTTGGTGCCAACCCAGACTTCCTCAGAAGTAAAAAACTACAACGACCATAATTACTTCCCGACTTCAGGGTAAACACTTACAGTCGAAAAGTAGGGGGCCTGCCCGCAAACGGAAAAGCCCAAATATCTTTATAATTATTCGAACGGCCTAATGCACTAGTAGGCAAGACCCTCAGCCCTGTTGGGGCCACTATCATCTTATCAACAGAAAGGCAAGTTATTTCATTAAATTGTTAATATGTTTATTTATACAAATTGCTTTCAGATTGCTTGACAAGATCTGTTCGCCAGTCAAGCAAATAGGGCCATGTCCGATCAACCTTCCTCTATACCCGAGTATTTGTGGACATATCTTATCCTCTCCTTGAGCAAGATATGGTCATGCCCGATTCACGTACTGGGATGCCCACCAGGCAGTAGGGGCCATGTCCACAAGGTAGCGGCTAACTACCTCGGATTCCTATAGTGACCGAGCAACACTGTTAGTCGTATATCTCTATACCCAATTGATATACTAGCAACAGCTTCGACGTACAAACGTCGAACAGGGCCAAGCCCGGTTAGCTAGTCGCTATTCAGAGTTGGGCCATGCCCGTTAGGCAGTCTTCAGGATGCTTGCCCAGGCGATAGGGGTCATGCCCGCCAAAGCCTCGCCGAACAAGTACTTAATCCGCTTCGTGCCCGGCACACGCCACGCCGCGTGCATACGCCGAAGCTTCGATCATTATTCTCGTGCATGCGCTACGCCGCTCGCCACCGAGCCTCATGTTATTTTTATCGTGTGCAGCTACGCTTCGCGCCGCGCCGAAGCCAGATCATTTTTCTCGTGCTCGCACGCATGCTTGCGCCACGCCTCGAGCCTCATGTTATTATTATCGTGCTCGCAGACGCTCGCGCCACGCCCGAAGCCGATCATTATCTCATGTCGAGCACGCCACGCCGCGCCACATCCCGAGCCTCGTTATTATCGTGCTGCACGATACGCCGCCATGCTTCGAAGCTTGATCATTATTCTCGTGTTCGCAGACGCCACGCTTCGCGCTACGCGGCCGAAGCCGATCATTATTTCGTTCGGAACGCTACGCCGCGCATAGCCTCGAGCCTCATGTTATTATTATCGTGCCCATATGCGCTACGCTACGCCGCGCCATATGCCCGAAGCCGATAATTATTCTCATGCCGACGATACGCCGCGCCACGCCGAGCCTCATGTTATTATTATATGTGCGCGCCACGCCTCGAAGCCGTGATCATTATTCTTGTGTTCAGACGCTATGCTCGCGCCACAGCCCGAGCCTTATGTCATTATTATCGTGCCCATGCACGCTACGCTCACGCCACAAACTGAGCCTCATGTTATTATTATTGTGCCCGAGCACGCTACGCTCGCGCCACAGCCCGAGCTTCAGATCATTATTCTTCTGCCCCTGCACGCTACTCTCGCGCCACAGCCCGAGCCTCATGTTATTATTATCGTGTGCAGACGCTACGCCAAGGCTTACGCCCGAGCTTCATATCATTATTCTCGTGCCCGTGCATACCATGCTCACGCCACAGCCCGAGCCTCATGTCATTATTATCGTTCCCGTGCACGCTACGCTTGCGCCACAACCCGAGCTTCATGTTGTTACCCCTTGCCCGTGCACGCCACGCTCGCGCCACAGCCCGAGCTTCAGATTATTATTCTCGTGCCCGTGTACGCCATGTTTGTGCCACAACCCGAGCCTCAGATCATTATTGCCGTGCGTGCACGTCTTGCTCGTGCCACAACATAAGCTTCATGTTATTATTCTGTGCCCGCGCACGCTATGCTCGTACCACAGCCCGAGTTTCATATTACACTCCTGCCATAGCTCGAGCTTCATATTACACTCGCGCTAAAGCCCGAGTTTCTTATTATAACTCTGAAGACCCTCATCATATTGAGGTTGCTGGATTTCTCGAAGACCCTTACCACAGTGAGGCTTCTAGATTTCCTTTATGTGCTTACGCTTCCCGTTAGGGCATCCCACGGCTGAGCTTCTCGATTGAGCATATAGATTTCTAGAGGACTCTCACCGTAGTGAGGCTGCTCGGATTCTTGAAGACCCTCACCATGTTGAGGTTGCTGGATTTCTCGAAGACCCTCACCCCGGTGAGGCTTCTGGATTTATTTTATGCGCTTACGCTCCCCGTTTGGGCATCCCACGGTTGAGCTTCTCGCTTGAGCATACGGATTTCCAGAAGACTCTCACCATAGTGAGGTTGCTCGGATTCTTGAAGACCCTCACTACGTTGAGGTACATTACCCTCCCGCTCGAGCATCTTACGGTCAAGCTTTATCTTATCCTCCCGCTTGAGCATCTCACGGTCGACCTTTATTTATCCTCTCGCTCGAGTATCTCGCTCTTGAATAGATGTTCCGTTTGTCAGAAAATTATACTCCTTATCCTTGAGATAAATCCCAAGGAATAAGGACCAGGGGGCTATTGAAGTGCCTATATTTAATCTGCCTCAAAAGGCTTTTGGGCCTCGTTTAGGCGAGGGGGCTTTCCACTACACTGGCTCACTATACTTTATAGGACTACAGAACACTATGAGCCTGGCACATGCGTGACAATCCAACCTTAACTCCTCAAGTATAAATAAACCCTAGTATCTCATAGTAAGGAGCTCTCTCTTCTACAGTTCTCACTCCACACACGGGGGCTACGCGCCCTCCTATATTTTTACACTGTACTGATTCTCACGTTGAAGGGTTTTAGGGGACATCCCCCACCACTCACGATGCTTATTTTGCAGAGATCCACATAAAGCCAGATATCCGACTCAAATGACGATTTCATTACCAATTCGATCAACGAACGACTCACGTGCCTCGACGACTTTCGACACCCCCAGTATGACTGATATTTTTGCCACATCAAAACAAAAAAATAAATAATGATAATTATTTTGAAAGGGGAGGATTTAACAAAAAGGTACTTGGGGAGCATAATATTCTTCGAGTGTAGCAAGCTCAACTGACCACAAAAAAACTAACCTAGATTTTTAGCCTCTTTTTGTTTTTTAACCAAGAAGAACATTATTTTATAATTTTTAAAAGTAAATATATTTATCTACAAATAACATGTTGGTTTGCTTGATATGGACATTAAATTGATTTTTATGATTAAATAAATAAAATTATTTATTAATATAAAATTATTAGAGTTTGTGCTAGCATTGAAAATGTTTTTTTGTAACTTAAGGTATTTTTTCTTTATTTATAGTTATAATTAATGGACAGTTATGGGTAGCTAAGGGCATTTCCAAAATTTTAAAACACTATTGTGTTCCTAATGGCCCCTTCTCGTCGCACACCCCATTTATTTTGTTCTAATACATTTTCCTATTCATTTTGTTCCTCAATTATGTTCCTCCTAGATCTCATTGTACTTTTCAAATCCAACTCATTTTTTAAAACAAATTTATAGTTTTAATTAATATATTACATATTTCAAATATTTCATACAAATAAATTAATTTATATTTTAGTTAATATTTTTATATTCCAAAATTTCAAACTAAATATAATTTTTTGGAACAGCCTAAAAGTAAAATATGGGAGCAGTATTTTGTAAGGGCAAAATAGGTATGTCTTATTTTAGTCTTGTTCTAACCTTTCTTGGTTATAAAGTTTTGGTATATATATGGAAACAAAATCTTTGTAATAATCCCTTCCTAAATCTTCTCTAAGAGTCTTTATATATTTGGTAATAAAATCTAGGAAATAAAGGTGGTTTATTTGGTTATTAAAATTAACTCCTAATCGTTTAGTATGTTGGATTGTTGTTTGTTTCCCAATTAAATTATAGGACTCTTTCATCTATTTATATGGAGCATGGCGTTGAGAAGAAACACAAGTGCAGAGAGCAGAATACACACGACAGAGGGAGCAGAGCATACAAAATACACAAAGAGAGAATGTTCATAAAATTATATTGCTGAAATTTGGATGAAGCTACAGATCATCCTAAACTACATTGACCTGCAGTTACTGTTTATCGTCCTAGTGTTTCTAGAAAGTTGATTTTTTAATCTTACGTTTTTCTTTACCTTTGTTTCTGTGAGTTTTATCTCTCAAAGACGTGTTGTCTTGTGAGAGTTTTGGTTTTGGTGATTTCACATATTGGTTTGTAAAACACTTATTCTTTTTAGTGAAATCTTTTTTGCCATAATGCTGAATCTACAAGCATAGACTTGTAGATTGTTTAGTAAAATATCTGTGTTTAATTTTTACTTTAAATTAAAAGTCTTCCGTTGTTTTTGATTTTCTGACCAATGCACTTCCTGATGTAGCTACAATAACAAGCTACATCGCGAACTACATTGACAGATTTTGTGAATCCTAACTAATATTGATCTTTCATATTTTATATAAGAGGGAGGTTAACCACACGCTAATTTCATATATTTACATCCCATGTACTGCATTGTAGATCATATAGGGTACAGAATCTCAATGCAATACATAGGGTGCAAAGATATAAAATTGAGGTGTGGGTAACCCCACCCTTTATATAAGCATAATTCAAAATCTCCTATCCCAATTCGCCAAGGTTTCAGAACCATTAAATCTTATCCTTCACGTATATCCGTTATTTCCCGTGTTGTAAAGAATCTTACCCCTGCATGTGTTTTGTTATTTTATCAGATAATGGGATTATATTATTTTAAGCCATACAAATGAAAGACAGCCTCAGCTGTGTTTTTTTTTTTTTTGTTTCTGAAGGGTGTCCCACGCTTGGAAGTCGAAGATTAATCTCTCGAGTTGGGTAAAACCACTAAGTGGTGATAAAAAAAATCTTCCAACGAATATTTAACACAGTTGTATTCACATAGGTCTCGAACTTGAGAACTTTGTAGTGTTGATTTATGAGAGCTGGCTAGTTAGTGACTCTAACATATGACCGGGGGAATGACGTCATGACATCTCAAATGGTTAAACTATTTGCATAGCTTTTTATATGCCATATCACAAAAGCAAGAAAACTCATATCTTCACAAACATTTTTCCATAATGGTTAAACCAATTTTACAAACTCATGCTCCCCCACAAAATCATTTAATTATCTCACTTCTTTCAATATTTTTTTTCTTTTTCTTTTTTCTCAATGAACCACTTCTTCTTTATGAACTTCCTCAATAATAAAACGTTTTATGAACATAATTATACTATAAAAAATCGTAATAAATCTTACCATTGAAAATGCCCCTAATCCAACAGCTTGAATTCTATGGCCTGGGTGGGCGTGTTTGTGAACTCGACTTTGGATAATGTGGCTAATTCATGTGTTTAGGAGGATATTATCAAGTATGACCCTTTGATCCGTGCAATATATTTTTATAGCTTTTGACCACTTAAAATTTTGAAATAATTTGAACAGACAAAAATATCCTTCGAATAATAATGTCGATCAAAGGTCGATTAACTCGACATTTGGGTCAATCAAAGGTCGAGCTAATTGACCTAAAGCTCACTATATTAATTTTGAAAGTCAAAAATATATTATAGATAATTTATCACAAAAAAGATTATAAAAATATTTTTTTAGAATTACGTTAATTTTATATTTTATATATTTGAAAAAGTTATAAATAAATATACTTGGTCATTGGTGGTGGGCCTGATGGGAGAGCAAATAATGCTCCAAATATTTGTGGACCACCGGGGCATAACATGTCAACTGTGGTTGTTAGTTTACTTTTCAAAAATTGAAACTTCTTCCGACTCTTCTCTTTGATGTATCACTAGCTCTCTCTCTCTCTCTCTCTCTCCCCTTCTTATTTCTCTTAAATTATTACCATTAAAAAGCCTAAAATTAAGTCATTAAATTACTAAACCAAATACAAACTTAATGTTTAATGAACTTTGACTAAGGGGAATGAGTTTTTAATTGCGAAAGAAACTAAACTTTGAATGAAAGTAAAATTATTTTGAAAAAAGATAATTTTACCCTAGTTGTAACTTGTAAGGGTAGCTGTAAACACCCCAATTTCATATTCCGATTTTATGACATATCATAAAATATCAAGACTTGTTAAAAGGACTAACGGATGTTAGGTTACAGTGTCAAAAATGCAAAAGAATAAAAGAATTAACAAACAATTAACTGCAGGGGACCAAAGTACCAAACATAGAAGAAAAAACAAAGGAGTGCGCGACCTATAACCATTATGGGCGCCGCGCCCAAAAGAGCCCCCGGCGGCACCCAAAAGACCCCTCCCCCCCGGCAGCGCCCAGCAGGTCCCTGTTAACTATTGCAATTACCTTTTTGTGCAACTCTTTCAGCGTACGGTACAAGCCGTTAAAGCACAGAAGAAAATATTTGACTTAACATTCGTTGTTAAGGAAACACAGCCTCTCAGGCTATAAATAGAGGCCTTCGGTAGTAAAAAAAGAGGGACTCTCACAAACAGTTTTACGGAAAGAGAGCGTTGTGAACTTACGCAGTTATCTTCCATCCAACCTCGAAACTCCGCTAGGCTACCAAAACTTCCCTTAAACACTAAAACTCTCTTGCCAAAGTGAATCCTAACTACCAAACTAGGTTTCCGTCCTATTTCACCGGTTCAAAAATCCTAAAAAGAGTAGTTACCCTGCCTGAATTCAGACGTCAAATCCAGCCAAAACAAGCAGTTGTTCTGCCAGATTTCAGACTCGAAGCAAGCAAGCAGCAAAAAGCAAGCAAGTAAGCAAGCAGAAAAAAGCACAAGCAAGCAAGCAAGCAAAAGCAAGCAGTTGTGCCGCTTGAATCCTGAGACGAAAAACAACAAAAAAGAATAGTTACGCTGCCCGAAATCTCGTAAAAGCAAAAAGACTCACTCTCCCTAAAGGACAGAACGAGCACACCTTAAAACATATCCAGAAAAGAAGTTTGGTCCAGGATAAAACTCACACACTTCAAGAGGTAGGTATCATAAAACTTTTATTATTTTATATTTAAAAAGTGCTATTTAAAATATTATTATATTACAAAACAAGTCATTATAATGCTCAAATTTCAAGTATAAATATCACTAAAATAAGCAGTTATTATGATCAAATTTTTATAAAAAGTTTATATGCAACTCTAAAATAAGGCTATTGTAAGTTTCCTTATTTCCTTTATTATGTCATTTATGTGTGTATGTGTGTGTGTATATATATATATATATATATATATATATATATATGTGTGTGTGTGTGTGTGTGTGTGTGTGTGTAAATGTTTTATTTAAATTGTTTATTTTATAAATGAGCATATCTAGCCGAAAAACCTATTTTGAGTCCGAAATGATGAGTTGGGTGCCTAACTCCTTCCTAACTCATAACCTAGCCTCCGAACCATTTTGCAAATCTAGCATTTTTTATTTTTCTTTGTTTATCCTTAAAATAAAAATAACGATTCTGTTGTTTATATTTTGAGTTCACAATTAAGGTCAAATGTATTCCACACGCTTTACAAAGTTTTGAAACCATCCTGCTTTTCAGTGGCGTGAATCCGATTAAAAAAAGGGTATTCACAGTAGCAAAATTGCTATTTAAATAGCGATGCCTACTATATTTAAGTAGTGACTATCAAAAAATTGAATTCTCGGTATTGATTTAATGTTTTAAACCATTTAAAAAAACGTTTATGATAACAAATTAATAGAAGAATTAATTATATGGTTTTGTTGGATTCATTAATTATTGGTAACTTTTCATCTTCTCCACACGATTTTTTTTATTAATGCAAACGGGTAGTTTAGGTGAAACACTTCTTTGTTATTTTATACATTACAAAATTACTCTCATTGAGCCGGATCAAATTGATCCGTGAACATTTATTATTTTGATATTTGGTATTTCACTTTCTTTCTTTTCTTTTACTTTTCAATTATTACGGTTACAGAAATCAACTTCAAAATCCCAATACCAAACATTCAAACAAAATACTTCATTTTACTTGTATATGATTATATGTGCATTGCATAAGCATCTACGTTGAAAAGTTAAATAAAAATAGTATATTTGATAACTTTCAATATTATATTTTAACACAATTCATTATTTCAATGAAATAGAGGAGAAAATTGAGGGATTTAGAAAGTAAATTAGTCTAAAAACATTACTTTGTGTAAATGGAACCTTAAAATAAGAGCAGCATTCTTTTTATTTAGAATTTATTCTGATACCTCTAGCAATCGTTATAACTTATAAATAATGGTTCAACGAAACATGCTCACACAAGAAAAACATGCGTAAAGGAAAATTACATTAAATAAAAGAAAATATTTATTGGTCCTAACAAATAGTGAATTTTATTAGAACAAGTTGTAATAGTTTAAGCAAGTAATAGGTAGAGGATGAAACAAACAAAGAGTAGAATACTTGACTTTGAATTGAAACATTCAAGAGTTTGAGTAGAGTTGACAAGGGTAATTGAATTTTGAAAGAAGCAGCTTAGTCGGTTCTATAATTTGCTTTGTTTTTTTTTCATAAGGTCTCGTCTAGTAGTACGTTTTCTCCATCAAACGCAAACGTTTTTGGGGGGTTTCCACAAAAAAATTGTATCAATGTCACGTTTGTAAAATTTAGCATTTCGAAAACGCAGCTACGCTTTAAACACTCAAAATTTGAGCTTTTTCAAAATGCTTCATTGAAAATGCAGCGTTAATCGAGAGGGAAAGAGAGTGTGGAAGAGACGGATGGAATGTGAGAGAGGTGGGGAGGGAAGTTGTCTAAAAGAAAAAAAAGAGAGAAGAAGAAAGGGAGGACTTACTGTGGCGACGGTGATGACAACCGACAACGCCGACGACGACAACCGACGACGACCACTACAACGGCGAAGATGGAGAGCAATAGTATAAAGATAGATCTAAGTATCCAACCTGAAAGGAACCCGACCTGGGTCCTCCTACGTGGAGCGAGCAACTGGCTTCCAGCTCGACAAAAAAGGGGCCCACTACCCAACAGGTCATCTAATGAAAGGGCCGACCAAAGCCGGCCACTACCTACTCACCAATAAAGAATCCTCGGGTATACCGAGGATCATTCCGAGAGCCGAGCATGACCGAAAACCAGGCCGAAGAACATCCATGTTCAGCATACGAGCGTTCTAGCTAACTCCAAACACCAAGGTGTATCTGTGACCACCATAGCTGATAGCAGTCACAGGCCCGAAGAGATCCATGTGAAAAAGTTGCAAAGGTCTGGTAGTTGTAAGTTCTGGTTTGCTTTTGAAGGAAGCTTTTGAAAGTTTTCCTAGTTGACAAGCTTTGCATAGATGATCATGATCAGCAGAAACTTTTGGCATTCCTTTCACCAATCCTTCTTTGGATATCTTTGATAAATATTTGAAGTTCAGATGGCTAAGACGCTTGTGCCACAGCCAACTTTTGTCTTGAGCAGAGTTAGCTACAAGACATAGATTAGCCGCTTTGCCATAGACATTTAAATCTATCACATAGACATTAATTCCTTTGTCTATGTCCAGTAACCAGAGTTGAACATGAGTCTGGATCCTTAATATCACATCTGTTTGAGGAGAATTGGCATATGAGTCCTTTGTCACAGAATTGTGAGATGCTAAGAAGATTGTGCTTCAAGCCTTCTACTAGAGAGACTTTTCCTATGGAGAGATTTCCACGGATGATGGATCCATATCCAATAGTTCTGCCTTTAGCGTTGTCTCCAAAGATGACTGGAGGGCCTTCTGCTTTAGAAATGTTTGAGAGAATGCGTGATTCTCCTGTCATGTGTCTGGAACAGCCACTGTCTAGATACCATATGTCTTTCTTTTCTGAACTTGAAGCAACTACGAAGCATACCTGCAGTATAAGTAAATCATGGTCCCCTTTATTTATCTTTTAGGGTCCATAGGGTTAGAATTTTTAGGAACCCATACTTGCCTTACTTTTGGAATTGGAGATCCAGTAGGCTTCATGATGGATTTCAGAAGACATTCATGGGCCAAGTGACCTAAACATTTACAAAAAGTACAGCAATGAAAATTACAAATGTTAGGTTGAGAAAGCTGGTTTTCGGTAGACATTTTAGCAAGCTTTCTTTTGGTAGCCGCCTTTGATTCAGTAGACTTGTAAGATTCTGCATGAGTTTTCTTGAGTCTATATTCAGCAGTTCTTGCCTTAGCAGACTTGTTAAAAGTAGACTTAGATTTCTCATACATTTTTCCTTTTAGCTTCAAGTCAGCAGTCTTGGGGGCACCATCATCACTGTGTGTGCTTTTGACAAATCTGACAGGTTTATGTTGACTTTTAGTTTTCCTAGAAACAACAGCCTTTGCTTTAGCCCAGGTGCTGGTAGAAGGATATTGTGAGTCAGCATAATCCTTAGCAGACTTTTCGACAGCTGATGATTGCTTCACTTTTGGAGCATTATTGGTCTTAAATGCTCGAGTCTTAGGATATTTATAGTAGATAGCAGCATAGCCAATTCCTTGTCTACCCTTGTTGTTAAACTACTGATGATATGGAAGATCATCACCAGTTTGTTCAGACAAGTCTTCTGTTTTTTGTTCAGAGGTTGTGCCAGCAGTGTTTTAAGAGAAACCCAGTCCGGTTTTGTCATTAGATGACTTTTGTTCTCCAAGAATTTGATTAAAAACAGCCTTAGAGTTATTCCATGAGTCGATGGTTTTTTGTAACTCATCTTTCTCAGCAGATATCTCTTTGGCATGATCAATTAGGCAAGCAACCTTCTTGTTGAGAAACTCGTTCTCTTCCTTTAACTTGATACTTTCCTGCTGGATTCCATGAAGAGTTTTTAACTCGGCTTCTAGCATGGATTTCTCAGTCCCCAGCTTCTCATGATTCTTTGCTAACCTTACGTAAGCCTTTCTAAATTCATTGAATTCCTCTAGCATGTCCTGAGCATCTTTGAGGATTTCTTCTTTAGAAGGCTCTTCAGAAGATTGTTCTACGTTAGCTTGATAGGGAGTATATTTAATTTCACTTTCTGAGTCATAGGTGGGAGGTGACTCTAGAGCAATAAGGCAAATGTGTGCCTGCTCTGGTGAGTCATCACTGTCATCCTCATCAAAATCAGTTTCAAACCAGGTGGACACTTGGTTTTCTTCTAAGTCCTCAGCCAACAGACCTCTATGTTTTGAAAATGATTTAGAAGGTTGCCTTTTATAAGCTTCATATTTAGGCTTTGGACATTTAGAAGCAAAGTGACCAGGCTTTCTGCAGTTGAAGCAAACTAGTTCATCGTTTTGTGAGCTATCAGCAGTCTTTCTGAAAGTCTGCTGGTTTGCTTCTTTCCTCTTGTTGAATCTTGAAAAATTTTGAAACTTCTTAACGAACATGGCAAATTGTTCGTCAGATAGGATTTCATTTTCATTAGAAGAGGAAGTAGATGGTTTATTATCTACAGTAGAATTTTCTTGAGAGATAGCAGAAAAAGACGGAAGTTTAAATTGTTTGTCATGTTCTTGAGCTTGAATTAGTTCTTGCTCATAGACAGTTAAACTCGCATACAAACTTCGAAGATGCATGGAGTTTAAGACTTTGGAATCTTTAATAGCAGTGGTCTTAACATATCACAAACTTCCTAAAGAAGCTAAAAATCTCATATTTACTTCTTTTATACTATATTCTTTTCCTAGGGAATAACAACTATTAACTACCTCACAGAATCTGTCGTAGGCTTGTCGTAATGTCTCCTTTGGATCTTTCCTGAACAAGTCGAACTGTTGAATGTAGTTGTATTTTCTATTGTCTCTAGTGGGCAAATCTCCTTCTAGATATTCCACCAGTGCTTCCCACATTTCCTTAGCTATCTTGCACCTGATTATCTGCTGATATGTGCTTGTGTCCACTGAGCTGGATATGATGTGTATTGCCTTACTGTCTAGCTCAACGAGCTTCCTTTCTTCTTCAGTCCATTCATTCATTGATTTTGGTATCTCGGGAGGTCCACCTGCTACTTCTGCTAGAAGATTTGGCTTCATAGGAATATGAGGACATGTTTGAACACATTGCCATAGACGATTGTCAATAGAGTTCATATATTTCATAACTTTGTCTTTCCATACTTCGAAATGACCTTCGTCCAATATTGGGACGTGACTTGTATTCGAGGTAGGCAACATGTAGTGAGCCATAGGATCTATTCTCAAGAGATTAATCTTGGAAAAATGAATTTTCAAAGAATTATGCTTTGATACCAATTATTGGTCCCAAAATAGGCTCAATCTAAGCTAGAAGGGGGCGTTGAATAGCCTAGTATATTTTATTTAAAATCCTTTTTAAATTTGAAATGTTTCTTGAAGACAATCTTTCTTCTTTTCCTTTTTAAAAGATTTTTTCAAAAAAAAGAAAAGGTTAGTGCAGCGGAATACTTATAAGAGGAAACAGGTCGAGATCTGATGTTGATATAAACACAGTAGCAATTATAAGATGAGCAGAAACAATTTAGACAAGACACGGAGTTTAGAAGTGGTTTGTACTATGAATAGTACTACGTCCACTACCAAAGTGGTTAGCTTTTGATTTGAAAGGTGCACTTGTTTATCCACTAGGTGTGAGAGTAAGATCTCTAATGGATCGTGTACAAAATAGTTTTTTAACCAAGTGTATGATGATGAGAGAATCAATTAATGAATAATTGTTCTCTCAAGTGCTAAAGTAAAGAACATTTTAAATGCAAACTAGATGAAGCTAAAAGTATAAACTACCTGATCTGCATCTTCAGGAAGTTTGGTGAAGTTGTTAGTTCTTGTCCTTTGATCTCTTGAATGCTTTGAGTTATGAAGATGAAGCTTGAATGTTCAATGTGCAAGAGTTGTTGTTCAGGTCTTCAAAACTTGAATAAATACCAGGAGATCTTTTGGGCTGTTGGACTGAAGATAGACTAGTTGTGTCCAACGTTATAATGCATTAAATGCATTTCGACGCTTTGTAGGATGTGTGCAGCAACAGTTATCAGAGACTTAAGAGTTGTAAAGATACCTATTCCAAACAGAGTAAGTTTTCAGCCTTGCAGGCGTTTCAGCTTGAAAGTCTTCTTAGCCAAATAAGGAAATGCCTTCAGATGTCATTATGCATGAGACAGACTGGACATATATCGAGTTGTCTACAGAGTTGACTTCTTTGGAGGGAAATCTGATGAAGATTATCTTTTTGAATATTATCTAACTTAGACATTTAATAAATATCTAAATCAAATAATATGCGACTTAATTCTTTGATTTGACTGTCTTTGATTTTGAAGCTTGAGCAGACTTTCAAGTCTGCTGTTCGAACTGTGCTTTCAAGGCTTCTGTTGAAGCCTGCTTGTCCGCGCCTAAAATGAACTAACAATAAACTAGTTCTAAACACCCTTTATTCTAAGACAGTTGCCACACTAATCGGTACGCAGACCTATTAGCCACTGTACAGTAAAATCGGAGGATAACTCAACCAAATCTAGAACCCATGAGGGTCAACACAAACAATAGCAAACATCCCCCCCCCCAAGGCTAGGTGTCAGCTCCTGATTGGAAGCCACTAAGGGGTTGACAGCAAGTCGACCAAGCGACAAGCCCATGTACTAGAAGAATAGATATAACTTGATCAATACTTAACCACCAACTAAGTAGGGCTATATGTAGCCCACCAACCAGTAAGGAGTTCCCAGCAAGCCGACCAGCAATAGGCCCCCATGTCCTGGGATTCATATTCTGATCATGAGACTCAAAACCAAGGCTATAAAAGGAGCATAAGGTGATTTTGTAAAGGTACGTTTTATCAAAAGCATTCAAGCATGCGAAAACATATCAAGCATAGTCATCGGAAGCCTAAGGGAACACCTAGCTCCGGCACACATATATACCATGTTATTGACTCTCGCACCGGAGGACTTTAGCTGGGACAACCCCCGGCTCCCTTAACGGTATTTTCCCTTTCAGGTTATCAAAGATCACATTCTGATACATATAGTCATGAAGTGAAGAGAGAACAAAGCCCAGATATCTTATTTCTTAGATACATCCCGAATTCTAGTGGTGCCACGTGGACTACTATCATCAACACTTTAGCTCTGGTCCATTATGTGGATCGCCAGCTTAGTCATCTCATCATTGTGGCGTGATCATAACCCCAAGAGAGAGAGATGATGGTTTGTTCGATGGAGCGAACTTAGGAAGGAACAAGAAATTGAGAGGGGAAATCGCCTTCTTTCTGCGCATAGAAAAGGAAAAATATGTCTTCTTTCTGACCCTGGCTCTTCGGTCCATATTTGGGAAATGGGAAGTGGGTTGGGAAATGCATAGAATACCATTATATTTTCTTTAGATTTGCAAGATAGCATTAGGCAATTTATATTTTCAAATTACCTTTTAACTTTCTCTTTTATTTATTTCTTCCCCTTTTTCTTATTTAAATACACAATTTGTAACATTGACACAAAATTTACTTTTTGATACTCATATTCTCTTGAAATTTACAATTTATGTAATGAATTTAATTGTTATATTTAAATTTTTAATCTTGTAAATTGTGATATGATCATAATTTTGTATTTTTAAATTATTAGATGATATTTAATATTAATATACATAATTGGTTTTTCTCGCATGATATTCTCAATCGTGTTTATTAACAATGGATCAAAGGATATGACTGTCTTTTTGACAATTACTCAAGTTTATGAAAATAATGTTTTGAAATTATATATCAAACGTGTTTGTAAAGAAACCATTGACTTTTAAAACCGCTGCGTTTTAAAAACGCTGCACCAAACAGGCCCTTATATGGACATAGACCGAGTCTCATAAATGGACATGTCACATAAGATCAAATCAACATTTGTATTAGAGACATCTATTTTAATTGAATGTGAATAAAAACTGAAAATATAAATTAGTCATAACCACATAAGATCAAATCCACGATTGTATTGGTAACGCTCTAGGAAAAACAAAAAGGGTTGTTTAACAAAATATATCAAAATAAAGGCTGTCCATTTTGACAGCATGGGATTGGAAAACAACATTATACCGTTTGCTATTAAGACTACTTCCTCCCGGCCAAAGTCAAAGTTGGAATCAACTCTTAAGCCTTAAGGATCTAAAAATGGAGCGAGAGATGTATGATGTATCAACATTCAACAGTAACAGATACTTGGAAAGAATCATGTTTCCATCCAATGAAATACAAGTACAACAATTGCTCCCAATCTCATCATAAACGAGAAATTTGTTGGCTTTGGCAACATGCATATATTATCTACCATTTAGCAACACTACTGAACATAAAATCAAGTAATCCTCTACAATCGATTTAACGATCCTAACCAACAAGTCAACAACCTAAAAGAATTGAATATTTACACTGTGGTTCTCCTTACCATTAAATACAAGCATCTACTAAATTAGCCTCACCTCTGGAAAACACAGATATCACGTAAAGAATCAACACAATGTACAATCTGTAGGAGGAGAGCCTTTCTTGGGGAGATTCTCAAAGGAGCATAGGTTACATGGCTGCTGTTGCAAAACCATATGAATATCTACCCACGGGTACCTATATATTTTCCTTTTTAACTCATATATTGTTTTCAACTGGGGCTTCCTCCATTTTGACAAAGAATATGCAGCTACCACCAGCAAAACGACGAAGACCAACATAACCACGAAAGTGCAACAGTCATCACAAATTATAGATTTAATCCAGGAGGAATGTTCAGCATCCAAGTCAGCTGTGCTCTGCAAGATGAAAGCTCCCAATGCCCAATCAAGAGGGATATTATTCACCTGATTAGCATATTCAATCCTGCTAAAGACAAATCGGTCAATGGGAGTAGCCAAGGCATGTGCATAAGCAGAGACAGATTTTTCTTTGATAAACCTTTACACTGTACTATGGATACATAACAGAAGTGTACCTTTCATCATCCAAATCAATCCCAAGGCTGTCATGAAGAAGAGCAACAATATATGCTGAAGAGAAGCAGTAACGAAGCAAATCCTCCTCATCAAGTGACCGATATTTCTTCTTTAATTTTGACCAATCCTCTTCGCAGAATTGTTGTCCAGCCACCATCATCTCAGAAAGAAATGTTTTGGGGGTCAACCCAAAGAACTAATCGCAAGAAACAAAATCAAAACAAAGCTCCATCATTAGCACATTATAAATCTAAGAAATTATTACTTCTTATTCCATATAGAATATAGATAACAATATAACCTTAGATGTATGGAAGAAATTTTCTGTGGCCAAAAACTTGCCCTGAAACTTAGGTATAAATGTTGATCCAATGGAGCATCGTTCATATGGGCACAACTCTGTTTATATAAAAAAGGATCTTCATCCATTACTTACAGCAAGAAAGCCGAACCTCAGACAAGAAGTGAGATAAAACCATGCATTATTGTTGGATAAACATATACCTTTGCCACTCTGCAACAGCATTAGTGAAGCAGATCTGCACTCCGAGAAGTTACCACTGGGATGCAGGGAAGACAAATACTTATTTGTTTCCAACAAAGAACTAGGAGAGAGTTTCTCCAACATCAGATTGTATTTAAATCCTCTAGGAGTACATGGATCCATTGATTTTCTACTTTGAATGTATTCTGTAACATAAATGGATGACATGATAAGCTCAACTGCTCAAGTAATAGCTGAACCGGAGACTTTACCACCACCTTTCCAATGTTAAACTTGCAAACAATTTTACAGGAATAAATGACATCCGTCATTACAGTAGTAACTAAAACATAAGTAAGCATGGATCAGAAATCAAAAAGAGATGACATCATCCGCATCAATTAATGCCCTTTCTTGTTCTAACAAAAACCTCCACAGCATACATATTTTTGGCTTCATACAATTTAGATACACTGGAGCTATTCTATTCTGCAACGACCAACTGCACTAACTTTCATCCTTTCTCTGTTCATACTCCATAGCAAATATTAAATGTGTCCTTGATTTGAAAAGATCCTTCTTTACATTGTGAAATGCAAAATATAGAAGAGCAGAGTCAAGAACACAGATCTGCCCAAAAGGACAGGTGAAACCGTGAAACTAAATAACAAACCAACTATCACCAAAATACAAGCAACCCCACAATATAGTTCCAAACGTGCCCAATAATAATTTCTCAAATGGGTAAAACGCATTTCACTTCAGAAAATTATCTGGTTTCAACTCTCTCAGACAACATATACTCACCTACTATTTCATTTAATTAGAAATATAGTCTATCTCAATTCTTGGAGATCTCACAATCAACATTTTAGGAATCATCCAATCTAGTTCCATTATGCAATCAATTTTCAAGTAAGACAGCGGTGTCTGGATGTTCTTATATACTACTTGCACAGTCGTGAACCAATAGAAGTACACTTTTCACCTATTTGTTCTTCTAAGCTAGTGGCATATACACTATATCAAAAGCAACATTAAGAAGCTATCCGAGAAATCGAGAATGTAATGTAGAAAATCAGTAAAAGTAAAAGAGCATTTCGACCTACCCAACTTTTGGCCTCTTGCAACAAGGGACTCCCTCATCAAGTCAAATGCAACGTTCTGCAATTATGAGACAAGTCATAATTATTCCAGTAAATGTATAAAAACACTTTAAAGCCCACACAGTATTTTAAAACATTTACAAGTGAAGCAGCAATCAACACATTACCTTTTGTTATTTAGAAACTAGATTTAAAACTGCAAAACTATCAAACAAAAGACTTTTCAAAATTATGAATTCAAAGAGCAAGGATAGCAGCAGCAACTCAAGAAAGCCATGTAGATCTTGGGAAACTCTACAATATAAAAGAAGCTTGATTTTATTTTTCTCAGCCTCTGTCGGAAAGGAATAAATTGAAGAGGAAAAAGACTTGGTGCTTCAAAATACTCACTCACTTTGAACACTTGGCATCCAGTTCCATTATCAAGCGACTAAAAGAGTAAGATGATTTGGAGTTGGAGACATGTTCAATTCGCAATTATAATTGATGACCAACAAAGTTTTTTATTTAATTTTTATGAACAACAAAGAATTTGGGGTTGAAGTTGAGCTTGCGACATGTGTATAAGCGTTTCTGAACAGAAGCACTATACCTGGTACCCCATAGATGAACTATTAAGGGCTTGTTTGGTAGTCGGACAAGGATAAGTAGTATTATTAATCTCAGTATTATTAGTGTCCTCGCTATTAATCTTCACTTGTATATCGGGGGTAGTTTTGAGATTACAAATGTTAATCCCAATTTTTTTTTAGTGAGGGCGCTAATAATACCACCCTCTCCCTTGGTATTAATAGTGAGAGGATAATGACTTTATCTGGAAAACCCGTGCTATTAGTCCCGACCACCTATTGCATACTAAACATCAGACAACTCGGCTTATTAATCCTATCTGACATTAATCTTGACTACCAAACGGCACCTAAGTGTTTAACTCGCTTGAGAAACATCATGATAACATCTCATTGTTGAAAGAGAAACACTAAATGAAAGGCATTTAAACTTTGGAAACAGCTATCAAATACAAGGGCATGCAGCTGAGATGAGATGACAACATCAACATCAACATCAACATGCAACAACTATCAGAGAAAGATTTCGGACAAATCTATATTGAAACAATAATCAAACATTCAAAAATTAATACGTCAAGAGTGCCAAGTGACAGTTACTGTTAAACAAAGACTACCTGGCCAAACTGAAGCAAGCTGTGGCTGTAAAGATTGTAACTCTGATTCCCAAATTTAACATTTTGGGAGAATTCCGGAGGTATTGGCTCACTTGAAACAAATGTTACCTGAAACATACCACACAACAATCACATATATCATTCTCCCAAAGCTTAATGGTATACCAACCAAGATCTCTCAAAAAGCAAGACTACAAAAAATATTAAACTTAATGTTTCAAATGACTTCTCAGGAAAAAATATGGCCATTTTCTTACCAAAAAGTTAAAGCAATACCTTGAAATTACATTTATTAAGAACATCAAGCTAAGATTACCATTTTCGTTTCGAAGTCTTTTAGAATCCAAAATACCAGATAATACTTCTTCATGTATTGCAACATTTAATATCATATGAAAAGTATTTCATTTTTCAAAAATAACAAGCTAGAAAAAGTAGAGTAGTAACTTTGGAAAAAACATACAACTAAAGTGAAACTGAACCTGAGCAGAAGCACCACCAAGTTCGATAATGCCAGTTGTTTCCCCAGGGTTACCTCCAAGAGTGCCAAGGGCATGATTAGCAATAACCCAAGCGTACATTCCCTCATTGGAGCCTAAAAGAAAAAGGGATCTCAAGTTATACTTCTGAAGTTTTCCCATAAAGTAGGGCCAAAAGCCATATTTTTCATTAAAAGTCAAGGCCTTAAAAGTACGCGCAGCAAAAGCTATTTTTGCAACCTTTCCATGCATCTTCCCTAACATAACAGCTTTTAAGGAAAAAAATTAAGAGATCAACTAAGGAAATTTAGTTTCAAGACATTTTTAATCTTCTGCTCTATATTCTTCAGCTTTTGACATTCACAATTTGTTTCCAAGTAAAAAGTGGTTCAATTCTGGTGACATAACAAAGCTTGTGAGACATAAACCTATTATATCCCACTTTCTATCTCTATATTTTCTAGTTTCTTTTTAAACAGAAGCATATTCAAATCAATTTGACGAAGAGTAGGCATGTATGCTTCAAATAATCTTTTGTCCACACAATCCTTAAATAAATCTAACATTTCAAGCAGAAACTTCCACTGCTGCCAGCGATCATCCATTCTACCATACCACTAAATATCCTAAAGTTTCATTAACAGCTAGCAAGCGAGCAGCCTGTATACGTTTCTACACACACATATGCATGAACTTGTAACCAAAACGATTCTAGTTAGTATGCTGTTGATCTAAGTAATAATTGTCCGCCTTAAGTCTTAAGACGCGGTAACAAGAAACCCCAGAAGTTTGGACTCAGGAAACTCAATTTGCTATCCAATTTTTTTAGGCAATAACTTACATACTACCACCAATAAGCTAGTTAGGTAAAGAATGGCTCAATGGCCAACCTCATACAGCTAAAACCAACATGGACTGATACTTGGGCAAACTATGCCAACTGGTGCATTCAAATAACTTGAAGATCGATGAGACAAAAAGTTAGTACCTGTGTACAAAAAAGCATTTGATTCATCGCAAAGATGAAGGATTAGTCTCTTGCTTATCTTTGCATGCTAGTAAAATCTTAACTACACAGAAAAACCAACAAACCCGTCCAAAGAAGAGTCCCACTTTCAGAATCAAACTTTATACTCCCTCCATGCCTAAAATGGAGTCATGTTTGACTCGACTCACAAACTATGAAAAGCTAATTGACTCTATTATAAAATTATGCTCTCATGTATTTTCCATTGATGTCAATGTAGGCGTGGTACCCATCAATTAAAGTAGCAAGCAAAGCAAAGGTAAAATGATAAAAGTAACACCTCAAAAGAAAAGATTTTAAAAGTGAACACTTGGAACGGCCTAAAAAGGAATATTAGACTCTCTTTTAGGAACACGGAAGTAATAATATTGTTTCACATACAAACTCTTAAAATTGCAGTAAAACTACAAGTTTTTCAACACAACTAGTAATAACAATGAAAAGTTCGGCTCTTTCCACGGAAACAGGTAGGTATTGTTTTATCAATTCACGGGATAAATGTGCTGCCAGGCTTGCTACTCGGGGATATAGTTAAACTCAGCCTTTATCTGAACTACTGGAAGTAGGCTTGGCGAAAACTTGATAGAAGAACAAGTAGTCTAGCATTGAGTATGTCTAGAATAATTGATTAATAACGAACTACAATTGAATCTTAAAATTAATATAAGCACCATCTGATCATAACTAAAAACAGACATTTTCTTCATACCGGAAATAACAGACGCCCAATCATCGCGGAACTTAAACCCAGAAACCCTCAGAACCCTCCGGCAGGACTGGAGAACCCGATCCTGCAACCCAACCTCCAACATCCTCAACCCAGCGGTAGCCATCAACCTCACCTCCGTATTCCCCCAAAGCTCCTTTGGAACCCTCTTCCTCGCAAACTCCACCAACTCCGCCAACGACTCACCAGCCCCCTCCGGATGCTCGGAAAACGCCGATAAGCCCGGGTTAACCCGCATTGACGCCAATCCATTTTCCCCAAAATCAAAAACGGGTTGCCCATCCCTAACCAAATACTCAAACACGTGGATTCTCGTACCGGTACTCCCTCCATCAATCACAATACCGAACCTCCAATCCTCGGAGGTTCTAGAACCAGTGAAGAATCTATACGAGCATAATGCCAAAACTGTCGCGATTAGTGCGAGGAAAATGAGGTTTGATTTGGTGTGATTTTGTTTGGGGTTTCGTGAAAATAGGTTTGTGGATCTGATGGATTGGTTAGGGCGGAATTGGAGCTTGATTGAATTCTCCATGGATGTAGAATGATTGGGATCAGGATCTGCAGCGGGTCGGACATTCGATCGTTGCATTCAATATATATTTGAGATGATTCGTGAACCATATGATGTTGAAATGGTTCACGAATTTTAGGGTTTTTTTTTTTTTTTTGTTGAATCTGAGATTTTAGAGAGGGCAATTGATGATGAGTTCGCCCTCTCTGTCTCTTTTTTTTTTTTCCTGTGTTTCTTCTCCTAAAGCTTTCTTTAAAGAAAGGACGATGATACAAATGGGAGAGTCTGCTGACTTTTGAAATAAGCGCTTTTATGGCCAGGCCGGTCCGGTCGTTTTTAGTCTCTGGTCTGATCTGCGAGCTGCCTTACCCCATAAAAACCGGACTTTGTCATGCTTACTCTTGATCACTAACATATGTGCTATCCCTTGGACTTGGGAAGGGATATGAAACAAAGACCATCCAAGTTTTGAGATGGCAAAATGTATTTTTGGATCACTGTACTTTTTCAAAAATTGTAATTAGGCAACTGAGACGTTAAAATTTTTGGTGCGGTCACTATACCAGACTTATCTTGCATGTTAACCCTATTTTTGGATGGACGTTAAGTTTAACTGATAAGTTATGTTAAATACCGATTTTACCCTTATAAGTTCTAAAACTATATGATATTAGAACCCCAAAGGGGTCCAACTGAAATAAAATAAACCCAAAGGGCTTATCTCCCTCCAGATCTGAAACCCATATCTCCCTCCATATGTTCTTGGTCTACCCATTAACCTAGATTTGAGAAAAGTTTTGGAGAGAGAGAGAGGGGTAGCCATGGCGGAAGTGGAAGACCTCACCATCGTCT
The DNA here is from genome assembly GCA_013146195.2 of Codonopsis lanceolata. NCBI lineage: Eukaryota > Viridiplantae > Streptophyta > Magnoliopsida > Asterales > Campanulaceae > Codonopsis > Codonopsis lanceolata. The sequence continues at coordinate 62,080,449 of CM028377.1, read as the reverse complement.
TCGTCTTCAACCTTTGTGCTACTGGAAGTACCGCTGCCCCCTCCCTCCCCATTGAACCTCTTCATGATGACAGAAAGGAATCAAAGGCAGCAGCTCCTAAATTTGACGTAAAGCCTCATTAATTGGATGCAGACATTTGTGCCACCAACTATATAATTTCAACAAACCACGCAATCGATAGCATACAGCTACAAAAAAGTAGTTACGCATCAAAATTCAATCAATTAGTGTGGGTTCCCGGGAAATGTGCTCCCGCGCCCCGCGCGCCCTTGGATAGGGGTGCGCGTCCGTGCGGATGCGGTGACATCATCGCCCTGCTCCCGTTCCACCCTCCCTTGTCTAGGGGAGGACGAAATCAAAAGTGCGGGAGGAGTGCTTGTCGGAATAGCGCGTTGGAATGCGCCTCGGTTGCCTTTAGTGGATTTTTGATCCAATATGGGAGCTTTGGAATTTCTATGTCAAGTTATCCCTTTTTTTAGGGGATGCCAGGATATAGGAATACATCACCTTTCCATTCTCATTCTCCCTTGTTTAGGGGAGAACGTGAAAGTGCAGAGAAAGATGTTGCAGCGCCCCCACTATGGATTTTATGAAAATAGTCTTATGGCCTATTTCGGATCACTATGAGTGCTTTGGGTTTTCTACGTCAAGTTATCCCTTGTTTAGGGGATACCAGGACATAGGAATACATCACCTTTCCATTCTCATTCTCCCTTTTTTAGGGGAGAACGTGAAAGTGCAAAGAAAGATGTTGCGAGGCCCCACTGGATCCAAAATATTTTTAGAGTCGCCATTTTTATTTTAAGGCAAAAATAAAGCAAAACCAGAAAAAGAAAACCAGAGATGGAGAAAACGGGTTCGGAGGCTAAGTTATGAGTTGGGAAGGTGCTAGGCACCCAACTCGCCCTTTCGGTCTCAAAACGGTTTTTGGATAAAGTATGATTTTTGTTATATTTATTAAACAGATAATAAAACATTAACTGCCTACAAATACATCCATTACATCTATATTATTTACGGACTTGCAACAGTCTCTTTTACAAACAATTACAAATATACTTGAAAATATTTGTCATTATAACGGCTATATGTAGTATTATTTCCTAACAAAATCCGGACAACATAACTGCTTATATATTTACATTGGACCGGATTGGAAATAATATTATTACAAATAAAGACTTTAATGAATAAATAAAGCAAATAATTACAAATATATCTGAAAACATTTGGCCATAACAACGGCTACATTTAGTACTATTTCCTAATTAAATCCGGGCAGCACAACCGCTTATATGGCTACATTGGGCCGGACTGGAAATAATACTTTTACAAACAAATGTAAGACTTTAAAAGTAAAAACTTACAGACAGCTTAGGGTGTGCTCGCTCTGTCCCTCGGGGAGAGAGAGTCTTTTTTCTTTTTTTTTTGTTGTGTGTTTGTGTGTTGTGTGAATTTGGGCAGCGTGACTGCTCTGGAAAGTTACTTTCGGCCTATGGTTTTGGACAAGGTAACTGTTTGTTTTTGGTTGTTTGTTGGCTTGAGGTAGGAAATCGGGCGTAATAACGCTTATTTCGGCCGATTTGGCCTTTTAAATCGGGCGAGCAGCAACTGCTCTTTCCACGATTTTTGGACCGGGGAAAAAGGGTGGATACCTAGCTGGGGGGCTAAGGTACACTCCTACCGGTTGGTTTTGTGTTTGGCGGAAGTTTGGCAGAGTTTCGAGGCTTTTGAGGTGATCACTCACTATCTCACATCGCTCTCTAATTCTCCAGCGTAACGTTAACGCGGAGAAGCTTTACACAAGTTTTCTGTTGTGAAATGAGGAGCCGGCCTCCAGTATTTATAGGCTGAATCAGGGACATCGGAGGAATTAAAATTCCTTCTCTGCGCATCAAATAGTGGTACACTGCGCTGAAAATCTTGTGAATTACGGCAAATGAGAAGAGCACTGTGCGCTGAAGGAAGAGTTTTGGGCGCCACTCCCATTAATTTTGGGCGCCAAGCCCAAATTCATGGGTAGCCACGCCATTTCCCAAATTTAGCCTTTTTTTTAGCACTTAGGTCCCTGCAATTTGTCCTTTTGCGCATCCTACTTTGTCCTTTTGCACTTTTGACCCTGTAACTTGACATTTGTTAATGTTTTAACAGGTCTTGATATTTTTTGTCATGTCACATATCAGGGGTACGAAATTGAGGTATCTACAATTAGTCAATTAATTACAAAACCCATGAAGAAAAATTCATCAGAACACAAATCCCATAAATTTCGTTCAACGATTTGCTTTGTTCGCATAAATTTCTGCTTCTACCCAACTACATAGTTTCAATCTCTAAGTTTGTACACATAATTTCAATCCAGATCTGGTTCACAGCAAAGATTATTCGTTGGGGAACAATAGCAGCAGGGTCAGGGTGGAAGAGGAGGAGAAGACGGGTCTATGGACCTAGATGCGATAGCTCAGAGATAGATGCGGTGGAAAAATAAAATTAACTCCACGATTCATGAATGCTCTTCCAATTCCAAAATCTAAGAGTTAAAATTACCTCTAATGCCGACATTATTGATCAAAGCATCGATATGCCCAAACGTGTCCCAAGCCCTCTGTATGGATGCCTCGATACTGGTACCATTGGAACTAACGTCAAGCGCCACCGGCACAGCTCGTAGCTCAGCACTTTGGCACAAGCTCTGTCCATCGAGTTGGTTGATTTGGTCGCAGAGAGATTGGATGCGGTTGATTCGACGAGCAGCAACAACTATTTTGTAGTTAGCTTTACAGATTGTGCCATAGGAAGCACCGGCAACCATGACAACCTTGTCGGTGAGAAAGTGACTGAGAAAGTGACTGGCTTTACACGCTGTGTGAGAAAGAAGAATGGTAGTGATTGAGATCGATTAGGGGGAGGGAGAGAAAAGATGGAACCCTGGAAAAATCTGGGTATTTTTTTAACATAAGCCCTTTGGGTTTATTTTATTTTAGTTGGACCCCTTTGGGGTTCTAATATCACATAGTTTTAGAACTTATAAGGGAAAAATAGGTATTTAACATAACTTAATAGTTAAACTTAACGTCCATCCAAAAATAGGGTTAACATGCAAGATAAGTCTGGTACAGTGGCCGCATCGAAAATTTTGACGTCTCAGTGACCTAATTGCAATTTTTGGAAAAGTACAGTGGCCCAAAGGTGCATTTTACCTTTTGAGATTGTCAAACTCATCAATCCTTTCCGCAAACAACAAATTAGTTTAGGAGCTTAATAGATAATGGCAATAAGATTCTTCCTTCTCACAAAGGAGCTTACACCATGCTTAATAAACAAAAAGGTGATTGAGGAGTAAAATAAGAGCACCAATCAAAATGCTATGTGGCCATGAGTAATTCACACATTCAATCATATGTATTATTTTTTTCTTTCTTGATTCACATTTAATCAAAATGGATCTCTCTAATGCAAATGTGGATTTAATCTTATGTGACATGCATTTCACCACTAAAATAATATTTAACAAAAAAATTAAAAGGAAAGAAAAAAGAACAAACAATAGAAAAAGTTTTTAAAAGAATAATAATAAAGTAATGTTAGGGCCACTCTAATAGCACTCAAAATTGGGTACCAAATGACGTGGCAGCTAACATGTCATAAGTGGGTCTCTATTCTTTACTAACTTACTACCTCAACCTTAGTTAAATTAACTTAACTAAAACCAATCAAAATTAATCAAAAGAAAAAAAGAAAAGAAAGTAATTAAACTCTTTATCCTTCCAACCCTAAAATCCAACGACAACACAACAGTTCTTCTCCTCCGATGCCAGAAACGGTTTGGGATCATCTAATCTTCAAGTCTTTCTCTCTCGCCCCAACTCTCTCTCTCTCTCTCTCTCTCTCTCTCTCTCTCTCTCAAGTTCTCTATCTTCATCGCAGGTGATATTTACCCCAAAATCACACCCAAACTTTTCCAACGAGATGAACGGTGACTCCTCTTCTTCTTCGACGCCGGCAGCTACCATTTTCGACGACATCCCATTCAATGAATCTTCAGGTCTTTCTCCCCCTGTTCTTTCTCTCTCCATGTGCGAATTATAATTTTGATTTCAATTTTTGTTATATTATGAATCACATCCTACAAGGATTCACAAAAACGCCGACAACTAAACCCATCAAGTGCACTGCCATTAGAATTTTTTTTGCAAAGTCTGAATGTCACTAATAATAAACCCAAAAAGTGAAAATGAAATATGAAAGAGAAGCTCTTTGTTTGTCCAATCCAAGGACCTACTTTGGAGTTTTTCAAAGACATAGTTAGTCTATGTGCCTTGTCCGAATGCCTTTAAATTAAAGCTTTATGAATTTTTTATTATTAAAAAAGTTCTGGATTCATCTTATATTTTGGTGTTTGGTGCAAATAAGATTTTAGCTATAGTTTTTCAAGTTTGTTATTTGCTCAAGTTCTTGAGAGTTACCTGAAGTATAATTTGATTACGTGAACTCATTTGTTCTATTTGACTGTCAATTTCGTTACGAGCGTTTTTAAGGGCTCCAGCCTCCAGGATTGTTTAGTAAAAGTGATAGTGCCCACTCCATTTTTAAATATTTATATTTATGTATTGGAAGTTTGCTGGAATCGTCTCTTTAACTTGTTGCAGTCAAGTTGGAGCCTAAAACTTGCTTGATTTTTAAAAGTGATAGTCTGAATGCCTTTATTGAGCTTGCTGAAGGTCCTTTATCACTTAAAATTGGTGAGATAACAAAAATTATTAGGCATAACAACATTGTGGTAGTGAATGAGGTTAATGTGAAGACTAAGCATGCGAAGAGTAAGGAACATGGTGAACCAGGACAACAACTCAAGGTTGTGTTTCCACTATTTTAGACTGCCTTGTTTTTTAGCTGCAATTTAGTCACTAATGGATGGATACACTGACTGTTAATTATTCATTCTTCTTTAATAGATTGAAGCACCTATTCATAGTTCAAATGTGATGATGTATTCGAAAGAACAAAATGTTGCAAGCCGGGTGGGCCACAAAGTCCTTGAGAATGGTAAAAGGGTTCGATACTAGAAGGGCAAAATGGCAGGAAACCACGCTGTCAAAAGACTATTTTTCCAAGGTAGTGAAAAATTATGACATTTCTAGCGTTGTCGATTTCAGCAGCAGGAGTTTTCTCGACCTAAAGATAGGGCACAAGGACTGATGTTCTTAGGAATATTTTTTTCTGGCAACACATGGAGTATGTTGATATGCATGTGTGTATATAAACTTCTAGTTTATCTTGTGACAATGAACAGGGGTTAGCTAGTGAAGTAGAAACTTTCTACACTAAATGAACATTTTTCTTCTCAGTTGTCTTCGTAATTTCTTGTACTAGTTTAACTTTCGCTCGCAACATAAAAAAATTCACTTGTTTCCCAGTACACTTTTCATCTTGCCAAACATATACAAGGAAAGTATATAACCCACAACGTGACTGCATGAAATCCAAGAAAATATATTCTCCCATTTAGCTATAGCAGTCAAGGAAAAGGATAGAGAAAAGTTAATACAAATAGAAAAAGTAAGAGGAAAGTTCTGCTCCTGTTGTTTCACTAGACGGCTTGAGAGATCAAACTGTTTTCTAAATCACAAATCTATTAACTTTGATCAAAATCTTTCACAAATTCTCAATTAACTGATCGTAGAAAATTAAGAAAGTCTAGCTATGTTGTTTGTTAACTGCAAATAATAAACTCCAATCTCTCTCTCGTGTGTAATACAAATAAAATGATAAACCTCAACATGAATGCACTCAACTATAACTAGTCCAAAATCGCAGTCATACGACTAATCTACGTAAAATGATACAATACCAAAAAAATTATAACTAGTCTAAAATCGCTAGTCCCTACATCTAGCTCACTCAATCTTCAGCCTCAAATGTACCATCACTTTGCCAACTCTCATAGTTCTATCAGAAAAAAAAACCTCATTGTTGGTCCGCAATAAAGCTTGAATAGGCTAAAGGGGGGGGGTTGTATAGCCTATGATACCACATTAAAAACTTTTCTTTTTGATATGCATTAAGTATAAATTTTAGTGGTATGGACGATTAACTTAAGGAGCATGTCTGCTGTTAGTTTAGAACAGAACAGGACAGACCAGCAGACTTGCTCTCAACAGAGTTATGAACTCTGCTGGTAAATCGTCTGTAAAACAAAAGCATGTTTAGAAAGAATTTATGCAGCAGGAGTATTTAGGCTTAAGTTTTAAGAAGTCTTAAGTAGCTATACACGATTAAATGATCAGAACAACATCATACTTAATCCTTCTTTCAAAATGCAGGTTTTAGGAAATCATTGAGTAGTGCCTTTTCAAAAGATAAAACAGTTTATGAAAAGTACATAGAGAGATAAAGATTGGGAGATGAATAATTGAAAGAACATCTGAATTTATTCAAAGATAAATTACAAATTACATCAACCTAGACTCTCTATGAAAAATTTATGTTCTCATCTTCATCAATCTCCTATTCTTGTACATAATCGTTTATAGACAAACTCTTAAGTACAAGGGACAATAGGAGACTAGATGAGAAACAGTGACGAGAAGACACTAAGGTTATTCGTTCAGATAATAAATATCTGAACGAATGAGTGCAGAGCACTCAACCTCCTATGATGATTTATTATTACACAATCAACAACATTTGTATCGAAATACAAATATGAAGATATGAATGTAATATATACAGACAACTCTTCATTTTCCTTGGGCAACATCTGGGTTGATCTTCAAATTGATCAACGTCTTGACCTTTAGCTTTAGAAATAGGTTTCTAAAGCTTTAGCTAAAGGCTAAGTTCTTCGAAGAAAGATGAAGAACTCAAATCAAGAACTGGGTTCTTGACCAAGACGAGAATCTTGACTGTGGACGACCACTGATATCTCTTCTTTTTCTTTAAGGAAATTCTTCCTAGCAAATCATAGAAGATGAGATGATAAGGTCTAGGTAGGGTCACTGCAACTGGGATGTAGAGATCTGAGATCCGTTGGTGAAGATGATCTCGCTGTAGATCTCTTTTCTTCTTTGAAGCTCCTGATGCAGATACAGAGACTGTGGTTGTCTCTGTTGTCGTCGTCGTCTTCGTCTTGTGGACGTTGTGTATCGACGACCTGTTTTCTAACCACGTCACTTTTGAAGAGTAGAGGAGATATTCTTTTATATCTGTTGATCGTTGTCAAGATGATCGTTGAGATTTGTAGAGACATTTTCTATCCGTTAGAGATGTTGAATGTTGAGATCCGCTGGATAGAGATGTGTTGTTCAGTTGGACCTTTGATTGATGGATAAAGTCCTTGTCTTCAAAGGTCTTGAACTGGTTGCCTGTTAGACCGTCATTGATAGGTTCCTGAAAAGTAAGTCTGACTTCTGATGCATTGTCTGAGTGATCTGTCTAATAAAGTGAATTCTTTTTACAGATCTCAGGAGAGAGAGAGAAAAGATCTTGCCGTATCAATGATGTCAGGCTTCACGAGGATTTGAATGGCTCTTGAATCCTGAATACTTTTGTCTTTTGTCTTGATCTGCTGCAGTCTTGACTTCTCTGAAGCACGTGTAGAATAAAGTCTACTGGTCTGATGTTCAAGGGTGAGTCTATCTTGAGAGAAAGACTGCTGCTTGTTAATGTGAACATTCAAGTTGTGACAGAGCTGCTAGTGAGTCTTCAAGGTGTCTTCGAGATGCACTTGACAAGTTTGCTGGTGAGGAATCCTTTGAGACTATGTCATAGTAGCACGTCTGCTGGTGGCGAGTCTTCAGGGTGTCCTTTAGTGCATTCAACAAGTCTGCTGGTGACGAGTTTTGTGAAGAGCCTTTTGAGACTTCAGCAAGTCTGCTGGTGATTTGTGCATATGAGGTGCTGTTCTGTTTAATCATTTATAAGGAGGTTAGGACTAGACTAGGACGACCTAATCTTAGACCTATGTGTTGTCAAACAAGTTGCCACACTAATCGGCACGCAGACCTCTTAGCCACTTGTTATGACGCACTGTAATAGGAACAAGCAAATCAAAATATTAGGGATATGCAACAAGATAATTTGATTATCAAGAAGCATATTCCAACACTCATGTTAGAGTAGAAAACGCATAACACATACAAGATTTACAACATTGTAAAAAATTAATTTAAGACACCTGTTGAGGATGGTCTTTCAGTTGAGAAAAACAATTCATTTGTTGAGTGAAACTGTAAAGAACTTGTCCTCTTGGATGGTCTAAGAAGGGTTGTGCGAAATTCTGGATCCTTTGAGTAATTTGAGGCTCCTGCATTACAATGTAATAGATAAACTAAAAGGTTGATACACACACACACACACACTTGATATAACTTACTACAGAGAACATATACTTAAAGAGAAAAGAAAAACAAACATTCAATGGGATGAGATCTAAAATTAAAGACAATATACCCCCCAAAATGTACTTTCTTGAGTTGCAGTCACATCATCGGCTTCCTCTTTCCTAGGACTTGGATAGGTCTATACAAGGGTAAAGTTAGTACATCCTTATAACAATATTTTTATATAAGAATAACAAGACAAACGTAAAAACATATACCGATTGAGTCTCAACCAGATCAACTTCCAATGTTTTTTCTTTCGATGAACACTGCACCAAAATAAAATTGCACTTAAATGTTGAGAAATATAAAATTAAATAATAGCATTACTGTTAGTCCCAAAGGGCACAATACTAAGCTAGAAGGGGGGGTTGAATAGCTTAGTTTACACTTAAAACTTTTCGTAATAGTTCCAAAACAAAGTACTTGCAACCTATTGAAAAAGGTTGAAGTAACAGAAGACTTTGCACGGAAGACAGACTAAGTCTACTGGTGAAGCACTACCAGTAGACTAGGCTGATTACTGAAGTCTGCTGCTCAAAGGAATAAGCTAAGACGATGAAGAATATAAAGCAATAATTAACAGATTGTAAAGAACACATATATTTTGAGGTGGTTCGCACTATGAAGAGTGCTACATCCACCGCCAAGGCAATCAGCTTTGGATTTGAATGTGCACTATATTTTTCACTAGTTCTATTACAGAAATATCCAATGGATCGTGTACAAAATATTTGACTTGTGTTTCGGGGGTGGGGGAAATGAATATCTGGAAGAACAAAATATTCAATGTGCAGAAGAATAGTAAAGAGTACAACAATAAGAAGTAAATGATTAATAGTTGATGCAGATCTTCTTGTTGTTGTTGAGGATTTCGTTGATCAGTTAATGATCTCTTGAATGCACCGAGTATGATGACTTGATGTTGTTGAATATTCAAAGCATTATTTTCTTTAGTCTTCAATGGCAGTATTTATATCTGAGCATCTTTGAGACCGTTGTAGAAGATGAAGTGAGTAACAACTCTATTAGGTTGTGAGCTTTAAATGTCGGGAGCTGCTTTATTGACTTCATTTCTGATTAGAATTGATCAGGGTATGTAGAGGAGCAGTTGCTGGAACTAGCAGGTAGAAGACAAATAGATTTGCAGACCTGCAGTAGTTGGTACAGTTTGTTTGTGTCAGACTTTACACCTGCTCTGCCATGTTCAGGAGGCGAAAGTCTTCATTATTTCAGAAAAGCTGGAGAGGCGTGTCTTGGATGTTACGAGCTGATTGAAGCTTAATTTAATTCAAATTCAAACCAAAGGATAGTTGAATTAAATAATCCACTTGAGCTTGATATCCGGATGAACTGGACACGTCATGCTTTCTGAGTGCAGACGAGGTCTGCTGGTGAAAGGCTGCTGGAAGTCTGTTGGTAAAGCCTTCAGCCAAAACCTGTGAAGTCTAAAAACTATTCTAAGGCAAAGTTCTATACACAGTTGCCACGCTAACTGACAGCCCATTTAGCCACTAAGTATAGAACCTAATGTAATGAATGAGTAAATTGCAAATTAAGATACATTGAGAAACAACAATCTCCTCCTATTTGCATCTGGTCATCATTACTTACAAGTGAGGGCTATGAAAGCTCTAGGATAGATAATAACATGTTAGAATACTTTTAAGTTTTATAATAGCAGACATGCCTCTATCAGAAAGAATACCTCAAATGTAACAACTAATCTAAGTGCTTACAACATAAAAGATTTAAAGAACAAACACAAGGATTAGAGTAAGCAATTTAAATAAATTTAAACTGGATGTTTAAATTCTACACAGATATATGAAATTAAATAACAACAAAATTTAAACAGTAGAGAATTTTTTAGAAGACCATAAAATGATCAAGTTCAAACAAATGCAATAGGCTATAAGGAAGGACGTCGAACGAGAATTCGGAGTCCTCCAATTTCGTTGGGCAATAGTACGAGGTGCGGCTTGATTTTGGAGCAAGGAAGATTTGAAAGATATAATGTACGCGTGTATCATATTGCATAGGCTTAAATAACAATTTGATCACCTTATTTTTACACTTTTTTCGTTAAGCTCACTCTATTATTTTTTCTCACTTTAATCATTATACTTGGCTTTATTTTCACGTTCATCACTCCATCCAGTTTTTTGGATGGAAAACTTTTTAAAAAAATTGAAAACCCCAAAATGCCCCTAAACACAATTGGGTTTCTCTTTCCTCACCATGGTTGAAACCAGGCACAACCACTTCCTTCCCCAAATCCAGACAAACAAATTCGATACATCCAAATCCCAACCTTTCTCCCAACTCTGACCAAGCCCCCACCATCTCTGATCAAGCCGCAGCCATCTCTGGCCACACCTCTCTATCTCCTCTCAAATCCAGACAAACAAATTTTATACTTCCTGCTCCACATCCCTAGCGCAGACTGAGTGTTAGGCTCTGAAAGAACACAATAGCTAAGATGCTCAAGAGAAACCAATGTTGTTTCCAATGTAGCTACCGATGTAGCTACAATGGATGTCACAATGGTCAAAAATAATCAAAACAGCGGAAGACTGAATAAACAGATAATAAACAAAATGAAACAGTTTACCAAAATGATCTACAAGACTATGCTTGTAGACCTAGCCTCAAGGCCACAAAGATTTCACTAAAAAGATTAAATGTTTTACAAAAATTATTGTGAAATCACTAACCAAAATACTCTCACAAGACAACACGTCTTGGAGAGCAAAAACCCCACATAAAACAAGGTATACCAAATGTGGGAAGAAATAAAACAACTTCCTAAAACTGAATAGGAAGACAAACATAATTCCAGTACTCAATGTAGCTGCCGATGTTATAACATCAGAAGCTACAAACAAACTGATGTGCGACTGGAAGAAAGAACTGCTTCTGAATCTCCTATCTTTCTGCTCACGGCTTCTGGCTTTGTTTTTCTCTCAAGCTCTGCTTCTTTTTTGCCGTGTCCCAGCTCCTCAATATATAGCGATGAGATAACCTACACACAAAGGATAATTCGGCTTCTACAAGGACTAGGATTAGAGAAAAGGAATTATAAACTACTTACCAAAACTATAGATTTTATTACCATAAGATGAAGGTTACTAGAGACCCGGTTGACAAAGAATTTATAAAAAGATCTTGTTTCCAAATATAATGCACCACAATCTAATTAAAGATTTTGGTTCCAAATATAATACCACAAAATCTAATTGAAGATGTAAATTCCAAAATTACCAAAACTTGTCAAAAAAGAATTTTACCATGCAAAGGGAAACAAGAAGTAAAAATAGGCATGACCTATTTTACCCTTACAGGCTCGCTCCATCCCTCTCTTCGCTGACTTCCTTCATCTTCATCTTCATTTACATCTCCAGTCATCCCTCGTCGACTTCGGTACAACCATCTACCTCCTCAACTCTGGCCATCCCTTTCTCAGATCCAACTGACGCTGCCATCTCCCTCAACCCAGTTTTTCTCAATTTTTATTTTTATTTTTATTTTTATTTTCTCTTTGATATTAATGGGGTAATTTGTTAGTTTAAAACCCAAATATGAGTTTTAATGGACATGGATGTGGTGTATGCTTTGAAGAGACATGGAAGGACTCTACCGACTTACTTGTCTTATGCCCACCTCTAATGCCAGTGATTTGTACAATTTCAAGCTTTCTTCAGGAAGGGATGTAGGATAGCACTTGCTAGTTATAAGATAACACTTGGTCTTGATTTGGCGCATTTCTTTGATGATGCCGGCGAAGAGGGCTTGGATTTGGATACGACAGTGGTGGAGTGTTTGAAATTGGTGGTGAATTTGAGTGGGCGGGTTGAAAATTGGAGAGGGAGTAAGATTGGAAGTGAGTTGGAGTTGGATCTCAAAAGATAGGGTTTTGAGAGATCGCATATTCTGAAAGCTATTTCTTGGGCTAAATTGTCACACCTCGGATATCGTGATTACACGTCTCACGAGAGGTGAAGAACAAAACCGAACACAAATCTAAAGCAAAAGCCAAACCAAAAAAAAAATGTTCCCGTAAAAAATAGACTAAAATACCATATATACATAGATGCTACAGTGTACGGGTACATCAGAGCAACTATCCTCTTGATACAAAGCAAACCCAAAGAGTCCGTTAACAACCAAAAGAAAATCATAAACCTCCAAAAACTTTATACTAAAAATTATACAAATAGATAAAAATACAATGTCTGAAGGTGGGCTGATTCATGCATCACTATACAACTTCTAACTGTAAAACCCGAACCAGACACCAATCTTCCCTCTAACTTTCACCTGGAAGGAAGAAAAGAGAAAGGGTGAGCACAAATTGCCCAGTAAGGAACCTGCCAACATTGAAGGATATGACAGTGTATTGAAACTATATCGAAGTGACTTTATCAATCTAATAACACTTGAGAATAGTGGATGAACAATAACGATAAACAATGATATCAAATCAAATTCCATAACACTTGAGCCTTGAGCTGTCAAAATGGGCCAAACTCGTTGGTTTGGTCCGCTCTGCCATTCTAATAAGGTGGGTTGGGAACCTACTAGAAGGTGGCCTTTTTGGGTCAGACCCGCACGAGTCGCGGATTGAAGCGGGGCGGGTTGGTCCGCCATTTTATACATATTTATTATATTGTATATATGTATATATGACTTGAATATCGTACAAATTTAATTAATGTATAACTTGTATTTAAAATGGGAAAAGTCAAACCATATCTTTCTTATTCTACTAGTTATTTAGCCCGTGCTCTACATGAGTACAATGTGAGATATATATATTTTTTGTAATAATAATATAACTTTTTGACATTATAATTAGATTATTAATCTCTTCCATGGTTATAATAATTTCTTTTCTATTGTTACTAATATTAAACGATTTTTTTACATAAATACTTTTAAAATTAACATAAGTTTCTAACTAACGTGATATACATATTTTGTATTAGTAATAATAGTAAAAAACTTTAATCTAAAGTCTTTTAAAATTAACATCTAACTTGATAATATTATTAGAAGTCTTTGTGTTAAAAACTTATAAAATCAAAATTCATTTTTAAACAATATGGGACATTTATTTTTGATTTATATTGGTAATGAAAGTTTAAATATTTTATCTAAAGACTTTTAAAACCAACACTACATTCTAACCATGTGGTATACATATTTTCTATTAGTAATAATAGTAGTAGATAAAAGACTTTTTAATCATCATTTATTTCTAAACAATGTGAGATATATATTTTCTATTGGTAATAAAATAAAAATGATTTTAATTATGACTTTTATAATCGATACTTATTTCTAAATAATGTGAGATACAATTCTTTGTAACCAATGTGAGATCCATCATCTAAAAGTTTTTAAATCAATATCACTTTTTCTAACGAATGTGAAATACTTTTCTTCCATTGTTAATGATGGTAAACTTTTAAAATCAACAACATTTTCTAACCAATGTAGGATACAAATTCTGATTTGGTAATAATGGTAGAAGTCTTTTATTTTAAAAAAATTTATAACCAACATCTATTTCTAAATAATATGGGATACATCTCTTCTATTATATTGATGGTAAAACTAAAAGTCTTTTATTTAAAGACTTTTAAAACCAACATCATTTTTTAACCAATGTAGGATATCTCTTCTATTAGTAATAATAGTAAAAATCTTTTATCTAAAATTAAAATCAACATCACTTTCTAACCAATGTGAGATATACATCTTCTATTGGTAATAATGGTAGAACTCTTATATCTAAAGACTTTTAAAACAAACATCTCTTTCTAACCTTATGATATACATCTTTTCTATTTGGTAATAATAATATTTTTAAAACCAACACTAATTTCTAACAAATGTGGGATACATTATTCTATAGTAATAATAATAGTATTTTATATAAAAACTTTTGGAATCAACATCTCTCTCTAAACAATGTGGGATACATCTCTTCTATTGGTTATAACATAAAAACAATAATAGTAGTAGTATTTTAATTAAAAAGTTTTGAAACCAACATCTCATTTTAAACAATGTGTGATGCATATCTCGTATTGATAATAACATAAAAATTCTTTTATCTAAAGAATTTTATAACCAATATATGTTTTTAAATAATGTGGATCTCTTTGTAACCAATGTGAGATACATTATCTAAAAACATTTTAAACCAATATCTATTTTCTAACCAGTGAGAAAAACATATTTTTTCTATTAGTATTAAGCATGTTATAAAAAGACTTTTAATACCCACATCACTCTCTAATCAATGTGGAGTATATTTCATCATTTGGTAATAGTAGTAGAAGTTTTTATCTAAAAAAAAATATAAAACCAATATCTCTTTCTATATAATGAGATACATCTATTCTCTTCTCTTTTATTGATGATAAAAGTAGAAGTCTTTTTATTTAAAGACTCTTAAAATAAACATCACTTTTTATATATATGATATTGCTAATAATAGTAAAAGTCTTATATATAATCTAAAATAATTTAAAATCTATATCGATCATTTTTTAACCAATATAAGATATACATTTTCTATTGGTAATAATGGTAGAAGTCTTTTATCAAAAGACTTTAAAAACCAACATCATTTTCTAATCAATGTATGATACATCTCTTCAATTGGTAATTAACAATAGTATTTTTAAAACAATATTAATTTCTAACCAATGTAGGATACATCACTTCTATTGGTAATAATAGTATAATATTTTGTAACCAATGTGAGATACATATCTTGTAAAAGTGAAAATCTTTAGTCTAAAGACTTTAAAATCTAACATTTTCTTTTTAAACAATATGCTATGCATCTCTTTTATTGGTAATAATATAAAATAATTTAAAACCAACATCATTTTCCAACCAATGTGAGATATACATCTTCTATTGGTAATAATGATTGAAGTCTTTTATCAAATGACTTTGAAAACCAACATCACTTTCCAACCAATGTATGATACATCTCTTTTATTAGTACTTAATAATAGTATTTTTAAAACCAACATCTATTTCTAACTAATTAATGTGGGATGCATCTCTTTTATTGTTGAAAAATTAGTGTTTTTAGTGAACGAAATTATGCAACTTGAGGCACGAATTTCTTTATGTGTCATTTGTTTGTTGGCGAAGATAATTGCACAAATATGTTCTACTCGGTGAGAGCATCGAAATGATATATTTATTTGTCCAAATTGAGTTTTGGATGAATAAGATATCATGACTTAAAGTATAATACTTGTTAAAAAATAGTGTTTTTAGTAAAAGAAATTGTGCAACTTGAGACACAAATTTCTTTACGTGTCATTTGTTTGTTGGCAAAAGTAATTGTGCAAATGTGTTCTACTCGGCAAGAGCATCAAAATGATATATTTATTTGTCCAAATAAAATTTTGGATGAATAAAATATGAAGGCTTAAAGTATAGTGCTAGAAGTAAGTCATTAGAAGTAATGTCTCACCTTGAAGAGTTTTATCCCATATTGGTTAGAAGTAGTGTTAGTTGTAAAAGTTTTTAAATATAAGTCTTCTACTATTGGCAATAGAAGAAATTATATACACTAATACTAATACCCCCTATCATATTGATTATTATTATGTATTATTATTAGTTAATGACTAAAAAACCAAAAGTTTTTAAAATCTCCACATGGATGCTTTACAATGAAGATTTATTAAAAGGTGATGATGTGGCACAGCCATAGTGCTTTTTATCAATTCAGCAATGGATGTTTTGTTTAGGAAGTTGCAGCTGCTCCGCAGTGCTCTTAAAACGTGGAATTGGAACGTTTTTGCCACATCCAACGTAACATAGAACGTGTGCAGGACGAAATCCTTCGATTGGAGGTTGATGTTCAGCAGAGGGGGATTCAGCTGTTATGGATTCTTTGGAAGCTTCTCGTAAATACCTCTGGCAGCTTCTAAAGTGGGACGAGGAGCTGCTTGCAACGAAATCTCGCCAGCAGTGGTTGAGGGAGGGGATAGGAATTCAGCCTTCTTTCACGCAAGTATCAAAGACAGGTTTAACCATAATTATGTTTGAATTCGCTTGGAAGATGGATTAGTTAGTGATGACATTTCGAAGATAGGGCCTTTGGCAATGGATTATTTTTCTTCAGTTTATTCTTCGTCTAATCACATGGTGGATGAATCTTTATTTAATGGCTTCCCGAATGTAGTCACAATGGAGGAAAATTATTATCTTAGTTCTCAGCCATCGGAAGAAGAAGTTTGGGATGCTGTTAAGGGGCTTAATCCAGATAGTGCTCCGGGGACGGACGGTTTTACAGGCTGGTTTTATCAGGGATGTTGGGAGATCATTAAGCCAGAGGTCTTTGGTGCAGTTCTTGAATTTTTCAATGGCAATATTTTGCATAGGGGTATGGTTTCCACTGCTTTGGTTTCAATTCCCAAAGTTTCTGAGCCAGATGGGTTCGGGGATTTAAGGCCTATAAGTCTTTGCAACTTTTCGTGTAAAATCATATCGCGCATCTTAGCTTCCTGGATGTCTCAACTCCTCCCTCGTCTGATTTCGCATGAGCAAGCTGGTTTCGTTAAAGGAAGGAGTATTCAGGAAAATATCCTTTTGGCTCACGAAATGGTCCAAAGGATAGATAAAAAGGTCAGAGGTGGTAATGTAGTTTTCAAACTGGACATGTCCAAGGCGTACGATCGTTTAGAGTGGGACTTCCTAGTTCGGGCCTTGGGTGCTCATGGTTTTAGTAATGAGGTTTGTAGTTTAATTATGAATCTCACAAGCAGTGTTTGGTATTCGTTACGTATAAATGGGGAAAACTTTGGTTTTTTTAAATCTCATCGTGGTGTTCGACAAGGCGATCCTTTATCTCCGATGTTGTTTATTTTGGCCCAGGAAGTTTTAACTTATAATATCAATAGGGCTGTCCGAGAAAGGGGGATTAGGCAGTTTCATTATGGCAGTGGGGATATTGTTATTTCGCACCTTCTATATGCTGATGACATGCTTCTTTTTTGCAACGCGGGGAAAGCCTCACTTATGGGTTTACGTAAAGTCTTGTCGTGTTATAAGCAGAGTTCGGGGCAGCTTGTTAATATTCAAAAGAGTGGATTTTTTGTCTCTAAAAGATGTTCGGGTAGGAAGATAGCTCAGATTGGAGAGTGGTCTGGATGCTCTCATAGAGTGTGGCCTATGAAGTATCTTGGTCTTCCCCTTTTTAAGGGTCGAATTCGAAGAAGTTATTTTGAGGATTATGAGAGTCGGATTTCTAAGCGTATTAATGGGTGGAGAGCTCATCTTCTGTCCTTTGGAGCTAAACTTACCCTTGTTAAGTCCGTCCTTTGTAGCATTCCAATATATGCCTTGGCTGCAATTCCGTTCTCTTCATCGGTTCTTCATCGCATTGAGATGAAAATGGCTAATTTTTTATGGGGTTCAAATGGGGATTCGCGCATTCATTTGCTTGCTTGGGGAAAGATTTGCAGACCCTTTAAGGAAGGGGGTTTGGGCACTAAACCTCTCTTAGATATCATGGAATCTTTGCATGCCAAATTGGCTTGGAGTGCCATGCAAGGTACAAGCCTTTGGGCTCGGTTTTGTTGGATCAAATATGGGGGAGATTCAGGTTTTAATATTCCTATGGCTGTTTCGAGACTTTGGAAAGCTATAATGGGTAAAATGTGGAGGGTTCAACAGTGTAGTCGCTGGCTTATTGGGCATGGCCGTATTTCTTTTTGGGACTCCAATTGGTGTGGTGTTCGTTTAGGTGGCCCCCTTCCTATGGATCGGAATTTATCTGTTCGTGATGGTTTAATTAATTTTGAGGAGTTAGCCCCGTTGGTGGATGTAGACCTTCATGATACCATTAAAAAGATTGGTTGTGTTGATGAGATGTCGGATAAGTTAATTTGTACTCTTTCGTCGTCGGGAAATTTTACAGTTGCTAGCTTTTGGGATCATTTTCGTCTCAAACATCCTGTTATTGGCTGGGCAAATTTTTTTTGGCAACCATGGATTCCTCTTAAAATTAGCTGTTTTATGTGGAAGCTGTTTCATAATGCTATTCCGGTTGATCTCAATATTCAGTCAAGACACATTCAGGTGGTCTCCAAATGTGTGTGCTGTTTCGTTAATCCGTGCCAAGAATCTGCTCATCATCTCTTTGTTCAGTCTGAATCGGCTCAAGCTCTATGGTCTCGTCTTGCTTCGGACTTTTGGTATGCGCTATAATGTTTCTAGTTTACCCCAAATGTTCGGCTTTTGGTCTAAGGGCTCTCTCCGTCGTCAATCTGTGGCTTGTCATCTTGGAGCTTTCATGTTCATGTGCTGGGAGATTTGGAAGGCTAGATGTGCTGCATATTTTGAGGGTATTCCTATGATGGTGGACAAGATTTTTCCTCGGGTTTTGGTTGCTCTTAGAGATATGGCTTTAATCTATAAACCGAAATCTCAAATCTCTAGTAAAGATGAATCAGTTTTAATGGCTGCTGCAATTCCTGTTCAGCGTCTTGGTGTTCTGCAAGGAAAATGGCTTAGATGGTTTCATCCGTCTTCGGGCAGATATAAGCTTAATACGGATGGATCGGCTCGGGATGGTGTTTGTTCGGGTGGAGGGATTATTCGCGATGATAATGGATCTTTTGTGGCTGCTTTCTCCTATTATTATGGCTCCGGAACCAACATGCGGGCTGAGATTGTGGCTCTTAGTGATGGTTTGGAGTTGTGTCACTCTTTGGGGTTGGTTAATGTGGATATGGAATCAGATTCTTTGGTAGCTATAATGGTGTTGCTGAATAAGCATGGAGCTCTTTGGCAATATATTTATGACCTTAGAAGATGCAGTAGCCTTTCTCGGTTTTTCCAATTGTCTCATGTCTTTCGAGAACAGAATAGGGTGGCGGATTATTTGGCCTGTTTTGCGTACAGTCATAGAGAGTTTAAAGTTTTGAATTCTCTTGCGGAGCTCCCTGGTAAGGCCAAACGCCTAATTGTTATGGATAACCATGGGTTTACCACGTTTCGGCCAGGTCGTAGATGATTTGTTTGTTCTGTTTTTTCTTCGAGGTCAGGCTCCTTTGCCCTCCCTTGTTTTAGGGTTAGGCAGGTTGTCTCCCTCCAGATTGTATTTTTCTTTTCTTTTTATTTATTTTTGCAGGGTGCCGTCCCTGTTTCTTAAAAAAAAAACTTTAAATATATATCTGTACTCCCCATGTGTACAATATGAGATATATATATATATATATATATATATATATATATATATATATATATATATATATATATATATATATATATATATTGTAATAATAATATAACTTTTGAACATTATAATTAGATTGTTAATCTCTTCTATGGTTATAATTTTTTTTCTATTGTTACTAATATTAAACAATGTTTTTACACAAATACTTTTAAAATTAATATAAGTTTCTAGCTAATGTGAGATACATATTTTGTATTAATAATAATAGTAATTTTTTTATCTAAAGACTTTTAAAATTAACATTTAAGTTGATAATAATATTAGAAGTCATTTTGTTAAAAACTTTTAAAATCATAATTCATTTTTAAACAATGAGAGATATTTATTTTATATTTTTATTGGTAATGAAAGTTTAAGTCTTGTATCTAAAGACTTTAAAACCAACACCACATTTTAACCATGTGGTATACCTATTTTCTATTAGTAATAATAGTAGTAAATAAAAAACTTTTTAACCAACATTCATTTCTAAACAATGTGGATACATATTTTCTATTGGTAATAACAAAAGATGTCTTTATCTAATGACTTTTATAGCCAATACTCATTTCTAAATAAACTGAGATACGTTTTTTTGTAACCAATGCAAAATACATCATGTAAAAAAAAATTTAAACTAATATCACTTTTATAACCAATGTGAAATATTTCTCTTCTATTGCTAATAATTGTAAACTTTTAAAATTAGCATCACTCTCTAACCATTGTGTAATAGATATTCTCATTTGGTAATAATAGTAAAAGTATTTTATTTTAAAATTTTTTTAATCAACATCTCTTCCTAAACAATGTGGGATACATCTCTTCTATCATATTGATGATAAAAGTAAAAGTCTTTTTATCTAAAAACTTTTAAAACCAATATTATTTTTTAACAAATGTAGTATATCTCTTCTATTAGTAATAATAGTAAAAATCTTTTATCTAAAATTAAAATCAGCATCACTTTCTAACCAATGTAAGATATACATATTCTATTGATAATACTTTAAAAACAAACATTACCCTCTACCAAATGTATGATGCATCTATTCTATTGGTAATACTAGTATTTTTAAAACCAACATTAATTTATAACCAATATGTGATACATCTTTTCTATTGATAATAATAGTAGAATACTTTGTAACCAATGTGAGATAAATGCATCTATTCTATTTGTAACAAAAAGTCTTTAATCCAAAAACTTTTTAAACCAACATTTATTTTTAAACAGTGTGAGATACATATCTTATATTCGTAATAAGAATAAAATTATTTACTATAAGACTTTTAAAACTAACATCTTTTTCTATTGGTTATAACATAAAAAAAATAATAGTAGTAGTATTTTATCTAAATAGTTTTGAAACTAACATCTTTTTGTAAACAATGTGTGATACATCTCTTGTATTGATAATAACATAAAAATTCATTTATCTATGAATTTTATAACCAATATATGTTTCTAAATAATGTGGATCTCTTTGTAGCCAATGCGATGTACATTATCTAAAAATATTTTAAACCAATATCACTTTCATAACGAATGTAAAATATATATTTTTTCTATTGGTATTAAGTCTTTTATAAAAAGAATTTTAATACCTACATCACTCTCTAACCAATGTGTAATACATCTCATCATTTAGTAATAGTAGTAGAAGTTTTTTATTTAAAAAAAAATATTTAAAACCAACATCTCTTTCTATATAATGAGATATATATTTTCTCTTCTCTTTTATTAATGATAAAAGTTGAAGTCTTTTTATTTAAAGACTTTTAAAATCAACATCACTTTTTAACCAATATAAGATTTATCTCTTTTATTGGTAATAATAGTAATTTAAAACCAACATCAATTTATAATAAATGTGTGATATATGTATATATAATTTAAAATAATAGTAAGTTTTTTATATAATTTAAAATAGTAAGTTTTTTATATAATTTAAAATAATTAAAAATCAACATCATTTTTTAACCAATGTGAGATATACATCTTCTATTGGTAATAATGGTAGAAGTCTTTTATCAAAAAAATTTAGAAACGAACATCACTTTTTTACCAATGTATGATACATCTTTTCAATTAGTAATTAATAATAGTATTTTTAATATAAACATCAATTTCTAACCAATGTGCGATACATCTCATCTATTGGTAATAATAGTAGAATATTTTGTAATCGATCATGTGAGATACATCTTTTATAAAAGTGAAAGTCTTTAGTATAAAGACTTTAAAATCTAACATTTTCATTTTAAACAATGTGTTATACATCTCTTTTACTGGTAATAATATAAAATAATTTAAACTCAACATCATTTTCTAACCAATGTGAGATATACATCTTCTATTGGTAATAATGGTAAAAGTCTTTTATCAAATGACTTTGAAAATCAACATCACTTTCCAACCAATGTATGATGCATTTCCTCTATTGGTACTTAATAATAGTAATTTTAAAATCAACATCAATTTATAATTAACCAATGTGGGATACATCTCTTCTGTTGTTGAAAAATTAGTGTTTTTAATGAAAGAAATTATGCAACTTGAGGCACAAATTTATTTACGTGTCATTTGTTTGTTGGCGAAGGTAATGACGCAAATGTGTTTTACTCGGTGAGAGCATCAAAATGATATATTTAATTATCTAAATCGAGTTTTGGATAATAAGATATCAAGACTTAAAGTATAATACTTGTTAAAAAAATTAGTGTTTTTAGTGAGAAAAATTGTGCAACTTGAGGCACAAATTTTTTTATGTGTCATTTGTTTGTTGGCGAATGTAATTATGTAAATGTGTTCTACTCGGTGAGATTATCAAAATGATATATTTATTTGTCCAAATCGAGTTTTGGATGAATAATATATCAAGACTTAAAGTATAATACTTATTAAAAAATTAGTGTTTTTAGTGAAAGAAATTGTGCAACTTGAAGCACAAATTTCTTTACGTGTCATTTGTTTGTTGACAAAAGTAATTATGCAAATGTGTTCTACTCGGCAAGAATATCGAAATGATATATTTATTTGTCCAAATCAAGTTTTGGATGAATAAGATATCAAATCTTAAAGTATAATGTTAAAAATGAGTTATTAGAAGTAATATATCACATTGAAGAGTTTTATCTCGCATTGGTTAGAAGTAATATTAGTTGTAAAAGTTTTTAAATATAAGTCTTATACTATTGGCAATAGAAGAAGTTATATATACTAATACTAATACCCCTTATCATATTGATTATTTAGAATGAAGATTTATCCAAAGGTGGTGAGGTGGTGAGTTATATATATATATATATATATATTTTTTTATATATACCGTCTATAGACACCTATATATATAATTTTCGTACCCACTCGGTATGTGACCGACATAAAATATCAAGAAGCTGTTAAAACTTAACGAATGTCAAGTTACGTGAGTCAAAAATGTAAAAAGGAAAAGCGAGGATCGCAGTGGCTGAGGGGAAAGTGCAAAATTTTGAAACTTGTAAAGCTGCATGGTGCCGCACCAAGGGTGCCTTGGCCGCACTATGCAGGCCACTGTGCGCCTCTCTCAGATTTAAATGGTACAAGTCTTGATGCACGCGGTACAAGCGGCTGATGCACGGAGAAGAAATCAACAAATGCCGGATCGTGTCCTCATTTCTCAGTATAAATAGAGACCCCCGGCCTCTCATTTTCACGGCTCATTTACGCGATAGAAAAATCGCAGCGAAGCTCTGCTTCTGCGATTGTTCAATACAGTTAGTACGAGAGGTGCGAGATAGGTGAGTGGAAGCCCCTATAGTCTCCAAACCCCGTCCAAACTCTGCCAAAATCAAAACCCATAGGTTATAAGTGATCCCTAGCCTAGTTGTTAGGTGTCCACCTCACTTCCCCAGTCCAAAAATCTCAAAGTAAGCCGTTACTCTGCCCGAGTAACGAGCTGAAAAGTCAAAAATCTAAGTCTAGGTTCCGCCCAACCAAAAAGGCCAAAACCTACCCCAATAAGCTGTCACTCGCCGAGTTGATAAGCCCAAACCCTCGAAATAAAGCGGTCATTACGCCCAAATCAAAACAACAACACACACAAACAACAAAAGACTCCCTCTCACGGAAGGGACGGGCGAGCACCGCCGCTCTAAAAGGTAAAACCTTTAAGAGCGTCGTTATTTCTATTTATTTACATTTTCTGCCTTTTATTTATTTTTTTTTAAAAGTTGTTATTTAAATCCGGCGCAATGTAGCCCATATAAGCCGTTGTGCTGCCCGGATTAGAATAGGAAATATTATGTAAAAGAGCCGTTATAATGACCAAATATTCTTAAATATGTTTGTAATTATTGGAAGGAGGCAACTGAGTCCGTAAATAATGTGGCCACGAATGTATTTGTTTAAATTTCCCTTGTCATTATAATACCTTATTTATTTGCTAAATAAATGTGACAATAAGCATACTTCGACCAAAAACCATTTTCGAGATCGAAAGGCGAGTTGGGTGCCTAGCACCTTCCCAACTCGTAACTTAGCCTCCGAACCCGTTTTCTTTTCTCGGTTTATTTTTCTTTTATTTGGTTTTGCTTTATTTGCCTTAAAATAAAGATGGCGACTCTAAAACTTTCGAGATCGGTGGGGCCTCGCAACATTCCCTCTTTGCACTTTTGTTTCTCCCTAAAAAAGGGAGATACGAGAATGGAGGGGTGATGCATTCCCATATTCTGGTATCCCCTAAACAAGGGATAACTTGATGCGGGAAACCCATAGCTCCCATAGTGATCTGAATGGGCCATAAGGCTATTTTCAATAAATCCATAGTGGGGCGTCGCAATATCCTTTCTTGCACTTCTCCGTTTTCCCCTGAAAAGAAAAAGGGGAGAATGAGAATGGAAGGGTAATGCATTCTCATATCCTGGTATCCCTAAACAAGGGATAACTTGATATGGAAAACCATCAGTTCCCATATTGGATACAAAATCCACTCAAGGCACATTCCGTGCTAATATAGACGTGCTAATATAGACACTCCTCTCGCACTTTGGATTTCGTCTTCCCCTAAACAAGGGAGGGTGGAGGGAGGGTGGCGCACGGCGCACCCATCCAAGGGCGCGCACCCCTATCCAAGCAGGGAACCTCACGGTGGCGACTCTGGCTGTGGGGAGTTGTTTTATTTTAAATAAAATGGAGGGCTAGACTCGTAAAATAAAACTTTTTTGTTTTTATTTGTTTAAATTTGTTTCGGCTGCGATATGCTTGTCATATTAATTTACGCATTTGAATAAAGTGTTCCCATACCGGCCGTGACCATATTTGTGGATATGATCCATCCTCCATCAGATACTGCAGGCGTGTTTAAGAGTATAAAAAATTCAAAAATATATATATATATATATATATATATTATATTACAATAAATTCCGGGCAGCACAACAAAAGAGCTGGGGCTTTACTTTCGGCTCTATATTATTATTTACTTCAGTTCATTTTCTTTTTTACTTTATTCTGTACATTTATACATATCTGCATTCATTCTGTCATTTTATTTTGGGGACATAGGACCAAAATTTGTAATTAATAGGGATAGATAGTTTCCCCGCTTTTCTTTCTATTTCTTAAAAATGGTGTGCTTGCTTGCTTTCGCTCAAAAATAAAAAAGCCGAGAAAATCCACATATAACAGCAAGACAGACCATATTTGCTTTATTTTTCTGTTCATATATCTGTAAAATAAATAAAGACTTTACTGCTTTCTAGATACCGCACACACGTGCAGACATATAGGAATATTCCGAACTGTTACCCTACACCATGGCCAGCCTACCCCCTGCATAAGCCAACGTTAGAGTGCATATAGTTTTTCAGGACACTTCACAGACCGACCGGTTTTTGCATCTTTGAATTGTGGGTCAGCCCTTGTCAAAAAAAAAAATCAGAAAATATATATATGTCAAAAAAAAAAAATGCGCAAGTTCAAAAAATAAATAATATATATATAATATAATAAGTGCACACAAAAAAAATAAATAAATAACAAACAGGGGCTGACTTGTAATTCTCAGATGCGCGGCCTAGACCATTTCGGATGGTGGATCCTGGAAAGAGTATAGGCCCTTCGCCTGGGACTAGTCAAGTCCTGGGGAGTCGAAAGGCAGGTGGAATACGTTGGTCCTATACTCTGGAGAAAGAATCCACTGTTCCAGGAAAAGTCCTGAGACTGTCAAAATAAAGCAGGTGCTTATCCGGTCAATTGTAGGGAACAAGAAAATTAATAATAAAAATACTAATAAAAAGGCACGCTGTACTCCAAGCCCAGACAGCCTCCAGCCAGCCTTCTAATACCTACCAAACCCCATTTTCCTCAGAGACCTGGCCCGAATTTGGAAAGGCAGAGATAATATCTTGGCCGGTTGATACGGGCCAGCGATGTAGAAATCGAGCGAGGTATCGGAATCGGGCGAGGCTCGATTGAGGACACAGTCGAGCGGTATGGCATAAGAAAGTGAGCTTGATCGGCTATGGGTACAAATTCGGGGGTATGTTCGCCTCCCGCAATGCGAGAATGGTTTGACAGGTTGGAGTGCGGCGATGAGTCAAATGGCTAGTCTGGTACAAAGTCTAAAGTCCAGTGGTGAGGTGAATTCTTCCCCTACTATTCCCCAAGAAGCATCCACGTCTCTAGTGCCTCCAAACCCAACTCCTCAGCCAAACACTAACCCACCAAATACCACCGCTATCCCAAATCCCAATCCTCCACCAAGTCCCTACTACCCAAATATCTACCCTTACCCTCCTTATCCACCATATATTCCCCCAAACACTCAGAATCCAAGTGACCTCCCTTTTCCCATGACTAACCCGCTCCTAAATAGCCCACACATGGACCCAAAAAGCTTTAACCCACCAGGTCAAGTTACCACATATTTACCTCCTAATGATCCTGGTCGTCCGGCTGAAACCGCCAATAACCCACCAATTCAGAACCCATACACTACCCAAAACCCACCAACCCAGAATCCATATATTACCCAAAACCCACCAAACCAAAATCCCTACACTGTCCAAAATCTACCAACCCAAGACCTTTATCCAACCCAATACCCATATCCAGCCCAGAATCCTTATAATGCCCAAATTCCATTAACCCAGAATCCATATACTGTCCAAAACCCACCAGCCCAAAATCCTTACCTTCAACGAAAATAACCGGCCTTCCCAAATTCGGCGGTATATACGAAAACCAACTCCCAACCACTAAAATGGAGGCCGACATGGAAAATATGAAGGCCATGATGCTTAAACTCCTCAATAAAGGGGAATTTTCTACTCGGGCCCTAACATTGCAACCATCAGCAATACTTCCCTCAAAGTTCAAAATGCCCGACATAGAAAAGTTTGAACGGACTTGGATGCCTTATATCCCATTTGAGGTCTTATTCCACGGGCATGAGTCACGGGAGCTAGCTTTGAGGCTATGGCTTCCAATTTTCACCTCACCCCGGTTGGAGCCGCAAACAATGGTTAATCTTTGTCGGACAGCGGTACCATGAATACACAGGACCAAATAGCGAAGCATTCCTTGAAAGATACAAAGATAATACCGATCCCGAAAATAGGAGGGACCTTGAATCGTGCACTAACGGGAAAAGAAACTCAGAGTTTGTCGGTGGAAGAGAAAGCCGGCAGCACCTTTGCTGCACTGATCCGGCCGAGTCATGCCGAATGTTCATCAAGAACCTCCAGCCCATTTACAGGAACATATGCGGTACCTCCCTATACCAATTTCAAAGAAATAGTGGAGATAGAGCCCGTATTGATGATGATATACTGATGGCCAATTGAAAACCAATACGTCTCCTAGTTCTTTCCGTTACTCCAAAGGAAAGACGGCCGCATCTCCACCGTCAATATGGTAGGGAATACCTCAACCCCATTTTCTACCCAAAATTATAACTCTGTTCCATGGTATTATGGGTCGACGAGGGTCTCAATACTGAGAGCAAATAATGGCCCGGCGAAACTTGAGAAATCGAAGTGGTAAGCCGGCATTTTGATGAACTTAAGCTCCCCAGTGATCTTGCAGGGGCTAATGGCACAAGGAGTGTTGAAGCATTTGAAAATTATAAGCCACTGACCCCTGCCAGGACTTGGAACCATGCCCCGATGAATATCATCGCCCAGGTGGTCACCTCACCGACAAATGTTACACCCTCAAAAATGCTATCCAGACCTAATAGATGATAAGGTTATTGAAAAACCTCCACCCGGCACAAATGTAGTCAATAACCCTCTACCTCAAATCAATATGATTGAGGTTGATGAAAATCCTTTTGTGCCCAAGTTTGAAATAAATAAACATCCACTTCCATATATCCTCATTCCTATTCCTCCACCCTTATCCATAAAAGAGCCTAGCTGTAACATGCTCTCTTGGGACACTATCCTTGGTAGCCAAAATGCCTGTAACATTGAAAAAGCCACTTGGGTTGGTGGAAATGTTAGCCACCTTACCCGATCTGGCCGAGCCTACCAAACCCCGAAAGAGGTGACCACTGAAAAGATCAAGTAACGAATCTTGGGGCTAAAACGGTGGAAGATTCTTTATTAGCTCAGATGAAGAAAACTCAGGCCAACATCTCCATCTGGGGCTTACTATGTGCTTCTAAGACCCACCGTGATACACAGCTAAGTCACTAAGTCGGGCGATTCCCATTGAAACCTCCCCAATGAGCTTACTCGGATGATCGGGAACATTCATTTCGGGAACGTAATAATGTTTACCGATCTGGACACCAAGGGAAGGAACTAACCACATTGATGCTCTTCATATCACGTGGGAATTTTGGAGAAACGAGTTCCCGAGTTTTGATAGATAATGGTCTTCACCGAATGTATGTCTTGCCAATTACCTTAGCCAAGCCTGGGGATAAAGATATCGAACTCGCTCCTTCCTCGCAGATAGTCAAGGCATACGACAACACCGCCGATGTGTCTTGGGGTGGTCACTTTAATGTTAATCTGTTGGGCCCTTAAACATGCCGCTTGAGTTCCAAGTCCGGATATCCCAGCTACCTTTAGCTTTGTTGTTGGGACGCCTCGGATTCATGGGGTAAAGGGGTAGCCTCTTCATTACACCCGTGTCAAATTCATCCACGATGACCACATAGTAATCATTCTGGCCGACAAGATCGTGGAGAATAAGGAAAGTGAGAATATCCCAATCCTCGAGATAGAACACGAGGATACCGGTATTTTTCTCTGGCTTTGAGGTTATCCCCAAGCCGTGGTCAACGCCATCAACATGGCCGAGAAACCGACATCATTGGAAAGAAGGTCACTTCCCTAGGAAACATGGTCCCTTTAAACATGTTCAAAAATGAATTATATGCCCTGGTCTAGGTCTCGGAGAAATCGGCAAGGACTAGTCAATTTAGTCCAAGATGAACTTAAGGAATGTATCCTTCCTTTCGGTTTAGATACACGCCTACTCAAATTGAAGTAGCCGCAGTCATGAAACGTAAACGTAAGAAAAGAAAGGCGTAAAGAAAAAGGTGTCCTTATGAATATCCCCTCTCCAACCCTATAGAAGAACCTTAAATGGTTATTTTGTAACGCAAGGGGGAAATCAAGCCTATCTCATGTTTCCCCGAACCCCGGATAGACCGTAAGGTGGGGAAAAGGTGCCCCGGTTGGGAAGTCTTTGATGATGTCGATTCTCTAAGATAATATGGAACAAAGTTACCTCAGGAGCCCCATAAGCACCGCTTATAAGACTGCCAATTATTGAAAATGCTTGGTCTATAGACCAAGATGATTATGCTTTGGCCCACGCTAGATGATGACGGTCTAGGAGACGCTTTCTACGGGTATGATACATGAGGCACCGATTATGAAAGGCTCCTCGCGAGTTCGAGTCTATTTCTAATAAGCCTGCCCGGCAATTGGTACTCATCACCAATTTAACGGTCCGGCTTCCTCACGACACCTTCATGCACTGTAGAGCCGCTGGATATACTATCCCGATCCTTTCCTTAGCTTTACTCTGATTGGTCATCTACCAATCCGCTACCTATAATTGAGGATCTCAAACCCCGTGTCCTCAACAATGTAATAACCCCTGCATAATGTGCTTTTAATAATAATATGGATGTCTTTGTTTATTCCTTAGTTGCACCTAATTTAAAAGACGCATTAAATAATAATAATTATGATAATGAGTCATTTAATAAAATGGACCCAAAAGATAAAAATTATCTACTTGAGCTTGCAAAGTCGGCCGAGTACCGTGAACGGAGCCATTCATTAGCAAATCACCGAAGACTGCCCACTATCAACCTGGGCCGGACAATGAAATCAAAGAAAGTCGAATCGAAAGCTACTTCAAGGTCGAGAGTAAAGAAAGGCACTCATTGATCTCCTAAAAGAATTCATAGACATCTTTGCCCTGGTCCTATGAAGATAATGCCCGGCCTAGATTCCAGCTTATAGTCGAGCACCTATTCAGTCACATCCCGATGCTCGCCAGTTAAACAAAAGCTCAGCGCCAAGCGCCGAATGGTCACTACAAGTCAAAGAAGAAATCATGAAGCAATGCGTCAGCTGCGTCAACTTCATTTTCGGGTAGTTGAATACCCGACCCGGTCTATCCAACATAGTGACTGCTCCCAAGCCCAGCGGGAAAGTCGACTGCAGATCTGTGTAGACTTCGCGACCTCAACAAAGCGCCGCCCAAAGATGACTTCCCGCCCAACATTGATATTGTGGTAGATGCCGTCGCAGCTTCACAAAGTCCGATCCTTCGCCGACGGCATGCCTTTGGGCTACAACCAAATCAAAATGGCATCGAAGATCGTGAGAAGACCTCATTCACCACTCCTCGGGGACTTACATTACCCGTCATGCCATTTGGACTAAAGAATGCCTGGAGCCACCTTACCGAGAGGCTGCCACCACCCTCTTCCCCGACTTGATCCACAAGGAGATGGAGGTCATGTCGATGATATGATCGTGCATTCCAAATGACGCCTACATGGTGCTCACATTAAAGATCTTCTAAGTTCTTCGAAAGACTCGTAAAAGCACCAGATGAAGCTAAACCCCACCAAATGTACATTCGGGGTTACCGGAGGGAAAGTCCCTCATGGGATTCTTAGTAAGGCTGAACAAGGCATCGAGATCGAGCCAAAGAAAGATCAAAGCCATCTTAGAAATGCCGGTACAGCCGAAAACTCCCACCAAGTCAAAGGTTGCCCCTAGGCCGAAGTGCGGGACATCGGTACCCTTTCATCGACACCGACCACCACCCGCGAGCCCTCTTTAAACTCCTAAAAAGAATACCAACCAAGTCTGACGCAGTGCCGCCTAGCCTTCGAGAAAATAAAAGCCTACCTTACCAATCCCCTGCTAGCTCCACCCCATACACACATAAACCTCTCCTCATATACTTAGTCGCAGAGACACCGATAGGGGGCTATGCTCAAGCCCAGAGAAGAAAATTCCTACATTGAAAATGCCATATATTTCATAAGTAGGAAGCTTCTGAAGCGAGCTAAACTATTATTATTGGAAAAAATTTTGCCAAACTTTGAATGCAGGCCACTCAAAGGCTGAAAACCTATCTCGAGGGGAAGGTCCATCAAGCTCGTATCGAGGATGGACCCCATAAAGTACATCTTCGACGAAGCCATCACTCTCAGTAGACTAGCCAGTGGTCACTTTCTTCTTAATGAGTTTGACATAACTTATGTCACTCGAGAATCCATCGAAGGGAGGCGTCATTGCCGACCACTTGGCGATCTACTTAGAAGGCGAAGATGCGAGCCGGTTTCCCGGATGAAGGTATCACGGAAATCCGACCGAGGACACTGGTAGCGAATGTTCTTTGACGGAGCCGCAAGCAAAAAGGCTTTGGCATAGGAATCTGTTGGTGATCCGGTGACTCTCATACTCCGGTGGCTATAAGGGTTGGGTTCGAATGTTCAAATAATACGGCAGTATGAAGCTTTGTATTGGCGGCCTCGAAGAAGCTCTCAAGGGAGCTCAAGATCTCGAAGTCTGGAGACTTCGGCCTTAATCATAAATCAAGTCGAGAAGGAAGATGGAGGACCCGGGATCTCTTTGCCGGCTATCATGCCAAGTTAATAACGATCGCCGCGGGTTGGTTCTATCTCGTTCCATTACGCGAGATATGAATCAACCATTGACATCCCGACGCCTCGCCTTTTCAAGGCCACCGTCCGTATTCCCACCGAAACTAAAAAGTCCGCCATAGTCGGAAGAATGTCACTCCCAAGCATACCAAGCCAAAAATCAACGCAGCCTCCGAAGCAAACCACGGATGCCCCGGTATGCCGA
>CM028377.1:61868269-62048363 GCA_013146195.2 Codonopsis lanceolata | reverse complement strand
ACTGATGATGATGTTTTTGGGAGAGATTCATGGTATGTCTGCTTCTACACTGGTCATTTCGTTTCACCGCTTGGCTTTCTCGATGGTATGTGAATAACGGATGGGATAAATGCACGCTCGGAGGCGGAGCAAGTTTGGAGGCATGGCCATCACAGGCAAGTGTTGGATTACTAGAAATGGGTAACACCAAATGCAACTGCTAGAACCGGGCGTGGCCCAAGGCGGTGGGCGGTTGAGTGCATCTTATTATAATACTGCGGACTTGCGTAGTAGCGACTTCGGTGAGGTTTTGCAGGAACCTTGTGGCTATCTATCTGGCCATTCTCGCGTGGCGATTTAGGCTGAATTTTTACGGCGAGCATCGCTTCTCGTTAAATAACTTGCATCGCGTTGGCATGGCTTTGGTGTTGGGACATTCTCGACAAATGGCACATCATTGCCATGAGGCCGCATGCCAAGCCGACCACTTCTTCTCGATTCTCGTTTGCACCCTTAGGGTGTCCTTGGAGGCAAATCGATCAGGGGTGGTGGATTATTTTTTCCAGCCTGGTGGTTACTGACGGTGGCATGATGCTTGCTACCTTTACCAGCCATTGCAACAAGAAGATTTTTGAAAGTCTCACTGGAAAACTTTGAAGAAAGTGTTGAAACTTTGAGTTCTCGGCAACGAAACCAAACTGATGTGGCAAAATCACAGCTTGGGCTGTCCGTGTAATGGGTTGGATATCTGGGCTTGAATTTGCTTCCTTGAACTTAGTTAAGAACACAGAAAACCTTAGTGGAAGTGCAAGGCTTGGCCTCGTGAAACCACTTCGACATGAGAGTAAGTATTGGGTGTGAATGTCAAGAGAGAATTTGACAAAGTTTCTAGGCTCAAGAAAGAGTGTGTACCTTGTTTATGGTTATGGAGGGGTATTTATAGGCCCCCAACATCATTGAATTCGTCTAGGATTTAGTTTCCTTAGATTCCCAGTCAATTAATTAAGGGGAGAATCCCTAAATTGTACGCATGATAAGTGGTTGGCCGCGTAAATGTAGAAGCAGATAAGGTAAGTGTCCTGCTTGGATATGGAAACCTTTGACTCGTCTTGGAGATCAAGTTTCCGGAGTTTCCTACTCGATGCGTGCCCGGGCGAGTAAGGCTCTGCTCGGCTATTTGATGCATACTGTTTTGAGGTAAGTGTAGATCCCGGGCGTGGCCCCTGGTCGGGCAGGCAAGGCTGGAGCTCGACCAGGTTTGGACGGGATGAATCTAATTCTTTGTTCGGTGTGAGTAAGGTCCCCGGGCATGGCCCCTGGTCGGACAGGCAAGACCTACGCCCGGCCAGATTTAGACGGGAGTTGCACTGTTCGTTGCTCGATACCTCGGTTGCCTTGTCCGCTAGGCTGGCGGGCCCCATATTAATTATGCTCGTGACTGGCACGTGAGGCTAGCTCGTGCTTCGCTTGTGACCCGGCTTGGGCCGGGCACATCAATTCTCAAGTTGTTTTTCTTCAAAATTGGGGTTTCCATGCTTCCACCGAAATTGATGTGCAAAACCGTGAGTAATCGACTCTAGTTGACCACATGAACCGGTTTGCAATGATTGATTTGAAAATCGAGCTCAAAATCGTGAGAATTTCGAAAACACTATGTTTGGTTTTGAGCCCTAGGTAATATTACATGTTATGAAGCGAAAAAAGAAGACCACGTGCTTCCATCGTGTCTTTTGTTACTGTTGAGGATCCATGCATAGCCACATACGTGTTTACATCATCGTTCCTTGACGGTTTGCAAATGGAAGTTACGTAATAGTGTAATTTGTCTTTAAAATAGATTATATTTATTAAATTAGTTTTATATAAAATACATGATCAATTGTGTCGTTGACAATTAGTAGGATGGTTAAAAAATAATTTTCCCAAAAATCAACCATAATATGTCTTTTTATGAACCACCAATGACCAATGTTTTGGGTTTGGTCTATTAGTTTTGGGTTTGGTCTATTAGTTAAATAAATAAAAATAATAATTGGTCTTTTCTGATTTCATGGTTGTTTTTGAAGCTCTACTATTATTTTCGTGATTTTGACATTTTCCTCTAATAGGCGTTACATTTTTTTATCCATCTTTCTTTTAGTTTTCGGTTTATTTTTTCTTAAACCACAAATTACTATCCAACCGGACTAAAATTTAGAAGACTACTTTTTAGAAATAATTGTGGGTCGGTCCACTTTACAAAAAAATTCATCACTCTAGTCTTATGTTTTTTTTTTCAAATCGAAAAAAGACATTTTAGGGGTAAAAAGACTGCGATATCTTTAATGAGCATGAGGCGCGTTACGGAAATGTATCGCGATGCGTTGACTATTGAACTGCGATGCATCAGTTTAATTGTCTAGTCTATTTTGCACTACGATACATCAATGTTTGAACCGCGATTCATCAATTTTATTGCATTATGTTTTGCACAGGGATGATAAGTTTAATTGTCTAGTCTAATTGTACTGCGATACATCAATTTTTCGATTCATCAATTTAATCTGATATTTTTGCACCGCGATACAAAATCGTAATGAACTAGATCATGTCTTCAGTTTTCTTATTCCTTATCCTTTGTCGTAAACATTCTTATACCTCCTCCTCCACCTTCATCCCTACTTTGAAAATCCTTAAACCTAGCACATTATCAAAGTTTTGTACCCCCTACGAAGGGGCGCTACCCCCTCGACCCCTGCGATATGACCGGGCATGTTGATCCCCGTTTCGTAGCGTAATAATGGTGATTTTCGAATCCAATGTGTTTGTCGGAGCTGTTGAAGGAGACGATGATAATTTTAGAACAATATTTCGAAAAATGATCTTTTGCGGTTGAAAAAAAATTAGATACTGTAGGTGTTAGAAACTTTGAAAAGTGGACCGACCAGAATTTACCCCAATTTTTTATACTGTATTTTGGGGGATATTTGGGTTGATACTTTGCGAATTTCCAACCGCTTTAATCCCTGGTATTTTTTTCAAACCACAAAAAATCACTTTCATCCATCATTTTGATAAGATTATGAATCGTTTAATATCAGACGATACACACATTTACCATCATGATGCATAAAATTTCACTATAAAAGTATCTACTACAAAAGTATCATACTAAGGTTGTGTTTGGTACTGCGTTTTGGCCCAAAAAGTGGTTCAAAGCGCAACATTTTCCTTCATATTGTGTTTCAATCCAGTATTAGAACGCTACGTTTTTCAAAACAGTTGTGCGTTTAGAATGCTAGATTTTCTAGCTTTTTATAAAACGCTCTCGGATGGTTGATGGACAAAAATATCCACAATCGTTTTCTCCTCTGTCCTCTTCTCTACACCGCAGTGTCGAGAGTGTTATGCATCTTTGACGGTGGCTTCGCTTCATCGACGATGGTGGCTTCTTCAAACTGTCGGCAGATACATGAGCATCGTAATTATTGTGGTGGCAAAGACGCAAGGAGAGAGGGACGACTAACCTGGGTGTTCTTTAACTAAATCGAATGAGGCCGGCGACACAGAAGAAAAGCATTTTGTCAATCCTTGCAAGTGAACCTGTAGAAATCTAGAACTAGAATTAGAATGTTGGGGCTAGGGATTTGAATCTAATAATTGGGGCAAATATTTTGTTAAAGAGAAGTAGGTGAGAGAAAGAAAATGTAAAACAAAATGGGTGTATAAGGATTTCTCTCTTATAAAACAGAGTTGGTTTGGGGGAAATAAAGGAGGGGTTGGGTTGTGAGAGAGAGAGAGAGAGAGAGAGAGAGAGATCAAAGGAGGATGAGCCAGACTTTAAATCTTTGATTTGATAAAAGAAAAATCTACTACGGATAGTGATAGGGGGGAGACCTGATACTTTGACTGTTAAAATGAGTTTGGAAGAAATGGGGTTGGGACAAGTAATTGGATATAATTATTAAATGCGGACCCAAAATAAATTTTATGCTTATTTTTTTACAAACTTTATTATACAACAATCACTCATCCAAATAAATTAGTAATATGTTTCATTTTTTTAAATTTTATTATAATTGATGTTTTTATTTTGAAATTATTTTTGTTTGTGATGCTACACAATTTGGTCTTGGGTCGTTCCTTGCGGTTTGTAGGATATCTGGGCTTATGTGAAGGTATGATCTTATAGAAACCTGTCAAAAGAAGAAAACCTCAGTAGGAGTGCAAGGCAGGGCCTCGCGAAACCCCTCAGGCGTGAGAGTAAGTATTTAGCTTTGTAGAAAGCAAAGTGACAGAGTTTTGGTGTGTAAAAGTGAGCATACCTTTGAAATGAAGCATTGTTAGGTATATATAGCCCTTATGGGTAGGGGTGGCAAATCGGTCGTGTCGTGCCCTTATCGGGCTAGCACGATAAGGGCACGACACGATAAGCTTCGGCACGAACACGGCACGATAAGGTTATCGTGCCTAAAACCAAAACCCAAACACGGCACGATAAAAACTCGAAAACACGGCACGATAAAAACCCGAAAACACGGCACGACACGCTAAGCACGATAAGCAAAAACGGTCGGGTTTTTTTGTTAGGCACAATAAGCCCGTTAGGCATGATTTTTAAAATAAAAATAATTATAAATTTCTAATAAATTATCTATCAACATTCAATCATTCCTATCACTGTTCTTGCACAACAAGAGGTGAGCCAGTTACAAAACATACAACTACACAAAAATACAAAATCACAAGTCAACTATTCAACAAGTTAAGACTAGAAATTAGGAAATTGGGAATGATAGGACGGTAGGAATTGATGCACCAAAGATCCAAAAGTACCAAACCCACTAGTCAACAACTAAACTAGAAGTGCAAATCACAAACATAGTCTAAAAAGATTACAAAAAATGTCTAAAGATTACACAAATGATCCAAAAACAGTTAAGACTTCAACTTCATTCGTTTATCCGATGATTCAATCCACTTCAACGTTCACCAACCTATTCATATAGATGTCATAAAGCTAGTTAAAAAAAACTTAAAATATCCAACAATATGATTTAATAAAATTTAAATAAGTACCAATTATTCAAATTTTTACTTACATTGTTGGATGTACTACCCAAACTAGAGCCTGGTCCAGGGGAAGGATCATCAGCATCATTAATATCCAAGTTCATGATATCTTCAGTGAGCTCTTCAGTCTTCAACGAGTGATGATCTACATGCATTCATAAATATTATCAGCAAGAAACTAAAAAATACATTGTAATGAAGATTAAATTGACAGTTAAAGCTTGTTTGCAAATTAAAGAAGTAAGAGATACGCTTACATTTATCGCCAAATAGCCAATCTCTTGTACATATTATTGCCTCCAATGTGCTTGGTTTCAGTGCACTACGATATTGATCGAGTACTCGTCCTCCTACACTAAATGATGCTTCAGATGCAACAGTTGAAACTGGAATGCATAAAATATCTCGAGCCATAGCTGCAATTTCACGATACCGATATTGATTTGATCTCCAATAATCAAGAATATCTAGATGGTCTTCACAATTCAATCTTGGCTCATCCAAATAAAGCTCTAATTGAGATTTGTGAACACCAAAAGCACCATCATTATTGAATGTCCTGAATTTCTATAGAAAAACAAAAAACAAGTTGTAATAAAAGAGTTAATTAAAAATTGGAAAACTTAAGAGTAACATATAAAAATAAGAAAAGATCAAAAGAATAGAAAAATTACCATCAACTTCTTTTTTCTTTCATCTCGTAGAATGTTAGAAGTTTCCTTGGAATTACCACAAATGGGATTGCTAGATTCACGAACATGATTCATATCGGGTCTCTTTTCATATTGAGCAAACAAACTAAACAAAGTCTCCTTGACTTTCAAAAATGCAGGAGAACCACGGTAACCATAGATCTCTTCATATTCAAAATCCACAAAATCAAGTTTATACCGAGGATCTACAACCATTGCCAATGCCAAAACCAAACTAAACTCCGACCAATACTTCTCAAATTTTGGAAGCATCCTTAAGGCTATATCCTTGACATACATATCATCACTTTCAACATTCCTCTGCAAATACTCATAACATGTACTAACACACGAAAAATACAAGTTCTGGGATACCCGAAAAAATATTAGTTATCTCATAAAACAAAGCCAAGAAATCACATATCTTCTCCACATTGTCCCACTCTAATGCATCAAGACAATGCTTATAATTTGAATCAAGAAATGCTAGATGGCAGAATGCACGTCGATAAAACAAAGCACTTTCAAGCATATGGTAAATATAATTTCATCTTGTTGCCACATCTTGTCTCAAACCTCTTTTAGAGTCCAATTGCATTTGACTCACAACCTCCAAAAACTTTACCTTCCTTGATTGAGACCCTCTCACATACTTAACGCTTTCACGGACTTTATGCACACATTTATCAATATCTTTCAATCCCTCTTGAACCACTAAATTAACAATGTGTGCACAACAACGAACATGAAAAAGTTTTCCATTTACAACAAGTGATCATTTGAAATGATTCATCAACAAATCAACACGACACATCATTAGCAGAAGCATTGTCCAAAGTCAAAGAGAAAATTCGGCTATCAATATTCCACTCACGTAGCAATGAAATGATTTTGTCACACAAAGCAACACCACTATGTGGAGGAGGTAAAAAACAAAAATTAAGCACCTTTTTTTTGCAAACTCCAATTGATATCAATGAAATGAGTCGTAAGACTTAGATAACCATCCGTAGTGATACTACTCCAACAATCAGATGTCAAAGAAATCCTACCAGGAGCTGATTCTAGCATAGATTGCATCCTAACTTTTTCTCTTGCATACATAGTAAGAATATCAGCCTTAATTGTGTTTCTAGACACACAATGAAGATTTGGACACAAATAATCAAAACATGCTCGAATCCCATCATACTCAACAAACTGAAATGGTAAATCATGCATGACAATAGCAATAGCTACTAACTCACGAAAATGCTCACCATCAAACTTACATGCTTTCAAAGACATCGATCCTTGATCCCCACCAAGGAGTAGCTGACCCACATCACGTGCATTTCTTCTTGGGCAATTTTTCATATGACGGCTTAATGTGCCAGTTTCATTCTTGCTATCAGCTTTATAGACATTTTTGCATAACTTACACCTCGCTCTTTGAATGTTGTCATCTTGTAACGGAATCTTCTCAAAGATTTTCCAAACATTTGATCGAAGCTTCCTTGTTTTTTTTTTGGCTCATTTGTAGATGTGGTGGTGAATGTTTCTGCATCCATCTCAATGACATCATCACCATCAACGTCACTCAAATTTATTTGATCATCCATACTTGATCTCTGTATAGAATTAAAAACAAAAAGAAAAAGAAAATATTTAATAGGATAAGAATTTGTAAGTGACATATATCCATGAAGGGAAACAACATAAAAACAATTCATTAACCGGAAAACTTCAACCATCGAAGTAATAATAATAAACTTCAACCACTAAAATAGTTATAAGAAGTAAGAGTAAAATGAATTCAATTTTAAGACTATATGCCAACTAAAGTTTCTCATTCAATTTTTCTTTCTGGTTTTTTTTCATAATGCCAAAAAATGGACACTTCACTCACCCTTTCAGCTTCACCAACAATTAAACCTCATACGAGATAATTACATCTTTCAAAATGAGCTGAATAGAACCCTATAATTCCCATAGATTCAACCCCTTGAAAAAAACTATAATACTGTCGTTTAACAATTGGAAGCAAATAACTATGCCTCTGAATTGGACTTTAAGCAAAACTAGCTTTAAACTATTTAAGCTTCAATTCCAATTTCAAGAATTGGATTCTATGCTCCCTCAAATAATCAAAATGAATTCCATGTACAAGAAGGTTCACATATTAGGACAATAGTACTCAACGAAACCCAAGTATAAATTAAACTGAACGCTAGGGTCAAAACCTTCAAATAAAACCACAAATTATCCATTCGATTACATGAAAAACTAATTTATTTCGATGTTTAGTATGAGTGGTTAGTCTCATGTTTTGACATATTAACAGCAAGATAAATAAGAGGTTATAAAATAAAATTTTGAAAATAGCAACAAAATCTGAACTTCTGAAGTATTGATGGAGCAATTCGTACTTGGAAGATAGAGCAAAATCTGAAGTAGCAACACTAACTACCTGATTTATTTAACAAAAACGTGGTAGATTTCAACAAGAACAAGTACTGTAGAGAGAGATGGATTACGCCGGTTAGTCGGTTACCTTTCTTCGGAGTTCGGAGTTGTTCTTCGGTGTAGAGAGAGGGATTGCGTCGGTGTGAGTGAGAGTCGTTGAGAGTCTTGAGACTATGAGGCGAGGTGAAGTCATGATCGAGAAGTTAGAGAGAGTGAAAAATCTAAATCGACCAAGAGAGAGTGAGAGATCGCGGAAGCTTACACAACACTTTAGTTAATAGGTTTCTTTTTTAGGGTTTCTCCTATTTATACCTAATATTTTTTCGTGCTTATCGGGCTGGCACGGTAAAAACCCGATAACGACCCGAATCTTAACGTGCCTTATCGGGCCCGCACGATAACAGCCCGAACCCGATAAGCCCCGGCCCAAACCCTATAATTTCATGCCGTGTTCGTGTCGGTCAATCGTGTCGTGCCTTAAATTGCCACCCCTACTTATGGGAGTGAAATTCGGGCTGAATTATCGCTATGACGAAATCATAGGCCTTTATGATCATAAATGCGGGTTGACGGAATGATGGCTTAAATCTCGGGGTCGGGGGTTATTTCCCAGTTAAGCTCGGGATAGATATCAGGTTCATTCGAGCAGCCCTGCTCCCTGCTCGCTGATTCATAGATAGACTCCTGCTCGGGGATAGATGTAAGGTGTTCACCCCGTGGTTATCCTACCCGGGTGACCTTTTTCTTGGTCTCTAACATGCATGTGCTTATCACGTGGTGACACATGTGCTTGGCTCGAGACT
Organism: Codonopsis lanceolata; assembly: GCA_013146195.2. Taxonomy (NCBI): domain Eukaryota; kingdom Viridiplantae; phylum Streptophyta; class Magnoliopsida; order Asterales; family Campanulaceae; genus Codonopsis; species Codonopsis lanceolata. Next base: position 62,039,392 of record CM028377.1, on the reverse strand, counting down.
AGGATTTGGGTCGAGCTCATCAGTGGCCCCCTGCTCCCTATCCGGCGAGTATTTATGCTCGGTGCGGGGAGCAACATATTTGTTTAATTTTGTTGTGGCCGAAGTTAGGGGAGTTGCTTTGTTGGTGACAACTGATGTATTCGAAATGCCGGTTGCAGGAAGCTGAAAAGTTTTTATGAGGTGACAACGACTGGGTTTAGTCATGATGAGTTACGTGTTTTCGAGGCGTTCATTAATGACGGGTTTGATTGGGTGTGTCGCAGCTGCCATTTTGAATTTGAGAAGGACTTAGGGGCTTGATTTGAATGCCCTTTTCCCCAAATCTTGCCTATTAAAGAGGAACCCTCAAAATCTTTTGGACTTTTTACTACCTTCTTCCCCAAATCCTTCTTAAACTCTTTCTGCCATTTCCCGTGCTTCTTCCAGTTAACAAGAAATTCATCTTCTGCCATTCTGGATCAGTTCAACATTTCGGCCTCCGGCAAATTGATCCATGTTCAACGCACGAGTAACTTTGCTTTGGCTTTTAATTCCCCACTCCTGTTTCTGCACAAATTGTATTTTGAATTTCTGGTTTTTCTGTATGTTCTTCATGTTCATGCTTTCTGGGTAGGTTCTTAGGACTTTACGTCTAGATCTGGGTAGTTTATAGGGAGGTCGAGGAGAGATCTTCAAGGAATCATAGGTTTTCTAGGGATTAATCAAGATATTCCTCGATCTATTGTAGGATGTCTTCCCTTCTTCGACTGTTTGATGAAAACTCTTATCATAAGCAAGAAGCTTATGATTATGACCATGGTGCCCAGGAGCATCATGCACCAGTGGATTCTAAGCGAACGGGGTCAGATGTACATATTCCTGAGGAAAGGAATACCCAGGAAATGAGCAGCTGAATTTCCTTCGAAAGGATTGTGAATGACGTGATCACCGACCAAGATGAGGCGGATAAGGCGAGCTCGAGTGGGATCCCTAGTGATGAGGAACTGGTTGGTAGACCTCGAGCTGGAAGAAGACACCGTGACAAGGATTACTATAATCTGACCTCGCTTGCTCACTGGGAGTCAATTGACTCAGTTGTAGAGGTCTGGGAACTAGTTCAGCTCGATTGGGATTTCCGAGAAGGACTATCGAGGAGTTCCTTATGAATCCGAGATGACTCCTACTCAGATGAGGAGTAAAACGAAGAGAATAGTCTTCTTCTACGATTTTTTCCGGGTTGGGATGCGCTTTCCATTGGACCCCTTCGTCATCAAATTCTTAAGGGAGACCAACGCCGTTCCATGCGACCTCAAACTTACCACAATGCTAATCCTGATTGCCTTCAGTGCGACATGTCGGCTGGTTGGTTTTGAACCAGAGACAACCATGCTCCGAAAGCTCTTCCAATTCACCAAAGACAAGAGATCGGGCAGGATTACAAGTCGCTCAAAGGCTGGGGCTCTTAAGCTTTTTACCGAGTTTCCCCATAAAGTTGATAAATGGGATAAGAGGATCATCCTTGTGGAGTCCCGAGTGGGATGGCCATTCACCCTGACCCCTTACGTGGTGAATCCTCCTACCTATGACCGTCATGCCACTTTCACCGGAGAGGATAGGTGTATGGCGATGTTATCGGGGAGCATTGGGTGTGACCGAGCAGCGTCAACAGTGGTTGATTGATTGGAAATCAATCGTGCAGGATGCTCGAATCCTACGTCTGACCGGGATGTACCCCGCTTCCGTGGAGGGTGTAAAGCCTTTGATCGCCGTGGCCTTCGAGCCTGCCCATCCCTTTTGGGGGACTTGTCACTATCACAAGTTCCCAAGTGAATGCGAATTATGTGGTCTGGTGGGGGATTGTACTCCCCGTCTCGACTTTGATGATGCTGGTATATATATTTGTCTTAGAGGTTTGTAGAAGATGCATCCTGATGTTTTCTAACTTGTTTTCTTTTTTGTTGACAGTGGTGAAGGATATACTCAGGCAACGGAAGCGATTTTAAGCGAGGTCGTTGCTCGCCATCTTGTCGATTGGTCGCGGCGACTGTTTACCTCTCTCTCCCAGGTTCCGTTTGTTGAGAGGAGCAGAAAATCATCCCGGGCTCCTGGGTCGTCGACTGAGCCACGGTCTTCTCCTCTAACGGCGCCCACATCTGAGCTCATATCTTGGAAAAGTCCAACTGAAGGGGATGTTGGAGCAAGGGATTAAAGCACCCGGTCCCGGACAGGGGAGGATGAACCCCAAGAAACAATTCAAGCAGGGTCTGGTCCCTTTTCCTTCTCCCACCGTTGTGATTCCACCAGTCTCAGGACTTCCTCCTCCTCCCCACGACGTTAAGAAAATCAACGGGGTAGTGGCCCTAGTTGGTTGAGGGCCAACTTCGTAATGCATGCATCTCGAGATGGGGTGAGGGATTTGGTGAATGAGATTGTTGTTGTCCCCCCCCCTCGAAGGGATCAATATCCATGATAGGGGGACTATGAGTGCCATTTGCGGGCAGGGGATTTTGAAGAGGGTCGTCCAGCCCGATGTTGTTCGTGGAGACGCTAAGACTCCGAACAGCTTTCTGCTCGGTGAGATTGGCCTGTTGGTCAGCGAGGTATGTTTTGCCGATTGTAGTATGCATAATCGGTATTAATGTGTATATGTCTTGCTCATTTGTGTTTCATGTTTTGCAGTTTGCCTCCAAGGTTATTCTTCTGCACAAACGTGCAGACGAATACAAAGACAAGGCTGAGGCCTTGTTTGAGCAGAAGAGGAAGTCTGATGAGGATGTCCACTCCTACAAGGAGGATTTATTGGCCAAGGACAATGAGGTCCTTGCCAAAGTTGTCGAGCTGACGAAGCTCGAGGAAGAGATAATCCGCCTGAAGGCCCAGGTGGAATTTGTTCAAAATGGGGAAGTGGCTGCTCAAAAGTCTTTGAGCGAGGAGAGGAAAAAAGCCGAGGATGCTCACGTCGCGGCCAGAAAAAACTTAGCCGAGGCAGTGCGGGGAAGGTTCTTCTGCCAAAACTACTGCAGTAGAGGATTTCAAGCAATCGGCCGAGCTCGATCAGCTCGTTGATCTTGGCAGTACCTATTATTCTCGGGGGTGTAACCATGTTCTCGCATCTTTGGCGGCAGCGAGCTTCGAGCATCACACTTTGAGATGATGGCGCGATGGGGGGGCGGCCTCGCCTGGTGTCTTTGCGGCTCGGAAGAATCATGCTTTGGTCCCCTACAATGAAGATGAGGCGGGGATCATTGCGAGACAACGGCAGGAGAAGCGATGGCTGGAATGGATCCCTCGAACTCCGTGGCCAATAACGTGGTTGATCAATAAACTCCATTTTTTAGCGTGAGGCCAACGACGACGAGGATGAGGATCCTGCTCCCCAGCCTGCCGGCCCTGTGATAATAGATGTCGAAGAGAATCGGTGCTCCCTGCATGGTCTTTGAAACAAACTTGCCCTCCTCTGATCGAAGCACGGAGCAGCTGCCTCCTCTACCTCCTCTTCCTCCCAACTTGCAATCCAAAATGGATAGAATATTTGCCGAGCTGGACACGTCGAGAACATCCACCGAGCAAGGAGGGAGTTAGATAGCTTTTAATAGGTCTTGTAATGATTTTTCCTCTGCTATAATTTGATAATGAAATGAGAACTTTCTAATTTACAATTGGGTGTGAATGTTTGTTGTTACTTTTTTATTTTTACTTTTACACTTAGGTAAAAACAAACAGTTTTATCGAGGCGAGGACCCTTACGCTAATTCGGCGAGCATCTAAATAATTGCATCTTTGCCCAGAGTTATCGAGGCGAGAATTATGTATGGCGCGTTAACTGGGCATGGCCCTTGGTTTATTAAACCGTTAACTAATTATTTAGGCTGGATATTTATTTGAACGAGACTTATCTCCCTTTGCTGCCATAGCGAACAAAGCCGTCAAACAATATCGGACAATGGGTTGTTCCCCTTCTCCTGTTGAGGCATTCAAACTTAAAATATAAACCGGGCAGGGCCCCACTTTGCTCGATTTATCGAGCAAAGCTTTGTTCATATTTGTTTGAGTATATTTTCCTTTTTACGGGCACAATTTCAAACTTTCAATCCATCAAAGTAATCGCTTTCGATCAAGAACGTTTGAGAAACTTTTATTATCAAAGAACCCATCAATGTACATACAGTAAATCAAAATAACTGAAATTAACTCCATGTTAATGGTAGTATTTCTTCAAATGATCAGAGTGCCAGGGATGCTTCAAATGTTTGCCATCTTGATTTTGTAAGGTATAAGTACCTTCTCTAATAACTCCTATAATCTTAAATGGTCCCTCCCAATTAGGTGACAATTTCCCTCGTTCTGGTCGCTGTCCTGTAACCTCGATTTTCCTAAAGACCCAATCTCCGACTTGAAATGCTTTTCCCCGAACCTTCCTATCATGGTGAGCTTTAGCTTTTTGCTTGTAGTTAACCATTCGGATCACGGATGCGAGCTTGAAGTTCAAGGTTCGGTGGCGGGCAACTTCATTGTCTGCTTTATAATGAGCCACTCTGTGGCGGGAAAGAGTTTTACGTTGGAATTACGACTTCAGACCCATATGTGAGAGCAAAAGGTGTCTCGCCCGTTGACCCCCTTACTATTGTTCTGATCGACCATAACACAACTGGTAACTCGTCTGCCCACTTTCTTACTCGATCGTCCAAATTCCGTTTAAGAGCATGCAGGATTTGTTTGTTCGCGGCTTCTGCTTGTCCATTACCACATGGGTATGCAAGCGAATGCTGCTTAACATACATCTATTACATTACGTAAATTTGTCAGAAGCGTATTGCCATGATCATAAACAATAGCTCGGGGTAATCCGAAACGACACCAAATGTGGTCATGGCACAAAGTTGATGATGTTGTTCTCAGTGATGGTTGCTAATGGTTTTGCTTCAATCCATTTGGTGAAGTAATCAATTGCCACTACTACATATTTGAACTGAGATCGTGCCAGTGGAAATGGATCGATTAGGTCGATTCCCCACATGTCGAATGGCCAGGCAGCAACTACTAAGGTCTGTTCGGTGGATGGCAGTCTGGGTATGTCTGCAAATCTTTGACACTTGTCACATTTCTGCACATACAAGGCTGTATCTCTTCTCAGTGTGATCCAGTAGTATCCTGCGAAAAGAATTTTTTGTGCCAAGGTTCGTGCCCCTGGATGACCGCCACATTCTCCTTGATGAACCTCATACAGAAGTTCTTGAGTCATTTCTAGTCGAACACAGCGAAGCATCGGCCTTACCCTTGATCGCTTGTATAGTACTCCTCCGACCACCGAATATTGACATACCTGGTTCCGGACGACTCTTGCTCGGTTTTTATCCTATGGCAATATACCCTGCTCGATAAAATCTTTGTATTCATCGATCCAATATCTGCTCGCCGGCTCGATATCGATTATTCGATCTTTATCAATCGAAGGCGCTTCCAGATGATCAATCATTACTGTCGGCCTTAACACTGATAATTCGTCCTCGGCTATTTTGGAGAGGTAGTCTGCTCTCATATTATCTGACCGATCAATCCTAATGATTTCCCAGAACTTGAAGTTCCTCAAGATTTCTTTAACTAATTCACAGTACTTGACCAATGTAGGATTATGAACTGCATACTCCCCCTGTACTTGATTCACTACTAACTGTGAATTTGAGTACACTGTAACCGAATCGATATCCATGTCCAGCGCGAGCTCCAACCTGGCAATCATGGCTTCGTACTCGGCTTGATTATTGGAGGCCGCGAATTTGAATCGAAGTTCCATCTCGAACTCATTAGCTTGGTCGAGTTTAACCAGTAAGATGCATGCTCCGCTTTCGACTTTGCTTGCATGCTGCGCCATCCACGAATAACTCCCAACAGTGGGCTGGCTTGACCTTAACCGTTTTCTCTTGTTCGTCAGGCAAATTTCTAATCGTGACGAATTCTTCCTCACGGTTAGAAAAACTTGTTTCCACCAGGAAGTCGGCCAACGCCTGTGCCTTGATTGCTTTTCGTGGTTGATATTCGATGTGAAACTCTGTGAGCTCGATGGACCAACCAAGCATTCTTCCCAAAAAATCGGGCTTGTGTAGAATTTTTCGTAATGGTGAGTCGGTGTATACAATTATCACATGTGCAGAAAAGTAAGCTCGTAATTTCCGAGCAGCAATGACAAGAGAGTAGGCCAACTTTTCTATATTAAAATATCGGCTTTCTACAGGAGTGAGAGCTTTAGACACGTAATACACAGGTTTTCGAACATTTGACTCCTCCCTAACCAAAACGGCGGCCACAGCCTGGTCTGTGGCAACCAAGTACAAGTAAAAATTTTCTCCCGTTTTCGGGCTGCTCATTAGAGGTGGTTCGCCGAGGTATTTCTTAAGCTGCTTGAATGCTTCTGCACACTCCTCATTCCACTCAAAATTCTATTGCCGAGAGAGAACTTTGAAGAAGAGCGGACATCGCTCGGTGACGGGAGATGAAACGAGGAAGCAATGATGGTCCCATTGCGGACATCTTTAATGCACCTAGACAGCTTCACGTCGAGCAGAGCCTGAATCTTCTCCGGGTTGGCTTCTATTCCCCTCTGGTTGACCATGAACCCCAAGAATTTACCAGCCCAGACTCCGAACACACATTTTCTTGGGTTTAGCTTCATGTTGTGCTTTCTCAGATTGGCGAAAGTCTCCTCCAAGTCTTTGCTGTGGTCTCTCCCCTTTGTTTTGATGACCATGTCATCAATGTATGCCTCCATGTTTCGTCCAATTTGTCGGTCAAAAACTTTGTTGACCATACGCTGATAAGTAGCAGCTGACCCAAAGGGCATCATTTTATAACAGTAGAGATCGCCAGCTGCCCGAAATGCGGTCAAAGCCTTGTCCTGCTCGCACATTTTCACTTGATGGTACCCTGAGTACGCATCCAAAAAACTGAGCATCTCGAACCCAGCAATAGCATCGACCAGCCTATCAATGCGAAGAAGAGGGCAGATGTCTTTAGGACAGGCCTTATTAAGATCTGTGAAGTCAACACACATCCTCCACTTATCATTGCTCTTTTTTACCATTACCACAGTTGCAAGCCAAGACGGGTAATGAATTTATTCAATGATATCGGTTTTCAGCAGCTTTTCTACTTCTATCTTTATTGCTTCATTCTTCTTCGTGGAGAATTGTCGAGGTCACTGCTAAATTGGTCGGTATGTTGGATCCACGCTTAGTCGATGAAGGGCTACCTCCTCGCTTATGCCCCTCATATCTTCCACTGTCCATGCAAACACATCAAGACTTGACTTTAATTGCTCGATCAACCGTGTCCGCTCCTCGAGGGAAAGTGCTGTCCCAATTTTGATCTTCTGCTCTGGAAAGGCAGGGTTGATGACGATTTCCTCGAGCTCATCTTCAGCTCAAAATTCTGGCTCCTCACAGACCTGCAGTGTGTCCATTTCAATTTTTTCGTCTTTTGCCCGCTTTCTACGAGCAGGCTTTGGCATTTCCTCGACGGCCTTTGTCTCCATATCCTTAGGTTCATCAACCTCCATACCCTCTAGTTGCGAGCATTCCCCTTTTGAAATTATTGCTATACTGTCAGGAGTTTTCTCTAGAACAGTGATTTCGTCATTGGGAATGGAGAGCGCAATTTTCTGCTTCTTCTTTTGTGTTTCCCGAACATATTCCCACATTACTCGGGGTTGGCTGTGAAGAATCCCAACGCCAGTGTCTGTATAAAATTTTACTCGCTGGTGAGGTACTGAGGCTACCATCTAGAAGCGAGCCATGGAAGGGATGCTCATGATGGCATTGTATGGTGATTTTAGATCAATGACAAGGAACGTTATGATTTCTAGTCGCATATGCTCCCCATCACCTATGTAAACTTCCAGGTCAATTGTGCCCTTGACACCGACTTTGTGATTTGTAAAACCTTCTAGAGTTCCCAAATAAGGCTTTAAGCGAGCATCAGTGAGACCGATCTCCTTGAAACAATTGTAGTAGAGCACGTCCCGGCATGCTCCCGTATCTACGAGCACTCGATGCACTTGCCAATTTTTAATCAGAGCCGATACAACCAAAGGATGCTCGGAAGCAACTCGCTGCGAGTGAAATGGATAGTCTGCTCGCCAAAGCGAGTTACTGGTGGCATATTCATCACCTTTGACAGCGAGTAGATGTGCTTTCCCAGTTGAGTCGAGCTGGGTTCTTCCTAAAAAATGACGTTAACGACTCCATGTATCTGAGGGGCATTTCCCCTGTTTCCTCCGTTTCCTCCCCGAGCAGGAGGATCACTACGATTGTTTCCATTGTTGTTTCCTTGCTTGAACCTATCAAGACGTCCTTGATTGATCAAGCGTTGAATCTCCTTTTTGAGGATGAAACATTCCTCTGTGACATGCCCCACATCGTTGTGATAAGCGCAAAATTTCGTGCTATCCTTGTATTGGGCTGTATCCGGATTCATCGGATAGGGAGCAGGAAGATCATTCTGGATCTGCATCATAATTTCCTCTCTTGAAGAGTTTAAGGGAGTGAAATGATGCTCTCTGAATCGTTGAGTGGAATCAGAAATCCTATTCCGATCTCTCCGAAAATTATTATTGTTTCCCGAGCTAGGAGTTGCTGCTGTTGCCGAGCTATTTTCTGCCTTTTCCTTCCCTTTTCCCTTCCGGTCAGATTCAATCGAGCTGAACAGTTGTGCCCGAGCAAGCATCTCACCCTGAGTGGCTGGTGGGTGCATTACCAATTCCTGCTTCAGGCCCCCACTTTGCATGTTATTCAAAAACAAAGCGTGACCTCTCCTTCGGTCATGCATGTGACTTGTTTGAGCACTTTAGTGAATCTTTCCACATAACTATGGGAGGATTCATCAACTCCCTGGACCACTTTGCAGAGATCGAAACGACTCTTCGGAAGAGCTCCAGCCGAGCCAAATTCTGCTAAAAACTTTTCCCTTAGATCCTTCCATGCTGTAATAGATCCTCTTGGGAAACGTCCCAACCAACTCTGGGCTTTACCCTATATTGCCCCAGCAAATGCCTTTATTTTCAAGGCTTCATTACTAGTTACCAGGCCGACATGTGCTTCAAATGAGCGTAACCAATCTCCTACCCGAGTTTTTCCCGAGTATTTATCAAAATTTGGGAAAACTGCTCCCTGTGCTGGAGATGTGTTTTCGATCCAGTCCTCAAATGGACTACCATCTGTTGATCGAACAGTCCCATCAGATCGGCGACCAGCCTCCCATCCATCCATTCTAGCGTGCACAATTGCCAAAACCTCGGCAATTGTCTAAGGTTGAGCTAGTAATGGTGCCGCTGGGATTAGTACTGGCTGAGCTACAGCAACCAGAGGTTCCTCATTCTGTTGTAGTTAAAGTTGTTGGGGGACCCTTGGTGGTCTAAGGGCCTCATGGCGATCAGCTCGCCAGTCGCGCTCGCGACGAGGTGATGTCCGGAGAGATCGATGAGAATAATGGGACCGAGAGTGATATGAACGTTCATGTTCATCTTTTCGACTCCACTTGCTGGTCGGCTGTGACTCATCGACCATACTGTGCTCTCTAGCACGACGTTTGTCACGTCCATGCCTTTCCTCGTGGACTTCAACCGCACGAGCATCCTGATTGTGGCTACCACCACTCTCTGCTCGATTTCTAGCTGGTGCATGATCAATGGCCAAAGGGTGTTTGTGTGGGGCATGGCCACCGACACTAGGCACCCTTTCAACCACATGTGGAACACTGATTGCGGGCACAACTGGTATTAACTATTCCTCTATGGGAACTGGTGGCTGACCCAACGCGGCTAACTGTTGGTTCAGAATGAACATCTTACTCAGATACTGAGCCTAATTGCGAAGAGCTTGAGCTTGTGCTTGTTCATTAAGCGGGACATGCTCTGCCATTGGATTAAGTCAAGCAGCCTCTCGACGTTGATTTAATTGGTCACGTAACTCGACTGAATTGGCCCTTTGTTGTTGCAACTGATTTCTCAAATCATGCTGAGGTGGATCAGTTGCTGGGATGAAACCAACATCGCTTGTTGGTGCATGTTGTGCTGCTGCCTGGGATCTGGTCATTATCCCGCCTAATGGAGGGAGCCCATTTCGTGGAGGTTGATCAGACTGGGGAATTCCCTCGGGTCTGTTACTAATTGGGGGCCAATCTCCTTGGTGAACAGACACATCACCACCAGCATTTCCGCTTGCTCCAACCTGTCCCTTTCCATTTTTAGCCATGCTAATAAGATTTGATGAAGATGGATTAAAAGTTTTCGTTTCCCGGCAATGGAACCAAACTGATGCTACACAATTTGGTCTTGGGCCGTTCCTTACGGTTTGTAGGATATTTGGGCTTATGTGAAGGTATGATCTTATAGAAACCTGTCAAAAGAAGAAAACCTCAGTAGGAGTGCAAGGCAGGGCCTCGCGAAACCCCTCAGGCATGAGAGCAAGTCTTTAGCTTTGTAGAAAGTAAAGTGACAGAGTTTCGGTGTGTAAAAGTGAGCGTACCTTTGAAATGAAGCATTGTTAGGTATATATAGCCCTTATGGGAGTGAAATTTGGGCTGAATTATCGCTATGACGAAATCATAGGCCTTTATGATCATAAATGCGGGTTGACCGCATAACTGACGGAGTGATAGCTTAAATCTCGGGGTCGGGGGTTATTTCCCAATTAAGCTCGGATAGATATCAGGTTCATTCGAGCGACCACGCTCCTCCGGCCGATTGATAGATAGACTCCTGCTCGGGGATAGATGTAAGGTGTTCACCCCGTGGTTATCCTGCCCGGGTGACCTCTTTCTTAGTCTCTAACATACATGTGCTTATCACGTGGTGGCACATGTGTGCTCATGATCAGAGTTTTCACCAAACAGTCGAAGAGGGGAAGACATCCTACAATAGATCGAGGAATATCTTGATTAATCCCCAGAAAACCTATGATTCCTTAAAGATCTCTCCTCGACCTCCCCATAAACTATCCAGATCTAGACACAAAGTCCTAAGAACCTACCTAGAAAGCATGAACATGAAGAACATACAGAAAAACCAGAAATTCAAAATACAATTTGTGCAGAAACAGAAGAGGGGAATTAAAAGCCAAAGCAAACTTACTCGTGCGTTGAACAGGGATCAATTTGCCGGAGGCCGAAATGTTGAACTGATGAATTTCTTGTTAACTGGAAGAAGCACGGGCAATGGCAGAAAGAGTTTAAGAAGGGTTTGGGGAAGAAGGCAGTAAAAAGTCCAAAAGATTTGGAGGGTTCCTCTTTTATAGGCGAGATTTGGGGAAAAGGGCACTCAAATCACGTGCCCAAGTCCTTCTCAAATTCAAAATGGCGGCTGCGACACACCAATCAAACCCGTCATTAATGAACGCCTCGAAAACACGCAACTCATCATGACTAACTGATGAGCTCGGCCCAAATCCTGGTCACGAGCCAAGCACATGTGCCACCACGTGATAAGCACATGCATGTTAGAGACCAAGAAAGAGGTCACCCGGGCAGGATAACCACGGGGTGAACACCTTACATCTATCCCCAAGCAGGAGTCTATCTATCAATCAGCGAGCAGGGAGCAGGGCTGCTCGAATGAACCTAATATCTATCACGAGCTTAACTGGGAAATAACCCCCGACCCCGAGATTTAAGCCATCACTCCGTCAGTTACGCGGTCAACCCGCATTTATGATCATAAAGGCCTGTGATTTCGTCATAGCGATAATTCAGCCCGAATTTCACTCCCATAAGGGCTATATATACCTAACAATGCTTCATTTTAAATGTACGCTCACTTTTACACACCGAAACTCTGTCACTTTGCTTTCTACAAAGCTAAAGACTTGCTCTCATGCCTGAGGTGTTTCGTGAGGCCATGCCTTGCACTCCTACTGAGGTTTTCTTCTTTTGACAGGTTTCTATAAGATTATACCTTCACATAAACTCAGATATCCTGCAAACCGCAAGGAACGACCCAAGACCAAATTGTGTAGCATCAGTTTGATAAGTAATTATATAAAAGGATAAAAATGTCATTTTAACAAATATTCAGGATACAAAATAACGTTTTGAAATGATATTTCAAACGTGTTTTTTTATAAAAAATTAGCGTTTTAAAAACAAGATACACTAATTGTTTTGAAACCGTTGCACCAAACGAGCCCTAAAGCTTTCAAAATCCGCCAAAGAAGATGGATCCGTATATTTCAAATGGCCAAACAATTCCTTTTTCTTTTTAGCCCAATTTCTCTTGATATTGACGTTGTTTTGATCATTGATGGACTGTGAGTCTTTGTCAACGGCTGCCTTACGACTTACGTTACGGGGACGGCTTTGGAACATTTTGTAGTGGAGTTAAACACCTAGGAAATTATTAGGCTTGGAAAACATTTAGGCCTTGGATACTTTTCTGGTTAATATTAATATATAATTCATAATTCATAATTATATATTACTGTCCATACATATATAAGTGAAGATGAGGACATTAGCCGAACAAGACTCTAATTTCTAGCTTTTGATTCTTGACTTTGCGTTCATTCCAGTTTTTCTTCTTATCATCATTTATATTATGCCGAATTAAGACTCTAACCGCTGTTTTGTCTTCGACAATTGGAGGATCTCCAAAAGTTAAATGACCTGGAGCTCAGCTCTGTCTGCCACCTCATCTTTTTTTAAAAGAGATATGATATTATATTATTATGTGTTTGAGCTTAAACTCACGCTTTGGTACCGCATTATTACAAGTTTTAGTATTAGTGTCGTTAGATCAAATTTACTTATATTTTTATATCATTAAATTAAATATATTATTTTCTAAATAATGACATTGTCTTTCCAAATTATCACTACTTAATCATCAAACGACTCTAACATTAAAATTCGTTATGACACCACAAGCTTTAGCTTGTAGTATCATTTGTCTTTTAAAAATTATCACAACATAACTAGAAAAGTAAACTATCTCTCTTATACCAATTTAAAGAACTTAAATGTTTCCATATGTAGCTTCTTAGAGCCAATACAACAAGGGTGTTTGGAGTGCTTGAGAGATTCTTCAAAACAATACGGTAGTTTAGTGGTGCTTGGCCAAGAAAAAAAGTGTTTTGGGAGCCTAAGAAGCTCCCTAAGCTTAACAATTTCAGCTGCCCAAAACGACACCATTTAACAAAAAAAAAAAAAAAAAAGGTAGAGTTTCAAATTGGAAGTTGCCGACAACCTCTGCCCCTCTGCACTTCCAGCCCCTTTCCCTTCCACATAATCATTTTATTTTCCCCCATTTCTGTTTTCAACCAATTTTCAGCCATAAAATTTTACTTATTTAGTTTTTTCCCCTGAATTAAAGTACATATTTTTACATATAAATAGAGATTTGGTTTATTTCATTTGAATATCAAGAAAAAAAATTATATGATTTTTTTAAGTTTATAGCTATTTTTCTTTAAAAATATTAAAGTAATGAAGATATAGATAGTGAGGTATGTAAAAGTGTTGAAGTTTGTGCATTGTTGGAAGAATATTTTTATTAGGGAACTTAATGACATTTTTGTAATAAAATAGAAAAAAAGAAGCTTAAGCTCCCCAAGTTAGGGAGCTTTGTTGTACATGCTCTTATATAGCTCCACTCAAATTAACTAGACATGCAATTGCCCCTAAGGGGTTGGTGAGGCCACCTCGTGCTCGATCCCTTCCTATAAGGAAAAAAAAAGACATTCAATTATAAACTAATACACATACGTTACATACTTCCTTCATTCTACCCAAAGAGTCCCTATTTGAAAAGTCTAATTATTAAGAGATATATTAATGACATTAAAGCTAATCATAATTACAAAAATATATAGTTAAGCACAAACAATATACTTGCAAATTGCAATACAAGTAGAGAGTAAAGATAAAATATTATAAAATTATAAGCATAATTTTTGAAAATGTACTCTTAGAATGAAACATCCAAAAATAATATAATAGCTTTTTAACTTGGAACGAAATAAGTATTATATTATACTAAGTTCAAATCTTACAGAAATTTAATTATGGTAATAATCCAAACTTGCTCATTTGAACTGAAGTGTAAACCAAAAAGATGGAACATTTTTGCAAAAATTATTTTGGTTATTTTTTTATTAGAGGCATGTATATGCTATGATAATTGATACTCTCTCCGTTTTGGGTAAATAGTCCATGCTTGAAAGTCAAACTTTTTTAAAAAATGACATTTTTAGTAAATTATTAGTAATAAAATGATCTTTTTTTCTTTATTTTTTAAAAATAGACTTATTAAGTGAAATATTCAAAAATAAAATATTAGATTTTTTGCCCAAAACAGAAGGAGTACATATAAAGAGCCACAAGAGCCAAAAAAAAAAGAAAAAGGAAAGGAAAGAATCTAAAGACCCATATTTTAGCCGTCGACATATATACGCTTGTCAGGTCCAAAGCCAATGAAAAAAACAAGGGTGTCAATCGGACCGGTCCTTTATTATGATATTATAATCGGAAAAATCTCATATATTTGTTTTCAATCGTTAAAGTATACTTTTTTTAAGGGGGGGGGAGAGATGACGAAAATATCATTAATGAAGGAAAAACAGTACACAAAGTCATTGTCCCAATTTTAGCGTTAGTCAACATTTTTGGGAGTTGTTCAAAATTTAGGGGCGTCACTCAAAAGTAACTGCGCAAATTTGGGTGTCGCAATGCAAAAATTATACTTCGTAATTAAAAAATTGGGCATCGTAATGCATTTGTGCTTCACAATGTAAAAAACTATTGCCCAAATTTGGGAATCACACAAAAGAAAACAGTGAGTAGGAACCAGTGCATTGGAATATGATTAATGGTGATGGGTGCTCTCAAACATTTTCTCATAAGATTTTTAATACACTTTCTCTTTCTCACCAGTCACACACTTTCTCTTTCCTAAATACACTTGTTATTCCTCTTTCATTCTCATTAATTCCTATGATCAAGAAGTGGATGCGTTGGTCATGGCAACGACACCCAAATTGAAGGCAACGACGCCCAATTGGAGGCAATGACGCCCACATCATAGGTAACGATGCCCAAATTGGATTTGCTTGCAAGTAATTTCTTTGGCTTCTACCCACTTGTGATTTCATTCCATTCCTTGTGATTCTAGTACAAATCGAGCACTTTGATTACAAAATTACAACGAAGATAAAAACAGATGTTTAGCCCAATCCTCTTTCCCAATGGACAGATGAACATATATGATTTTAGAAAGAAAGAGCTTCATAGGGAAAATGAGATCGGGAATGACTATGAGATTTTGGAAGAGAAAGAACGGTAAGAGGATGCGCATTTAAGGAAGAAAATAACGAAAATAGAATTATGCGGATGAAAAAAAAAACAGGGTACTTGAGCGGTTATAACTCTAGGAAATGGTACCGACCGCAATTATTCCCAAAAACTGTAAGAAGGATTTTGGTACCGGCCCGTAATTATGAGATTTTTTAAAAGAAAGGACGGTAAGATGATGGACATTTGAGGAAGAAAATAACGAAAATGAACTTATGTGGTTGAAAAAAAAACAGGGTACTTGAGTGGTTAGAGCATCCTCAATGTTCAACTTCTTAATATAACTTCTTAACTGAGTCTCACTCCCACCTACACACTTTTCTCTTCTTACACACTTAAGAATAAATCTTTCCATCGTATATTATTCTTACACAACTTCTTACACAAAAAATATTAAATTTAACATCATCTCCAAATAAATAAAAAACCCTTCCCCCCCCCCACACACCCCCCTGACAGCCGCCCACCTCCCTCCCCTTTTTTCTGCCCAAAAGTAACTTCCTAATTAGGAAGTTATAAATCTCTCTCTCTCCTAAGTGGACAATAGGTGGTCACTAGCACAATTATCAAAGCACTAAAATTGACATTTTTGTACAATGGAGATGCTCTTATAATTCTAGTAAATGGTATCGACCCACAATTATTTCCCAAAACAAATTAGTGTTCAATGTTCTAAGAGCATCTTCATTGGTTATAATTATTCCCCAAATTTTTAGTTGGGTCTCACTACCACCTACACATTTTTAAAATTTCTCACTCTAAGAATCAATTTTCCCAATGGTTTTCATTATTCCTCAATTTTTACATGGGTCCCACTACCAAATCATCCACTTTGTTTACACTATTTTTTATTTTTATACTTTGCAAATTAATTAATTAATACGTATATTGTTTTATAAATAAATTAATTCATTTATAATTTTTATTAATATATTTCATATGCAAATAGGTAATATAAATAAATTAATTCGTTTATAATGTTCATTAAAATATTATATATTAAAATTACATAAAATCAACAAATTACATTAAAACATGAATAATTAAAATTACATAAACTCAAAAATACATAAAACAACTCAAATTTAAACTAAATTTGATACCCCAAATTACGTCACTTCTCCTTTAGGACATCACATGCACGTTCATGTATGACACGTTTGTGGATTCATTCCACTTGTATCTTGTGTAAGAAATTTTATAACTTCAATGAACAATTGGTACATTTACTTTTCTGCTTTAACCAAGACTCTAATCATCTTAGTTTTTGCTTCCGTATGATGTAACTCTAAGTTTTCTTTTGAAAAAGTTGAAGATTTGTCATATTCCTTCCTCTTGGCAGCCTTTTGTCCAATTGGACGATTGCGGACATCGATTTCCTTAACATCCACACTCGTATTAGAATGTCCCTCGGACCCAGATGTCCTAGCCTTCTTGCCAATGTGATAAATATCTCCTTGCAGAAAAAGAGCTGGAGTGTCCTTCATAATTTGTCATCCATGTTCAAATTGAAATGTACCTTTATTTTCATCTCGATCTTGCCTATATAAATTGGATAGTAAATTTTCATCGCTCCAACCGCTTCGATGAGCGGCCAATAGTTTATTGTAGATTGCATTAAATTAATTCACTTGCTTCTGAATTTTATTTAGTCAACGTGGTCTCACCTGGGATACCTCTTTTGCCTTTGAATTGCATGGACGATGTTCGTTGTAATAATTTGTTATACGATTCCAGTGGGATGTGCTCTTCTGGTTGTTACCCACCACTACATCTAACCCAACAATACACACTGCAGATGTAAGGGCAATGTCTTATTCGATTGACCACTGTGAACAAGTTGACTTACCTTTATCCGGTTTTTCGAGATCAATTGTTTCTAAATCGATTTGCGTCTTTGGAACGGATGATGGCGTTGCTTGCTCTTTTTCTGAGGACATTGTTTATAAACTGGCTCTTCTTGATTCATTTGACGACATACGTATGAAGAAAATGCATGAGGATGGCCTTGCATGTAATATTGGTTTCTCATATGTTGCCAATATTCATTGGGAGACAGGAAATTAGGAGCACGAGGAACATTACTAAAAAAGTTCTCAATAGTTGAAGAAGCTTGAAAATTTTGGAAATTGTGTGCACCTTGAAAATACTGAAAATTTGGATGGTTGAGAAAATTTGGTGGCCATTGGGGGATTGACGAAAACTGAGAAAATTGAACATTCTTAGGAATACGAGAATTTTGGAAATTTCGATTTTCTTCAACATTTAAAGAATTCAATAAATTCTTAAAATAATTACCATAATTATCATCCAATTTAGGAAAAATATCAGAAGAAGTGAGGATATAGAAATTGATGAGATAGAAAAATAAAATTGTAGAGATAATTAAGAGTAAATTTTAAAAGAAAGAATGTAAAAAATATATATATGAGAAAGTGAGCGGTATTTATAGGAGAGATTTCAAGACAATGTTAGGCTACCCATTTTTTATCATTTTTTAACGGTCCAACTTTAAAAAAAAACTCACACACACAAAGGCACAAAACGGTAACAATTCAAAAATCGAAAAAAAGAAAATGAAAACACAAAAAGACACCAAACGGTAACATTGCAAAAATCCAAAAAAAAAGAAGTGAAAAAGCAAGTGGCAGACATAATGGCCCATGGTGACAGAGCTGCACACCACCCTCACTCACAAGTGTGTCGCACGTGCTACATCCAAGCATGCGGTGTCGTCCACTCTCTCCCAACGCGACTCTCTCTCTCTCTCCTCTCCCTCTCCCTCTCTTCCGTTGGCTGATTATTAAGCAAGAATTTGAAAAGAAAATTCTTCATGAAGAATCATTTCCATTGATGTACAATTCTTGTCCTAAATTAGAATTGTCTTAAGAACATCCAATGTGGATGCTCTAACGCCATTAAATTTAGGGTGATAATCAGGCGGTCCCTTTTTGTGAAATTATAACTGTCTATGTCTCCTATGTTTATTTTAAATCGTTAAAGTACAGTTTTGGGGTGAGAATGACAAACATAACCCTTAATGAAGAAAAGAAGCGCGGAAAAACTTTTGCCCAAATTTGGGCATTGTAATTTAAAAATTTTGGCATCACAATTCACAATTGAAGTTTGTCCAAATTTACGCATCGCAATGCAAAATCGGGCATCATAATCACAGTTTGGTGAAATTGTGATTAGGGTGCTCTAACGCCATTAAATTTAGGGTGATAATCAGACGGTCCCTTTTGGCGAAATTATAAATGTCTAGGTTTCCTATATTTGTTTTAAACTGCTAAAGTACAGTTTTGGGGGGAGAATGACAAAGATATATTTAATGAAGAAAAGGCGTACAAACAAAGCTTCTACCCAAATTTGGGCATCTCAATTTAAAAATTGGGCATCACAATTCACAATTAAAGTCTGTCCAAATTTGGACATCACAATGCAAAATTAGGCATTGTAATCACAATTGAAGTCTGTCAAAATTTGGACATCGTAATGCAAAAATCATTACTCAAATTCGGGCATTGCAATGCACAATTGAAGTCTGTCCAAATTTGAGCATTGCAATGCAAAAATCTTTGCTCAAATTTGGGCATCGCTAGGTGTGCAAGCTTCTTGCAATATTTTTTATTTATTTGCTCACTTACAGTTTTGTTATTCCAAAATTGATGTGCCAAAAGAATTTTAGATTGGGTAGGAAAGTGGAAGCTACTTTTGTTTACTATATTTCGCAGGCCACCATGATATCATCGACATAGTTATTATATATGCGGGAATGCTTTCTAGCACTAGCCTCCCCCTCTTGCCTGGCTAATTAAGTTGTCCCAAAGGTGATCTGGATCTACCTTCATCGGGAATCACCAGTTCTCCGACCGAAGTACTTGCTCCTCTTACTGAAGGAAAGGACAAGAAGTTTGGAGGGGTCTTACTAAGGGAAACCGATAAAATACTCGTCTCAAGAAAAGTTGAAGTATAGATATACAAACCCAATGATGGTGTGAAAGTGTGTGAGAGAGAGAAAATCAGAGAAGAGTGGCGTGTTTTTCCTTTTATTAATGGTATTTTCGTTTTTTTACCTCCAAAAAGTATATTTTACCGGTTAAATAATATTATGTCGAACTGTTGCGGTTGAAATTTTACCAAAAGGTACCGGTCCCCAATTATTCCTTAAACTAGTTATTTAGCCCGTGATCTGCATGAGTACAGTGTAGGATACATTTTTTTTTTGCAATAATAATACAACTTTTAGATATTATAATTGAAATGTTAAACACTTCAATAGTTATAATAATTTAATTTCTTCTAATGTTACTAATATTAAACGTTTTTTACCTAAATATTTTTAAAATCAATATAATTTTCTAACTAACGTCAGATACATATTCTCTATTGGTAATAAAAGTAAAAATATTTTATCAAAAGATTTTGAAAACTAACATCTAACTTGATAATAATAGTATAAGTATTTTTGTTAAAAAAATTTAAAATCATTATTCACTTTTAAACAATGTGGGATACATGTTTTCTATTTCTATTGGTAATAAAAGTTTATGTGTTTTATCTAAAGACTTTTAAAACCAACATCACTTCCTAACCATGTGGTATATATATTTTCTATTGGTAATGATAGCATTTTAAAATCAACACCAATTTCTAACAAATTAGATACATCTCTTCTATTAGTAATAATAATAATATTTTATTTAAAGACTTTTAAACAAACATCCATTTCTAAATAATTTGAGATACATATTTTCTATTTGTAATAACATAAAAATTCTCTTATCTAATGACTTTTTAATCAATACTCATTTTTCTAAATAATGTCAATTACATCTCTTTGTAATCAATATGAGATATATTATCTAGGAACTTTTTAAACCAATATCATTTTTTAACTAATGTATAATACTTCTATTCTATTGGTAATAATGATAGACTTTTAAAACCAACATCATTCTTTAACCAATATGAGATACATGTCCTTATTTGGTAATAATAGTAGAAGTCTTTTATCTTCAAAAAATTAAAACCAACTTCTTTTTCTAAACAATGTGAAATACCTTTCTTATCTTCTATTGATGATAAAGTAGAAATATTTTATCTAAATACTTTTAAAACCAACATTATTTTTAAACCAATATAGGATATATCTCTTTTATTAGTAATAATAACCAACTTATATTTCTAACAAATGTAAGATATATATTTTCTATTGATAATAATAGTAAAAGTCTTTTATCTAAAATTAAGATCAAGATCACTTTCTAACCAATGTGAGATATACCATCTTCTATTGGTAATAATGGTATAAGTCTTCTATCTAAAGACTTTGAAAACCAACATCACTTTCCAACCAATGTATGATTACATCTCTTCTATTGGTAATAATAATATTTTTAAACCAATATCAATTTTTAACCAATGTGAGATACATATTTTCTATTGATAATAATAGTAGAATACTTTGTAATAAATGTTAGATACATGTATCTATTCTATTTTGTAATAAGAAGTTTTTAATCTAAAAACTTTTTAAACCAACATTTTTTAAAACAATATGAGATACATATATTTTATTGGTAATAAGAGTAAAAGTTTTTAAAATAAAACTTTTAAAACTAACATCTTTTTCTAAACAATGTAAGATACATTTTTTCTATGGTGATAAAAGTAGAAGTCTTTATCAAAAGACTTCAAAACTAACATCAATTTATAATCAATGTAAGATACATCTTTTCTATTGGTAATATTAGTAGAGATGTATTTCATATTAGTTATAAATTGATTTTGGTTTTAAAAGTCATTATATTTGAAATCTCACATTTTATTACCAGTAGAATAGTTGTATCCCACATTGGTTTGATAGTAATGTTGATTGTGATATTTTTTTATATATAAGGCTTCGTTTGTTTCACGGAAAATGACTTTCGGAAAACGTTTTCCTCATTTTCTGGTGTTTGGTAACGTTAGGAAAATGCAATCAACGTAAAATGACATTTGAAAGTCAAAGTTTTAAAGAAAATGACACTTTTAGTAGGCTCATTAGTAATAAAATGATATTTTTATGCGTTAATTTTTTAAAGTGGACTCTTTAAGTGAAACATCATAAAATTGAATAGGTGGACATTTTGTGTCCGGCGGGGAGGATTAGGTTAAAGGGGGGCTCTTCTTTTACACTTTTACTCACTTACTACATCTATGTGTATTATTATTAGCTGACTATGGGAATGCTTCGGGCTGGGCTCATCCGTAACAAGCAAACCCTAACCCCTCAGGTATAAATAAACTCTACTAGCTCATAGTAAGAGGATTGGCTATCTCTCTCTCTCTTCTACAGTTTTCACTCCACACACGGGGACTACTCGCCCTCCTGTCTTATACATTGGATTGATTATCACACCGGAAGGTTTTGGGGGACATCCCAACCCACTCACGGTGTTTATTTTGCAAATACCTACATACAGCCAGATATCCGACTCAAACGACGATTTCATCACCAATTCGGTCAATGAATTATTCATGTATCTCGTCGATTTTCGGCACCCCGGTACGGTGATATTTTTGCCACATCAGTCTGGTTCCGTTGCCAGGAAACAACTCTAGCCATGAACTCCAACAGCCACGACGGAGTTCCGTTCATGGGTGCTGGAACATTATTGAACACAACAAACCACATACTGTCCATGTGAGCTCGGCCAAGAAAACAAAACCGAAATAGGAAAGCGAGAACACCGTTAGATTCGCCTTGACCAGACGAGTATGCCGGTGCAAGAATCACTTCCATCCGACCTCCCAAGCTCCGCCAAGTGCCATCGAAAGTTTCTGGAAGCGGTACTGTGCGGTGAAGCGCCAACAAAGCTCTTGTAAAACAGATCCACGCCATTATGGAGTTTGAGCATAAAATAAACACCACTAGGAAGCTACGTCTTGAGGATATGAGTCCACTACCGCAAAAATCGTGGCCAACTGAGAATTCACACGCCTGCACGCGCCATCTGAAGCGACTGGTCATCCTGCCGTCCTTACACGCGCTGGTCACGTGCCGGTAGTTGATTTGACTCCCGACAATTGTCTGTGCATTACAGAGGGCTGACGTCATCCATGATATCATTGCCCAACTTTTCCATTAAGTCACCTACTGTTTCATCAATTTCCACTCTGCTCCCTCTATTTCAATTAACTTTCGTTATACTCCGTTAGTAAACAGTTAACATAATATTTTGTGGTTCAACTGAACCGACCCGGTTCACCTTCGTCCAGACCAATTCACGATAGTCCTGAATTGGTTCCCTACTATTTCAGGTGGATTCTTTCTATATTTGACCTTGATATTTACAAAATTTGCTCATATGACCTCGTTTTTTGTGCTATTACTAAATAATTCGTTAACGGAACATCGATTAAAGTTTGTTAATGATACCCATGATTAGTTTATTGCTCCAAATTAATATGAGACACTATAACTTACATGAATATGCATGTAATTAATTTCTTTTAAAATTATTAATTACAATAATTAATAAATAACAATTATAATTCGACGGTACACAAGATAGCTATAATATTAAATATATTACCATGATATAAATACATATGACATGACGACTTGATATGATAATTGTAACCAATTAAAATTATTATTAATTGGTGATTAATGCATGACATTTAACTGTGACAATTACTATACGACATAAATTGGAGTAATTATGATGAATTTATGCTCGTAACTAAGCCATGTTTACATCAAATTATCCACCATGATGATGCATGTCACGCTATATTACACCGATGCATGTAATTAAATATATTTTGCATCTGCGACCATATGTATGCCACCGCTATACGTGCTTTATGATTTTACTAATGCTCGGTCGCGCATGAAAAAATAAAATACATACTCACCCACTTATGAAATGTGACATATCAATGGAGTTAATTGTACTCTATATTTTATTATTTATTTGCCACCATTTATCATGCTAATAACAATATTCATTTATTGTCATTTACATAAATCGCTAACATGTACAACATCTTATTACCATAAGATTAAATACATAATACATACCCCAATTTCATTTTAAAGGGGACTATGTTTGCTTCGCAAATGATGCACTAAACTTTCAGGTACTCAAAACAGGTCAACTAAACCTTGGTAACTGGGAGAACCATGACACTCTCCTCGTTAGAGTTGATGTCGCTCGCACTAAGTGCCTTAGGCACACTCTTGGTGCCAACCCAGACTTCCTTCGAAGGAAAACTACAACGACCATAATTACTTCCCGACCTCAAAGTAAATAATTACAGTCGGAAAGTAGGGGGCCTGCCCGCAAACAGAAAAGCCCATATTTCTTTACAACCATTCAGACGGCCTAATGCATAAACGGGCAAGACCCTCAACCCTGTTGGGGCCACTATCATTTTATCAACAGAAAGGCAAGTTCTTTTAATTAAATTGTTAATATGTTTATTTATCATATACAAATTGCTTTCGGATTGCTTGGCAAGACCTACTCGCAAGCCGAGTAGGTAGGGCCATGCTCGACCAACCTTCCACTATACCCGAGTATCAGTGAACATATCTTATCCTCCCAGCAAACAAGATAGGGCCTTGCCCGATTCACTTACTGGGAAGCCCGCAAGTCGGTAGGGGCCATGCCCACAAGGTAGCGGCTAACTACCTCGGATTCCTATAGTGACCGAGCAACACTGTTAGTCATTTATCTCTATACCTAGTTAATATACTAGCAACAGCTTCGGCGTAAAAATGTTGAACAGGGCCAAGCCCGGTTAGCTGGTTGTAGTTCATAGTTGGGCCATGCCCGCTAGGCAGTCATCAGGATACTCGCCCCAGGCGATAGGGGCCATGCCCGCTCAAGCCTTGGCCAGAACTAAGCCCTTAGTCCAGTTTGTGCCCGTACGCGTAACACTCGTGCCATAGCCCGAGCTTCATGTTATTACCTTGTGCCCGTGCACACCACGCTCGCGCCACTGCTCGAGCTTCATGTTATTACCTCGTGCTCGTACACGCCACGCTCGCGCCACAGCCCGAGCTTCATGTTATTACCCTGTGCCCGTGCACGCCACGTTCGCACTACAACCCGAGCTTCATGTTATTACCCGTGCGCGCCCCGAAGCTTCATGTTATTACCCGTGCACTCGCGCCACAGCCCGAGTTTTATGTTATTACTATGTGCCTGTGCACGCCACGCTCGTGCCACATCCTAAGCTTTATGTTATTACCCAGTGTATGTGCACGTGCACGTACACGCCATGCTCGTGCCATAGCCCGAGCTTCATTTTATTACCCCGTGCCCGTACACGCCATGCTCGTGCCACAGCCCGAGCTTCATGTTATTACCCCGTGCTCGTGCACGCCATGCTCGTGCCACAACCCGAGCCGAGTTTCAGATTGCACTCGTGCCACGCCTGAGTCTCATTATTGCTCTGTATCCGTGCATGCCATGCTCATGCCACAACACAAACTTTATGTTATTATTTTGTGCTCGCGCACGCTATGCTCGTACCACAGCCCGAGCTTCAGATTACACTTGCACCAGAGCCCGAGTTTCTTAATATCACTCTGAAGACCCTCATCATAGTGAGGCTACTCGGATTCTTGAACACCCTCACCACGGTGAGGCTTCTGGATTTCTTTTATGAACTTACGCTCCCCGTTTAGGCATCCCACGATTGAGCTTCTCACTTGAACATATGGATTTCTGGAGGACACTCACCACGGTGTGGCTGCTAGATTTCCTTTATTTACTTACGTTCCCCGTTTGGGCATCCCACGATTGAGCTTCTCGATTGAGCATATGGATTTCTGGAGGACTCTCACCACTGTAAGGCTACTCGGATTCTTAAAGACCCTCACCATGGTGAGGTTGTTGGATTTCTCGAAGACCCTAACTATGATGAGGTTTCTGGATTTCCTTTATGCGCTTACGCTCCCCGTTTGGGCATCCCACGGTGGAGCTTCTCGCTTGAGCATACGGATTTCTAGAGGACTCTCACCACGGTGAGGCTACTCGGATTCTTGAAGACCCTCACCATGGTGAGGTTGCTGGATTTCTCAAAGACCTTCACTACGATGAGGCTTCTAAATTTCCTTTATGCGCTTACGCTTCCCGTTTGGGCATCCCACAGTTGAGCTTCTCCCTTAAGCATTTGGATTTCTGGAGGACTTTCACCACGGTGAGGTGCTTGGATTCTTGAAGACCCTCACCATGTTGAGGTCACTAGATTTCTTGAAGACCCTCATGACGTTGAGGTACATTACCATCCCGCTCAATCATCTCGCAGTCAAGCTTTTATCCTCCCGCTTTAGTTTACTCGCGATCGAGTAGATTATACGCCTTCCCACGCTTACGTTCCCCGCCGAGTTTACTTGCGGTTGAGTTTTATATTGTCCTCCGCTCGAGTATTACTCGCGGTTGAGTAGTACACAGCGCCCACCTTCGCTTACGCTCCCCGCTTGAGTTTACTCGCGGCTGAGCCATATATTATCCTCTCGCTTGGGTTTACTCGCGACCGAGTAGATTATGCGCATTCCGCTTATGCTCCTCGCTCGAGTTTGCTCGCGGGTGAGCCTTATAATGTCCTCCCGCTCGAGTGCTAATCGCGGTTGAGTACACAACACCTACCTACGCTTACGCTCCCGCTCGAGTTTATTCGGGGCTGAGCCATATATTATCCTCTCGCTTGAGTTTACTCGCTGTCGAGTAGATTATACACATTCCGTGCTTATGCTCCCCGCTCGAGTTTACTCGCGGCTGAGCTTTATATTATCCTCCCGCTTGAGTTTACTCACGGTCGAATAGATTATGCGCATTCCCGTGCTTACGCTCCCCGCTCGAGTTTACTCGCGGTTGAGCTTTATATTGTCCTCCCGCTCGAGTGTTGCTTGCGGTTGAGTAGTACACCACGCTTACCTGCGCTTACGCTCCCTGGTCGAGTTTACTCGCGGTTGAGTTTTATATTGTCCTCTCGCTCGAGTGTTACTTGCGGGTGAGTAGTACACAACACCTACCTGCGCTTATGCTCCCCGCTCGAGTTTACTCGCGGCTGAGCCATATATTATCCTCTCGCTTGAGTTTACTCATGGTCAACTAGATTATGCGCATTCCCGCGCTTACGCTCCCGCTCGAGTTTGATTGCGGTTGAGCCTTATACTGTCCTCCCGCTCGAGTGTTACTCGCGGTTGAGTAGTCTACAACACCTACCTGCGCTTACGCTCCCCGCTCGAGTTTATTCACGGCTGAGCCATATATTATCCTTTGCTTGAGTTTACCCGCGGTCGAGTAGATTATGCGCATTCCCGCCCTTACGCTCCCCGCTCGAATTTACTCACGGCTGAGCCTTATACTGTCTTCCCACTGGAGTGTTACTCGCGGTTGAGTAGTACACAACGCCTACATGCGCTTACGCTCCCCGCTCGAGTTTACTCGCAGCTGAGCCATATATTATCTTCCCGCTTGAGTTTACTCGTGGTCGAGTAGATTATGCGCATTCCCACGCTTACGCTCCCCGCTCGAGTTTACTCGCGGCTGAGCTTTATATTATCCTCCCGGTTGAGTTTACTCGCGGTCGAGTAGATTATGCGCATTCCCGTGCTTACGCTCCCGCTCGAGTTTACTTGTGGCTGAGCTTTATATTGTCCTCCCGCTCAAGTGTTAGTCGCGGTTGAGTAGTACATCGCGCCTACCTACGCTTACGCTGCTCGCTCGAGTTTACTCGTAGTTGAGTTTTATATTATCCTCCCGCTCGAGTGTTACTCGCAGTTAAGTAGTTCACCACGCCTACCTGCGCTTACGCTCCCTGGTCGAGTTTACTCGCGGCTGAGCTTTGTATTGCTCTCATGCGCTTACGCTCCCCGTTTGGGCATCCCACGGTTGAGCTTCTCGCTAGAGCATCTCATCTCTTGAAGACCCTCACCACATTGAGGTTGTTGGATTCCTCGAAGACCTTCACCATGTTGAGGTTGCTGGCCTTCTTGAAGACCCT
Organism: Codonopsis lanceolata; assembly: GCA_013146195.2. Classification (NCBI taxonomy): domain Eukaryota; kingdom Viridiplantae; phylum Streptophyta; class Magnoliopsida; order Asterales; family Campanulaceae; genus Codonopsis; species Codonopsis lanceolata. The sequence goes on along the minus strand of CM028377.1, from coordinate 62,012,074 downwards.
CACTACGTTGAGGTGCATTATCCTCCCGCTCGAGCGTCTCGCGGTCGAGCTTTATTTTATCCTCCCGCTCGAGTAAAATTATACTTCTTACCTTTGAGATAAATCCTAATGAATAAGGACTAGCTAGGGGCCTACTGAAATGCCTATATTTAATCGGCCTCAAAAGGCATTCGGGCCTCGCTTAGGCAAATGAGACTTTCTATTACACCTGACCCACTATGTTATACATGTCTATTGAACGCTTCGAGTTGGCCCATGCGTGACAAGTAAACTCTAACCTTCAGGTATAAATAAACCTTATTAGCTCATAGTAAAATGACTGATTCTATCTCTCTTCTACAGTTTTCACTCCACACACGGGGGCTACGCTTCATTCTATCTTATACATTGGACTATCCCCACCCACTCACGATACTTATTTTGCAGAGACATGCGTACAGCCAACTATCGGACTCAGACGACGATTTCATCACCAATTCAGTCAACGAACGAATTCATATATTTCGACAACTTTCGGCACCCCGGTACGATGATATTTTTGCCACATCATATATATATATATATATATATATATATATATATATATATAATATATATATATATATATATAAGAAAAACTGTTGTTTATATTTTAACTAAAATATAAAGCTAAATAATTCCTTATACAAAATGTCAATTACATTTCACTTTTCAAACGCAATTTTTGCTATGCAATATAAGAATTCTCGCTACAATTGAAATTAAGCAAATCTTTATGAAACGTAGTTGAAAAATGAAGTTCTGTTGCCTTCTCGTTTATTTGAAGAATTATTTCCCCCTCATTAGTCAGATTATATATATATATATATATATATATATATATTTGAGTGGAGTTGTTTTTAAAATTTTGTTTAGAACTTTTACCTGATCTGTTGGAAGATTATATTTAATAATCACTCCCAATTAAGGATAATAAGTTGTTGCTAACGTTATTTTACTTTAGTATAAATTCACTTGAGCCAGTGTAGACTCGGTATCGCAACCGATGATTAATATCACACTTAATTCTGATGTGGACACCTCGTGAAAAACAAAACAAAAAAGAAAAAGAAAAAGAAAGGGTACAAGAGTTTTCCTTTTTATTTTATTCAGCGCTTAATGACATTTTGACAAAAGATATGAAAATAGGCTCTCCTTCTCCACTTGTAGATTAGTTTTGGACTTTTGACTAATGGCAACAGCCGCAACACACTTAAGATAACTTCACAAAACTCCGACCGACAAATTACTCAACCCAACCCAAGAGCCAAAAGGAAAACAAGAAAACTATATAGATACCATTTAGATCATTAGATGGATGATTTCATGATTTGTGATTATTTTTTCTTCTTAATCATTAGATGGATAATAAATTAATTCATGATTATCCATAACACCAATTTTACCGCTCTTAATTATACCAAAGAGAGGAACAGAAAAAATAGGGAGATCAACTAAAAGAGAAAGTAAAGAACAGAACAAACCTCAAAACCGATCGTGTAACGGCCGTTATCTTTACTCCTTACATCCTTAAACAAGTATAATTTTTATTATTATATTACAAGTGAATGTTTTTGTTTGAAAAATCAAGCATATTTATGTTAAATTTTCAAAATAACCATATTTATGTTCACTTTGCTAATACATAGAATCAGAGATCAATTTTATGCTTTAAAAATCAAGCATACCCATGTTGAAATTTACCAAAATCATCATTATCCGCTATTACAATATTACGGTCACAATATAGGATCCGCAAGCATAAATGACTGAGATTGACTTCCTTAATTTTCTTTTCTCTAATTTTGGTAAGAAACCTAAAAAATGAAAAATTAAGTAAACGTACTATTGTATAAGGTTACATTAAATTAAAAATTAAAGAAATAACTTTATATCCTAAAGTTAAGGTTATTTGTGAACTCTTATAAAAGAATTAGCCTTTAGCCCACGTGTGGAAAATAGAAAAAGAGGTATATAATAATATAAAAGATGGCCCGTATAGTAGGAAAATAAAACTTCAAAAATTTAGAAAGAAAAAGCCTCATCAGATGAGGCTTCATGAGTAGTTTGAAAGTCGGACTAAGATTTGAGAGCATTTGAAGTCGGGAATAAAAACTGTTATGTAACATTGTCCAAGTTGCCATTAAGTTATTGAAGTGGCTCGAACTCATGCGTCGCGTTGGCTAAAGGCTAGTCTACAAGTGAGATAATAATAAACTAGTTGAAATAGAGGTAAAACACTTGACCAAAATAAAAAATTGGAGAAGGGTCAGAGTTCATTTTCAAAAATCTACGTTCATCATCTATATAATATTTTAATTTTATCCATACATACATTTGTTGTTAACATCTATCTAACTTGGTCATGAAATCTTCAGTGTAAATGAATGGTTATATTCATTAGTACAATAATGCCCTCTGTTCCACCGAAGAACTCATATTTGGAAAATCTAATTATTATGAGATATATAACTAACATTAAAGTTAATCATAATTATAATAATGTTTGAGCATAATCATTATGTTAATATCAAATTTAGAGGGTAAAATGTAACAAAACAAAGAGGAAAGACCGTCTCTCTTAGATCGATGGTATATAACTTCTTAACAGCTTCTTATTTTTTATTTTACTTATTAATATTTGTATATGTGTAAATATAATCTTTATTTTATAAGTAGTTACAGTGATTATCTAATAATCTTGAGATGATAAAATTACAATTGTCATTATATATATCCTCCTATTTTTGGCAAATTCATTTTGGCAAAATCTTACTATATTTGGATGTGCTAATCATATATATCTATATTATAATTAACCTCGATCTTTCTGAAAAGTTAACTACTGACTATGATTCAATTTTACAAAACATAACTACTGGCCAGGATTAAGCCTTTCTAAAAAGTTAACTATTGGCCAAGATATTGCTAGATTTCGTGAATCTCGGTAACAATATAGGAGATATCTAACTTAATTCTTATTTTTAACTCTTTATCTTTTTCCTTCTCTGTATTCTTTTCCTTATATTCTTATGATGAGCATGTTGCATTTTTTTTAAATACAATCAGCTTGCTTTAACGAAAAATAATGATCATGTTGCATTTTTTAAAAAAATTCAATCAGCTTGCTTCAGTTGAGCTAAGGGACAAACTGGTTAGTCACATGATTTTTGAGTTTTAATTTGGGTTTTATGATTTGTGGGTTTTGAGATCTGAGAAACAAAAAAAAAAGACATGATTTTTGGGTTTTAATTCGAGTTTTGTAAATCAAGCGATATGCTTTTATATTTTAATTAATATAATACAATTAATTTGTCTTAATCTTATTTGTCTCACGTGTAGGTGGAAATACTAAACAAAGTTATTGCATCTCACTTTTCAAAACCACTCATTGTTGTGAAACAAAAAGCTCTAGAAGAAGTTATGTTGTCGTTATTGTGAAGAAAAAAAAAATACAATATTGTTTCTACATGTCAAATTTCTTTTTTTCTTTAACAATATTTGATTATTGGTTTTGCTAATCTTGCTAAAGACACGAGTATGGATGCCACTTTTTTTTTATAAGATCTCCCTTGCTCGATTCTTGGAAATATCATTATGGATGCCAGGGGTTATCTCAGATTCAAATTTCTTAGTTTTTATTTGTTGTTAGTATTTCATTTTCAAGGTCAGGCTCCTCCGTCCTCCCTCTTATAAGGGCAAGGCTGGTTGTCCAAGGCAAGACCGGTTGTCCCTTTCAAGTTTATTATTTTATTTCTATTAATAAAATCTAGCAGGGTACTGCCCCTGTTTCGAAAAAAAAAATTACAAAACTAACTTTTAATTTTTTTTCCATTGTTGGATCATATTGTTTTAATTGATTACCGAAATGTGTTTATTTTAAATACTAACACCGTCCTATACTTCTTGTCATAGGCACGGACACAAAATCTAGTATATATATATATATATATATACTGTAACAGTCCCCCGGGACATAGCCGAGTGGTAAAAGGAGGGGGATATAAGATTCTGGAGGCATGCAGCGTGGGTTCGATACTTGGTGGAAGCAATCTGCTTTCTTCTGAGGTTGGACCTTGTATGTGTTATTAGTTGACATGTTCTCAAACACTGTATCATTCGGGCACATCCCGCGATTTTCCTGGTAGTAGCAATGAGGGACCGGAACTACTACCCTAGGTTGAATATATATATATATATATATATATATATATATATATATATATATATATATATATATATATATATATAGGAAAATATAACAAAACAAAGTGGTTCAACTTCTGATGTATAGCTAGAAATGTCATATTTGAATTTCCATTTATGAAAAATATTTAGGCGAAAAAAACCAACCACGGTTATTATTATATATATACTGAATATAAATTTGTATAACGGTACGATAACATGAATTCGAAATTGAATATGATAATCTATTTACTTAATAAATCAGATATCCGATTCATTAAAAACATGATTCAATCCCAAAAAAAAAAAATTGACTTGATATTAATATCTATATTATAATTTCGCTCGGTAGTTAACTATTGGCCATGATTTGTTTTTATCAAACATAACTGTTGGTTATGATTAAATCTAAAAAAAGTTAACTACTTAACTACTGGCCAGTACTGATCATATCCATACTGATACCGTGTTATGGGTACGGGTACGAAATCTAGTTAGAATAGTACGTGGTTTTTTTTAAAGACCTTGAATATGTCACCCAAAATTAAAATAAGAAGAAAAAATAAAGGTAAAATAATAAAAATGATGTCTTAAAAAAGAATCTTTCAAATAAAACAATCATTTGGGACGAACGAAAATAAAAATTAAGACAATAAATTTGGGACGGATGGAGTATAAAAATTCATAGCTTGGTTTCATTTGAATATGCATAGATAGAAATTGAGACTAGTGATTGTTGTCACAAATAATATTCGTTTCACATGGACATGTCATGACAAAGTTGGAAAAAAAAAAAAAAAAAAAAGGCATATAGGGTATACATTTTATTCTCCTCAAGTACTAGTATCTTTCCTTTCTCTTTTTCGCAACTTCCATTCCATGAAAACATTTTGGGGTTAATTTCACCATTCATCCCTATACTTTAAACCTTTCTAGCATTAGTCTCTCGATTTGAAAAGTGTTCATTTGGATCCAAAGTAATATTTTTTTTTGTACACTCCTGGTCCTTTGACATAACGTCGTTAACAAATCAAACGTTTTCTGACCATGTGCGTTGCACATGTATTATTTATGTTCTACAACAAACAAATTTTAAAATTTCATAAGATATATTTTTTGTATATTTATTGGACACAAAAATATATATTTTCATATATTAATTAAGTTGGAAAACCACCTCAACTGAACACACACACACACACACACACACACACACACACACACACACACACACACACATATATATATATATATATATATATATATATATATATATATATATATATATATATCTTTAACTAATTTTAAAAAAGGAGAAGGAATTTGTCTAAAATTGAAAGAACTCACCTCAACTGAACAATTGACGAACCGTCTTTCTGCGTTAGCATTTGTCCAAGTTGTTTTTATTGAATCCATAGATCCACATACCGGACAGAGGTCCATCATTTTTCTTTCTTCCACCGGGTCTTTTAATGAAGGTGGAGGTGAAGAGGGAAAGAGGAGAGTGAGAGAGATTTGAGTTTGAGGGTTTTTGGGTGTTTTGTTACAGGTTAGTAATCGATGGGAAACTCAGCCAACAGCAAAGCTACACTTTTGCCCTCAAAATAACACACGTGCAATGCACATGGTCAGAAAACATTTGATTTGTTAACATCGTTATGTCAAAGGACCTAGCATACAAAAAAAATGTACTTTGGACCCAAGTGAGCACTTTTCGAATCGAGAGACTAATGCTAGAAAGGTTTAAAGTACATGAACGAATGGTGAAGTTAACCCAAACAATTTTATCTCATTCCTTGTTTCTTAATTTTGATTCTAAAAAAGTAAAAATATACAAAATTGAGTCTAATGATTGTCCTTGGAAATACAATGTATTTCACCTAGACCTTATCAAAAGTTAAAGTGTATTTCGTAAAGCTAATGAGCTTCAGAAAATAAAAAATTAGCCTCCATTTTTTTCACATGTTAGAGGCTTAGACCAGATAAATATTTATTTTCCTCGTAGCTTCCATGAAATCATTTCAACCATCATGTTTGGCCAAATCAAATACTAATTTTCTTTCAAAGAAAAAAAAAAGGGACACACGCACACTTTTTCTTCTTCAGAAATAACAATATTTGCCTCTATATACATCACATGTTAGAGCAAATCAAATCTTAAATTTTAAAGTAAAGGGAATAAAAAAAAAAAAGCATTGGCGCACACTTTTTATTCTTGTTAAATAAATATTCTATCGGTTTGCAAAAAGAGTTTTATGTTTGATCTGACACAAAAATTAAAAAATATATAACTAATACTATTGGATAATATGTATTTTCAAAAATACCCGAGAGTGAGACGAACAATTATGTTAATCAAATCAAATGTAAGTGGTAAAATAATTTCCAAAAATAAAAAAAAATTAAAAGTGATTTTTTTTAAAATGACTTAAAAAGAAAAGTTAACTCTTTTAATAGAAAGGAAGGGATTACAAGATTTCTTTTCTCATAGCTTCCATGAAATCATTTCAACCCACAATCTTCTTTATTTGACTTGTTTCTTTTGCAAATTTTCTATATCGGGTGATGTAGAATCTTTTTTACACAAGCAACCCTAAAAACATGACATTTGACAATCTCAATCTCTGTTTGAATTTTTTAGATTTTGTTTGCTCACATGCCTTGTTCCAATGGACACTTGTCTAAAAAAATTCTATACCCGGTGGATAAAATTTTAATTCCACTATAAAACATAAAAATCTCATATTGTTTTCAAAAGTAACATCCATTATCGCGACATCCCAATACAAGTTTTATTGACTCTTTGGCAAAGATCTAATTGTAAAATAAAACATTTTCTCCCTGGAGAGCAATTAACTAATTCTTTTTTCAATAATAATATGATTAATCAATTATTAAAATTATTCTATAAAGTGTGAAGTTTCAAGTTTGATCCCTTCTATTAGAAAGAAAAAAAAAACTATTAAAATTAAAGGGGAAAAAGGGTCTGTTCTTGACTTCTAGTAGTTTGATAGCTTCAACAAAAACTTTTCAATTAAGATTTAAGCCTCGGACTCAGTCACAAGTTCGACCGAACTCCTCATCGTTAATTTAGGAAAAGAGTTTCGAAAATGAAAAAGTAACCTTTATTCTTGTCACGTGTCAGGATGAATCAAAGTATAAAATTAAGAAATTAAAAAACTTTAAAATAACCACACCCACGATTTTTATTCTTCTCATCTCATGTAGCTTTCCTTTCTTTTTTCATAGCCCACAATCTTCGCCAACATGGCCGGCCTTCAAGCCTTCAATCAAATTTCTCCTACTTTATTATTAGCAGCATACTAGATTTTTCTCCACAAATTTCGAGGTCCCCTTTTACCATTTTGTAGTCAAAGTGTCAAACACACACTCATATCACTCTTCTCTCTCTCCCTCCATTGTTCTATAAATACAAAATATTCTTCTTCCTAAATTCACCACTCTCCCTATTATCTTTACTTATGAATGAGAAAAATCATAGCTATGGATACCCATAAATATTTCGTCCTAAGATCCCGCGTCGATTTCATGAATAAAGTCTTATTATCAGATTTTAAGTACAGAAAAATGTTTAACTTTGGTAATTCCTTCTGGGTTTTTGTCTCCACTTCGGTTATCAATCTCTTTGGCTTCATCGTCAAGCATGTATTCAGGTATGTCTGATTTGATGCGAGCATATATATTTTCCTTTTTAACTGTAACACAATTTTATTTATTTAAAATTCATGGGCGGTTTTTGATTTTGTAGATCAAAAGTTGACGCTGATGGCAAGAATTATTCAAATACTAGTGATTTTTGCCACGAACAAGACGATCAGACTCTCCGTCATGGTTCCAAGTACATGAATTCAGATGGGTTTAGTGAGAAAGAGAATTCTGATTTCTATTTCGGGTTTAAATTTCAATTTGGGGAAGATTTCAATACGAAGATTGCGGAAACAGAGAGCTCTGTTTTAATGGAGAGTGACCTCACCATGAGTTCAAGTAATTATATATTTGAGCCAGCAAAAGATATAGGTGGGTTCATGGAGGAGCCAACAGCGGGAAGCTTTATTGTTCAAGAATTATTTGCTGGTTCAAATGAAGAGTCCATCGGCAATAGACCAAATCTCAATTCTGGAGTCACCATTGATAATGGTTTTCAAGAAGTTAAATTTTTGGAACAAGTCCATGAACTGGAGCAGGATTCAAAATTTCCTGCCAAGGGTATGGATCATTGCACAGAATTTCAAGCGCTTTCTATTTTGGGAACAGGGGGAAAAACAGAGGAATCTGTTTTTGGTGAAGAAGAGGTTTTGGAGGGGAAAGGAGGACTGAATTTGGGTGAGAAGGAAGTTTCCAAGAAAGAGAAGATCAACTGGTTGGCTGATAATTTCTTGGATACAGAGAATTTCTCTTATGGATTTCAATTTCTTTCTGAAAATGAATTATCTCCTTTTGATTCAAATTTGGAATCAGATAATTGGAGTGATGATTTCTCAATTAGTCCCGGTGAAGTTGATTCTGGTGATCATGAACTTTTTCTAGCCGGGGAAGGAGATGTGGAGTTGGAAAGTGACATTGCTATTCCGGATGATGAAATCAAGGTTAGAATCATCGATGAAGTTTCTAATTTACAAGAGATTGATGATGGTGACGATGAAGATGAGTTCATCGATTACGAGCCAAAATTGGACTTTTCAAGCGAGGTGGTTATAGAAAACAAAGTTTTGGAAGATAGTGGCAAGTTTGAGGAGAAGGAGCAAGTAAATATTGTTGAAAAAACCAAAAAATCGTGGGGATTTGATTTTGATGAAGAGGATGAATCTGATGCTTTATTGGAGCATCAGGATTTGATTGAGCAAATGAAAATGGAACTGAAAAATTCTAGAACTGGTGGACTTGCTACTATATTAGAAGAATGCGAGACTACAAAAATGGCCGGGGATTTGAAACAATTGATAATTGATGAAAAGATTGAGCATGGAGACAGGATGGGGGAGATTCAAAAATTCTACAAAAGTTATGCTGAAAAAATGCGAAAATTGGATGTCTTGAATTATCAAACCTTGCAGGCCATCGGTGAGTTGCAACTTGCAAATAATATTCTCTTCTTATTTTTCCCTTAAAATCACAAATATTATTGCATTTTAATGAATTTGTGGATGATGAGTAAGTTTTGAGGAGATAGATACATTTGGCGCTTTCCGTGCCACCCTTATTTCTCGTTTTTTAATTAAAATATTTATCTGTTTCTCATTACAAGAATTTCATTAAAGTGATATGCTGATATAATGTACAAATGCTTCATGCTTCATGCTTCATGCTTGGATTTTAATTTCTATAAGATAGAAATTCAAGAAGACTATATTGTACCGACAAATATAAGATGATAGATGGTAGATATCCCACTTGGTTGCCCAAAAAAAGTTGCCCTCTTTCCTTGTCAGTTGTCAACCCTCCAAATAGTTTATGTTGGAATAACTTCAAAGTTGACACTAACAATCTTCTTTAATCTCAATCACCGACCTTCTTTTTAATTTTTTATTCTCCACTTATCTTTACCAGAAAAACCAGTCATTAGGATATTGATAATGGTATTGGCTATTGACCTACTTTTCCATAATCAATATTGCTCCCCAGATCTAATTTCACTGAATAATTGTTAAAAATATTACTTCCTCCCTCCCTATATGTCTGCCCATTTATATATATATATATTTGTCTTTAAATGAGTGTTTATTTGTGTCCAAGTTTACTAGTTTCACTTTCGACACATATTATGTTATAGTGTGGACTTCTAATGTTATACGAGGACACAAAGACATTAATGCACATATGTTACTAAAATACTCCAAACGTCAATTTCTTTAATTTTATTGAAAAACTAAAATGAACGCTCATTTAAGGACGAACAAATTAATACTCATTGTTAGTCACTTAGTCCAGTTGGCAACTTAGCTTTGCGTCCGTAGAACTGAACATTTGTTTGTTTCACCGGTAGTTCCCTATGGTACTGACATGCTAGCAAGTAACTTAGCTGCTGTCTGAGCATCATTTTTGCGTGGGTTCAATGGACAATGCGGATGGCTGCCCAAACCCTTGTGGTGTAGTTAGTCAAACGAACATCAGGGCAATTGCCTATTTCTAAAAATTTCTCAATACCTTTTGCCGCTTAGTTGTTTTAATTACAATAGTATTTCTAAAAATTTCCTCTCTTGGGCTATGGTGGTTTTTGTAGGCTTTATGCAAATGAAGCATCCTGTTCAAGTGACTACAGGGGAGAACAATCCATTTTCAGCTATAAAATCTCGTCGTTTACATAACTTCTGGCCGAGCAAGTTAAGGAAAATATACGCTGACCCCACACTCAAATCCATTAGCGAGATGCAAAGGGATTTGGTAGTAGTGTATGTTGGACAAGTTTGCCTTTCATGGGAAATCCTCCGCTGGCAACACGAAAAAGCCAAGGAGTTTCAGGAGTATGATTCTGATGGGCTTCGTTCATATAACCAAGTTGCTGGAGAATTTCAACAGTTTCAAGTTCTCGTACAAAGATTTACTGAGGATGAGGCGTTTCAAGGGCCTAGGGTGCCAAATTATGTCAAGAAAAGGTGCAATGTACGTAGCCTCCTTCAAGTTCCTACCATCAAAGGTAAATAGAAGGCACTGTAACAAAAGCCGAACTGAGTTAAGTTATATGAATGCTGATAAAGCTTGATTCTTTTGTAGATGACTGCTTGAAAGATAAGAAAGGAAAGAGGCAAGAACAAGAACATGCAATTTCAATGGCAATGCTAGCAGAATTAATTGAGGAATCAATGAGGGTATTTTGGGAATTCCTTCGTGCCGATAAAGATTATGCTAATTTTGTCGCAAAAGTTCTACAAGGATATCACGCTTCTCTCCAAGATCCGGCAGATTTAGAGCTTTTTACAGATATTAAAACCAGCCTTCAAAAGGTTAGCTGCCTTTTTGTTGACAACCACTCTGAGTATTAACTTTTTGGTATACATCTGAGAAACTAAATTAACGATTTCCTCATAACATTGCAGAAAGAGAAAAGGCTTAAAGACATCATGAGAATCGGAAACTGCTTAGTTAAGAAGTTTCAGAAACATCAACGAGCTCGTTTGGATCTTCCATTGTTTCTCTCTCAAGTTGAACTGAGATTGGTTTCAAGAGTTCTAAGTTTGCCAAGATTAACTCATGATCAACTAATATGGTGTCAAACAAAACTTAACAACATCAACTTTGTCAACAGAAAGATTCACATCGAATCCTTGTTTTTACTTTTTCCATGTTAGAAGGTTGGATCCTTTACCACCATAGACAAATTTTCACCTTGTGTACATCCATGATCATTATATATACAAAGTTAGGACCAGAGGGAAGTAGAAGGAAATGCCGCTATTGGGACTTGCTTTACAGCAATTCTGCAGCTATGTACATAGGTAGTTGCAAAAAATCTTCATCCAAGAGTTTTTGTACGTTGTATGAAGATCTAAACTTGAATTGCTAGGGGTGTTCCCAATATTTTTGTTGAATCTTTATATATTTTGAAAGCTTTATTAAAATGTGCGATGAGTTCACTTCAATTTACCAATTTGATTTTGCTTTCTCATATAATGGGATGCAATTTTTGTTTGCGTATGGTCGCTTTGTTTCAAACTCTTAACTTGGAGTCCGGATCCTCTATTCCAAAATTGTATTTCATCTTCTATTCCATCGTGAGATTCTTGCCACGTGTCAATCGAAAATAAACAAAATCAATTACTAAGTTAATTGTGTTTTCATAACAATAAAAATCCGTGAAATCTAGCTCAATGTTTTCTTTTGTGAAGAATTCTGATTGAAAACGTGGCAAGAATCCGACGGTGGAATATGAGATGTAATATAAATTTGAAATAGAGGATCCGGACTCCTTAACTTGACACTGTGAAACCTCAAAAAGATAATTGAATGAAGAGGAAGAAAATTGTAAGGGTAAAATAGGAACATCCTATTTTATTTAAATATTGTTGTGCCCTTTATGTGTGCTAAAACAATGATAAAGTGTTACCAAAAGTCCATATTTGTCTCGGACAAAACCTTTGATAAGATCCTTGAATTTAATTAGGAAACTATTCTTGGAAACTAATATTTTATTTCTTAATATTTTATGTTTCCTTGGAGTTGTTGGTTTTCTTATTTGCGCAGGATTCTACCTCAATTATAAATACAAGAAAATTTTGTGCAGACACACATACAGAGAGATAGACGTTTAATCAGAGAGAAAACGCTGAGAGCTTCACTGAAGTATTTAGATGCAGTAACATCACGAGTTACATTGATTGTTTTGATATTTGTTTTCCTAGTTGCCAGGAAACTTATTTTTTAATCTCACGTTTGTTTTACTTGTGTTTTTGTGGATTTCCTCTCCAGACTTATTGTCTTGTGAAAAGGTTTTGGTATATGGTTAGATTTCATGTTTTTGTAACACTCACTCTTTTAGTGAAATCATTTTTTGACCATAAGGTTGAATCTACAAGCTTAGCTTGTAGATTGTTTGATAAATCTCTGTTTTTATTATTGTTTTATTGGATTAAAGACTTCCGCTGTTTACTAGTTTATTATCTGGTCAATGCACCTTTGGACGCATATGCATCACAAGCTGCATTGACAGTTTCTTTGGAATCCTAGCTAATATTGCACTTTTAATTGGTATCAGAGTCTTCTCTTGATGAGATTAAGAGAAGAATCTGGTTGTAGCCATGATGGATTCTCAGTATGAGAATGTTATTTGCCTTCCTACCTTGACTAATGTGAATTACTCAATTTGAAAAGTTAAGATGTGTATCTTCATCAAATCAATTGATGAGAGAGCGTGGCTTGCTATTCTGAATGGTTGGACTCCACCTAGAACCACCGATGATGATGGTGATATTAAAATCACCAGTGAGGCAGATTAGACCACTGAAGATAGAACCACGACCTCGTTAATTCTAAGGCTCTTTTAGCCATATACAAGTCTTTAGATGCCAACACCTTTAGGGTTATAGCAAATTATGACTATGCTAAGGATGTTTAGGAAGCCCTTCAAACCTTATGTGAAGGACCTGGTAGTGTTCATGCTTCCAAATTTAGAATGCTTACCACATTATTTGAGAACACTATAATGAATAAGAATGATGATATTATGTCTTACTATGGTAGATTTCTTGATATTTCCAATGATGCTCTTGCTTTAGGTGATCCTATCACCAATGAACGTCTTGTTAGCAAGATGATGCGTACTCTACTTGAAAGATTTAATATAAATATGTGCTATTGAGGAACTTCATGACTTTGATAAAATGAGTTTTGATAAACTTCCTGGAACTCTCCAAAATTTTGAATTAAACCTAAATGAACAAATTAAGCATAAAGGCAAAAGTGCATCATCTTCTACTCCTTCTGTGAAAAACATTACCTTACCTTCTGTTGTTGATGTGTCTTCTGACTTGATTGAATTGCACAAAGAAATTGAAGAATTTGATTTTGGTGAAGACTCTGGCTCTTTGAACAACCAAGTTTTGCCAAAGGATAAAATAGATCTACATCTTCAAACACCAAAGTTGTTTTTAAACCTGAGCCTAGTAAGTTTATTCCTAAAGAAAACTCTTTCAAAACCCTGGAAAACCTTTTACCAACCCTTTTACTAAGCAGTCTACATCTAGTGAAAAAGATATTTATTATATTCAATGTGGAGCTTGTCAAGGGTTTGGTCATTATGCTAATCAATGTGTTAATACTTTTCGTAAGAAGGGTTTGAATTTTTCTGCTATTTTGAGTGATAGTGATGATGAAGATTCAGATAATCATGTTACTTTCACAATAGTGCAGTTTGTTTGTGGTTCAGCTGATGATGCAGCAGGCGTTTCTTGTGATAGTGGTTCAATTCGTGTTGCAGCAGGTGTTCCTGCTGAAAGTATTCCAGGTAGTGTTACAGTAGATGTTCCAGCTGAAAGTGTTTCAATTAATGATGCAGCAGATGCTCCTACTGATAGTGTTTCAGCTAATGGTGCAACATGTGTTCCTATTGATGGCATTTCAGCTTGTATTGTAGCAAGAGTTTCTATTGGTAGTATTCCAATTGGTGGTGCAGCAGGGGTTCCTGCTGATAATGTTCATACTGGTATTTCACGTTGTGTAGCTCGCAATGTAGCTACATCAGAAGCTGCATCGGACAAAAACTGGGATGATTCTTTATGCTTTAATTCTTCCATAATTGAAGATGCTCTAGAATCGAAATGCACCGAAGAATCAGACATGTTAGAAGCCTATAAGGAATTGTACAATGATTGGGATAAAAGAGCTTGCCAAGTAAAGGTTCTTGAAAGATCAAATGAAGCACTCAAAAAGGAAAATGAAAATCAAAGGAGTGCATTGCAAGGTTAGAGTGTTTGCTCACAAAGAATGATGTTAAGCTAGAATCTTTGAAAGAAGAGCTTGACAAAGCCAACGAAACTTTAGCTAAGTGGAATTCAGGTAAATTCAAACTTGATGAGATGTTGAAGGTTGAACAGAATGACAAATCTGGACTAGGGTTCAAGCCAAGGGCTTTTGTCAAGGAAGATGAAGGAACCTCATCATCCTCTATTGAACCAAAACATCCCTTACACACCTTCCAAAACACCAATTTCTTTGAAAAACCTAAACCTAGAAAGAGAAATTTTATGTGTCACTACTGCCATAAACCTGGACACATTCATTCGTGAACAAGTTCAAGGTGGTCTGTTATGGGTCTCTCACATCTTTGGGGATGATCAACTTGCTGATGCCCTCACCAAGCCTCTCAGTCGTCCCAGATTTCAAACCATCAAACTTAAGATAGGACTCTCTTAACCACCGCCCATCCTACAGGGGCATGATAAGGATAACCCTTCACCGAATGCCAAGGAATCACAATAGCTCAAACCAACGTGACTTATACTTCTTTCTTTACATTATCTGTAATTAAATGAGTTATAGTTTAGTGTAAACTCTCTTGTAATTATGTATTTATTACAAACTCTCAAGCAATGAAAAGAGTGAAAGTAATTCATCAACTTATCTCTCGCCTTAAGTTCTTTCAATTTTATCTATTTTATTCTTCGGTTACGCATAACAACATGAGGGTTGGAGGTTGGATTGCGAGTCCAACTTAAGGTGAGGAAGGAACATGCGGTTGTCCTGTTAAGGAAGAATTAAGAAAATCTTTGGTGGTCACAAACTCACAATGCCAGAAAGAGGGTATTTTGGGGAGGAAAATAGTTCATTATTAATGAACGGTAAAGTATTGGGTTAATGACATTATTGGTCCCTCGACTATGAACCATTCTCAGTATTAGTCCCTTAACAATTTTTTTGTCAAATTGGGGTCCTAATAGTTTCAAATTTTCACAGCTTTAGTCCTTTTGGTGGATGTCGTTACAAAAATATCATTAAGTTACACATTTAAGGGCTAAAATGAAATTTTCTCAAATCTAAATTATATTTCAATTTGCAATTAAGTCCCTAAGGTTTGAAAAAAGGATTACAAGACCTTCTTCCCCAAATTCATTTAGATCTCTTATACATTTGCAATTAAGCCCGATCTTACTTGAACTGCAGCAAAGAGGTTTTCCTATTTTGAGCCCAGAAATAACCGGAGACTAGAGGATAGGAGAAGACGGAGGCCGGTTCAACAACAAGTAAAATTCAAATTGAACTACTTATTGAAACAATGAAGCACAAACAAATGGCATATATAGTTCAATAACAATTGAAGTGATCATTAAAAAAAAAACCTGGTCTTTGCAAAGTTCTTTAGAGTCTCCAGAAATGGAGACCCAAGAACAGAGGCTTCGACAAACCGAACATTTGATACAAGAGGAAATGGACATAAAACAATTGGGAATGAATCCATTGGTCCCGCCATTCTCATGCTGGTGGTTGTTTATATCCTTGTAATTGTTTTTCCTCATAATCAAGGTGATTTTAACAGGCTACCTGTTAATATACAACGACTCGGCCCCCAACATCACCACCGCCGCTGTTGTCACAGTCTCTACTAGCCGCCGAACGTCGACGAAAATTGATGTGGAGCTCTTTATTGGACCAAAATTCAAACCCTAGGTTCATATTTTTGCTAGCGCGTATATCAATGGGGCGAAATTGTTGCTTGGTTGGACTTAGAAAGGCCTGTCGGTATCGAAGAAGATGGCTAGATCGAAGATTGAAGGGGACGGTCTGGTGCTGGTGTAGCGAGTGAGACCAGAGGTGGGTCTTGAGTGAAGAAGCGAAAGCGACATGAGACTGGGAGTCCAAATCTGAAGGAAGCGACTGACTGAAGACGAAGAAATCGGAGGGAGTAGAGAGAGTGGTGTGCATAGAGAGAAAGCCAGGGAGATTGGTGTTCGCGTGTTTGAGAGTCAGAAATTACAGTCATAGAGGTTGTTGTGTGAAAATAGTGGATTTAGGGAAGAAGACTATTTGGTCTTTTTCCAGACCATAGGAACTCAATTGTAAATTGAAAAAAACGTTTTATTGTAAAAAATTTCAATTTAGCCCTTATACAATGTCTTTGGTACTTAACGAGATTTTTTCAACGACATCCACTAAAAGGACTGAGGCTATGAAGATTTGAAATTTTTAGGACCCAAGTTTGATAAAAAAAACTTAGTAAGGGACTAATACTGAAAATGACCCATAATCAAGGGACCAATCGTAAAATATTTTAGGGTGTAGTATGGATTTGACACGTCACACTCATTAGGGCCGAGGATCTTAAAAGGAAGTTTCGGGGCGTTCCGAGAATCGAACTCGGGACCTCTTGCACCCAAAGCAAGAATCATACCACTAGACCAAACGCCCAACTTGTTTAGGATAACAAAGTCTAAGTAAAGATATACTTTTACAAAAATAGATAACACCATTCATCTGAATTTTATTTAACTTGTTATAAAAAAACAAAGTTTAAAACATCCATACCACTATACCAGTTTCCAGCGAAGACGATCTAAAGTTGTTGCGGTTGCTGTTGCTGCTGCTCAATGCTGATAGGATGGGAGTTACTCTCCGAGAGGGTAGCGTCTTTTCTTTTCAAAGGTATTAAAAAAAAAGTTCTATTGGTTAAAATTATTGAACTATTTTTCTTAACAAAACAATTTTGATATCTATGTAAGTACCAAAATTTTATTTTATTTTTCTCAATAAAAAAAATTATTTGTAAAACTGATATCGTTTGTGTGATTTGAAAGATGTACAAAGAAGTAAAATTACAGTTTTGAAAATTTGACTTATTAAAAAAATTAAAAAAGAAAATCGGGGGAAGAAAGGCGTTAGTACCTTGAATAAAAGAAAACAGTTTTAAACCATAACAACTAACAAGGCGAACAAGCTAGCATTATCGGAAAAACACTAAGAGCATGAACAACAAAGCTCCCCACTTGGGGAGCTTAAGCTTCATTCTTTTCTATTTTATTACAAAAATGTCATTAAGCTCCCCACTTAAACTCTTCACCAAAAACACTCTTCCAACAATGCACAGATTCCAACACTTTTACATACCCCACCATCTTTATATTCATTAATTTAATATTTTTATATCTTACTTATATCAACCAATAATTTTGTTTATTCAATTTTATTTACATATTTCTTACATTAATATATTAAATAATAAAAATATTTTCGAAATTAGTAATAAATAAATTATTATTAATAAATTATTTAATAATTATGTTTATAATTTTAAAAATAATAAAACAAGTACAATAATTAAGTAAATAATATTTTTTCCCAAATAAGTACAATAATTAGAATAGTAAATACAAATACAACAAGACATAGAAAATTCGAGAACAATACATTAAGTTGAGCCTGAAAATTAGGAAAAATACAACAACAATAAAAGCAAACGTGACATTTCAAGCACTAACAAATTTAGTTACCAAAAAGTCTCCAAATATTTTCAATTAGATCATGCTTCAAGTGACGACGTGTTTCTTTATTCTTAACGACACACCTTGTTTGAACATATCTCTCGTGTTCTGGAATACGCTCGTTAAAATATTCTCATGCTAAGCTACCATCTGTAATGTCAACTTGGTCATAGTCGGAAGCATTTGGTACACGATCGTAAGTATCTCGTTCATCTTCAACAATCATATTATGTAACACGATACATGTCATCATAATTTTTCCCAAACTACTTACCTCCCACATAAGTGCTGGGGCTCGTATTATTGCAAAACGTGCTTGCAACACCCCAAATGCACGCTCAACATCCTTTCTTGCTGCCTCTTGATGTTGAGCAAAGAGCTTATGTTTCTCACTTTGTGGCGATCTAATAGACTGGATGAATGTTGCCCATGGAAGATAAATATTGTCGGTTAAATAGTAACCCAAGTTATAGTGATTATCATTAACCGTAAAACATACTATCGGAGCTACACCAGTATAAATATCGTTAAATACTGGCGATCGATCAAGGACATTAATGTCATTACAAGTACCTGGAGTACCAAAGAATGCATGTGATATCCATAAATCGTAGGAAGCGACTGCTTCGAGTACAACGGTCGTTTTTCCGTCCCCTCGAGCATATTGACCTTGCCAAGACACAGGACAATTCTTCCATTCCCAATGCATGCAATCTATACTACCTAACATACCTGGAAAACTGCGAGTCTCCCCAACATGAAGCAAGCGTTGAAGGTCATCCTCTGTTGGTCTTCTTAAGTACTCATCTCCAAAAACACTAACCACACATTCAGCGAAATTCTTCACGCATTGAATTGATGTTGTTTTTCCAATACGAACATAGTCATCACACGCATCAGCGGACATTTTGTAAGCAAGCATTCTTATAGCAGCAGTGCACTTTTGTAGTGGCGATAAACCAGGTTTCTCTAATGCTTCATATCGTTGTTGAAAATATGGAGTATGTTCACCTAGAGCTTTCACTACTCGGAGGAAGACATGTCTTCGCATCCAAAATCGTGTGCGAAATTGTTGGTCGGTGTATGTTGGATTCTCCGCAAAATAGTTTGCATATAGGCATCGATGGCCATCAACACGGTCTCTGTCTATGTACGTACGTTGACGACCTCCTGTTTCTACTTGGCTGGAGGTTACTAGTTCCCTCATGATTTGACGCTTCCGATGTCGACGGCCGGAGACGTCTAAAATACGTTCTTCTAGTTGTCTTTCAAACAAAGTATCTATATCTTCGTGATCATTGACATCTTCTTTATTTGTATTGGGCATCTGAGAATTGAAACTAGAACTTGAAGACATGATTGTAGTTAGGTATGAAATGAAGTGTTGGGATGATTAGTTGAAGTGTTTATACTACGATATTTATAGGCCAAGGGAAAATAATGAAATGTCGCGGGTATTAATAAATTATTTGAAAAGTTAAAAGATAAAGCTAAAGGAAAAGCTAAAAGAAAAGACTAAAGCTAAAGCTAAAGCTAAACAATAATTTCGAGTTGTCGGTACACAATAAATATTATCTACTTAAACAGTTCACATTACATTAATATTACACATTACATTACATTACACTACATTAATATTACACATTGCATTATATTACATTAATATTACACATTACATTAATATTACATGAATTACAGGAATTGGAAATCAAAACTAATAGAAAGACAAATTAGAATAATATCTACTTAAACAATTCACGGTACAATCGAGTGCAATCATCTTCCTCTTCTGCTGTTTTGTTTTCCCTTTTCACCAAAATCTCCCATTGTTTGAATAAACGATCATTTACGGCCTCATCCCTCTTCTTTTTTTCTTCCTCTAGCCTTATTTGTGCAAAGTTCATCCATCGGTCAAAATTGTCATTAAACACGCTGTCGATTTCATTTGCTTTCTTTAACTCTTCAAGTTGAGCCTCCTTAACTTTTCCTTTTCCTTTATTCTTTGAAGCTTTTCTGCCGGGAGGTCGATTTGGAAATGCAGTTGAGGCTTCTTCGACATTGGAGGAAGAATTCGAAAAATGACCGACTTCATTTATTCGACTTCTCTTCGAGTCACTACTGTCTGAATTTTGAACCGTTTCAACATTGGTCACCCACCACTTTGGTATCTTTCGAAGGACTCCCCAAGCTTCCATTAAGGTGAAACGTTTTCCCTCATCAGCTTGATAAATAATATATGCCTTGTTAATGACATCATCATCATTCCACCCACTTGCTTTGGTAGCTAAGGCATGGTTAAAGGATCCTGAGAATTTTGCAGCTGCCCTTGACACCTTTCCAAAATGATTTTTACATTGACATGAATTTCGGTTAAGACCCTCCTCTTTATGTGTATTGTAACAATCTGCAACTTTTTACCAAAATTGGGTAGAAGTTTGGTTTGTACCAACATAAACGTCGGTAGTCACATTCTCCCAAGATTTACACAGATTTTTGGTCTCGTTTATGGACCACTTTACTCTTGTTGATTTTCCACTTTGAGGAGTATTTTCATCAACCAAGACATCCTCATCTGCCTCTTCAACATTAACTGGTTCTGGTTGTGTTGAAAATTGAGGCAAATTTGAAAGGGGGGGACTACCTGGAACATATTCATGAGTAGAACTTCACATCACTCCCATAGGAAAATACCCTTGGCTGAACTGTGATTGTTGTGATGAAAAAGATGAATGAGTATTTCCAAATTGTTGTTGCGGCATATGAGAAAATAAGGCAAATGATTGGTGCGGCATATGAGAAAATGGCAGAAAATTTCCAAATTGTTGAGGATTTTGAAGATTTTTCATACCTCCGATATTTGGAAATTTTTGGAATTGTTGTACTGAAGGCTGATTTTCGAAATCATTTATATTATGATAGGATGATGGTTGGTTTTGTGAAGTTGGTTGGGGAATTTGACGAGCAGATTATTGGTTTGGCATAGATGAACGTGAATTATCTTCATTTTTCATCATTTTTTTTACGAGATGAATTACGTGAAGTCATCGATGAAGTTCTAAATCAGTAAAAATAACAATACTACAATAATGACATTAATTGACTACTAAATAATAATAATACTACTAATAATAATAATAACAATAACAATACTACTTAAATAAGAACAATAAACAATATCAATGGAAATATTAATTACACTAATATTAATATCTATTACCAACATTAATAATAAAAAATTATCTTGCCTAGTAAATAATTATAAATTACTTAACAAGTAAATAAATATTAATATCTAAATATTTAATAACAATATTAAATATTGATTAAAAAATCAAATTTAAAGAGATGGAAGAGAGAAAAATGGCTAGAAACTTGAAAAATTCGTAGAAAAATTTTCTGACATCCAAATGAAACAAACCAAGTCTCTATTTATAGGTAAAAATGTATACTTTAATTCAGGAAAAAAATAGTTTTTAAAGCTGAAAATTGGTCAAGAAAAGTTGGGGTGGAAAAGTAATTCGATCCAATAGAATTTGGACAAGTGGAAAGGAGCCATGTGAAGGGAATCTTCCTTTGCCAGGCGGCTGGTCGGCACTCTTCACCAAAACGCATAGTTTTTGTTTAATTGTTGGACAAACTATGTTGTTTTGGCTCAATTTTTTTTTAAGCGTGAGAGCTTAAGATGCTCCCCAAACGCCTTTATGCTTAATTAAGCATTCTTTAGCTCCACTGTTATCTGATGGAATCCTTTTAGCAGTAAGTTTAGCTCCTTTGTTGTTTCTACTCTAATGATACATCAATATACCGCGTGTCTCAATTTTCTTGGTCTTTTTCGTAGATTTTGATCTTGCTCATGTACCAAAGCTAGATTTGTAAAAACTATGCCCCCTTATAATTTTATAAAACTTGTTCTATGAAATGAAAATTTGTGTGTTTTGTACAAATACAAACTACCGATCAATCATTATTCAACTTTTTACTACTTCTTATAGAAGCTCCAGCTGCTTGTAGGAAAAAGGTTGATGTTTCTTATCAATATTTTAGTAAAAGGTTGATTCCATTAAAATATGTCTCATCAGAATTTCTTCAAAAGGATGATAGTTATCAACCGGTTCAAGTTACCTCACGTGATGTCACGTCTGCTGTTGAATGAAGAGTTCCAATTTATTTAATTTTTCGTTTGAACAAAAGAACCGTTTTTTTTACCCTTTTTATGACCGTTTTTTGTTTTTCAAATTTATTATATAAATTCTCCTATAGATAGGTTTGCAAAAAAAAAAATTCATTATATTCTTTCAAACTTACATTACTTCTATATTATTTCATCTTCATTAAACTACACAAATTCTTCTTTTCACTTCTTTTGTCGTGGATAACAATTTTTTTACAAATTTATTGAACTCTTCTAAAATCGAAGATTCTGCGATGTCGAAACTACTCCAAATTTTCAAGGTCCGCCAATTTTCCAACTCTGCCGAATTTTCAAGCTTCGCCAAATTTTACAGCTTTGCCGCATTTTCAAACTCCACTGAATATTCAAGCTCTACCAAATGCTCAATCTTCGACAAATTTTCAAACTCCACCAAATTTTCAAGCTCAACCAAATTTTCAAGTTCAACCAAATTTTCGTTATCCAAATTTCTAAGGTATTTCAAGTGTTCCAAATTTTTTCTATCCTTTGTATTATCAATTTACAATATATTCGCAACGTGAATATTTTAACCCGGCTATGGCAAATCAATATACATCTGGTTCTTATAAATCGACTATGGGTATTGAAAATCAAACAACGTCAGTTGATACAAGAAGAGATTATGTCAGTGAGTCTGTAATTCCACAATTTTCTATCCAAGAAGGGTTGGAAAACATTATTCTTGATGATGAAGCGGATAACGAAACAAAAGACATGTAAAAAAAACAAAGTGAACCATTGAAGAGGATAAAATGTTTGTAAGTACTGTTTGGCTCGTTATTTCAATATATAACGTGAAGGGAAACTCTCAACATGATGAGAAGTTTTAGAAACGAATCACTGAGTACTACAACAACAACCGAAAGACGGGAATTCGAAGAAAGTTGAACATCTTGAAGTCGCATTGGTACACAATTACTCCAATGGTTAATCAATTTAACTAATTTTTCATCCAAGTTAGAGATCAACATCGTAGTAGGTGGTCTGATGATCAAGTGAAGAAAATTGCACGTGGTCTTTATCGCTCGGTAGAAAGGGACTCTCCCTTTACAAAAATGCATTGCTGCTATTCATCAGTTGGCATATGGCACACCTGCCAATCATTATGACGAGTATGTACAAATTGGTAAAACCACTGCAATCGACTGTCTAATGACATTTTGTCGAATTGTGATTGAGGTATTTAAAAGCATATATTTGAGAAGACTAAGAGCATGTTTGATTTGACTTATCTGGAAGTGCTTATAGCTTATGACTTACCATAAGTTGTTTTTGAAGCGTTTGATTTCACTTATGGTAAGATAAGTCATAAGTCATGTACAAGCCACTTAAAGCACATGTAAGACCATAAGTTGTAAGCACTAAGCCTAGTGCTTAATTCTACTTTTCAAAAACATGCGAGTTCGCTTCTTTATTGAAATTTTATATATTCCAAGATTACCCTTCTTAATAATAATAATAATAATAACAAAAAGTAATAATAATAATTATTATTATTATTATATTATTATAAATTTTAATAATAAAAGGAATTATAATAATATTAATAAATAATAATATGAATAATGATAATTGTTATAATAATAATAAAATAAATATAGTATTAATAATGATAAATATAATAATAATAAATATTATTATTATCATTAATACTAATAATAATAATAATAGAAAGTAATATGAATAATAATATAGTAAAATAATTTTAATAATAATAATAATAAAAATATTATTATTATAAATATTATAATAATAAAATATTATATTAATAATAATAAAATCAATAATAATAATATAAATAATAATATAAATAACATTAATAATATTATTATATAATAAAATAAATTCTAAAATTGACAATTAATAATAATAATAAAATTAATATTAATGTTAATAAAATAATAATAATAGTAATAATTAATAATAGTGATAAAATTTGTATTAACATTAATAAAATACTAAAAAAGTGATAATAATAATAAATAATGATAATAATATGATTAAAATTAATATTATTATTAGTAATAATAATAATAATAATAATAATAATAATAATAATAATAATAATAATAATAAATAATAATAATAATGTAAATCACAATTTGTGATGATGCTATTTTAGTCTTTATATTTGATTTCAGCAATATTTCAACTTATTAATCAAACGCACACACTAACTTATGAAAGTTAATCAGCACTTTTAAAAAGCTAAATCAAACATCATCAGTTATTAGTCAACAGTCATAAGTCATAAATAATAAGTTATCAGTCATAAGTAATAAGTTATCAGCACATATCAATAAGCTAAATCAAACAGGCCTTAAATGCTCACGACATCCAACACTTACTTCAACTACATTATGAGGTCCATGGTTTTCCCGGTATGTTAGGAAGCATTGACTGCATACATTGGCCATGGAAAAATTGTCCAGATGCATGGAAAAGTCAATTTACTCGAGGAGATCAAGGGGTTCCAACAATAATGCTAGAATAGGTCGGTTCTCAAGACTTTTGGATATGACATGTATTTTTTGGCATTGCATGTTCTAACAACGACATTAATGTGCTCAACCAATCTCCATTGTTCAACGATATATTGCAAGGACATTCTTCTCAAGTTCAGTTTATGGTAAATGACACACAATACGCGAAAGGATATTATCTAGCAGATGATATCTACTTGGAGTGGACTTCATTTGTCAAAAGCTTTACATATCCAGAAGATTCTAAAATGATAAAATTCAAATAAATTTAAGAGGCTGCAAGAAAAAACGTTGAACGGGCACAAGGAGACTTTGAAAGATATAATGTACACGTGCATCATATTGCACAATATGATTGTGGAGAATGAAGGTGAAAGGATGCAAGCCGAGACATCCCTCGGCTCACGAAATAGGATCCTCACACACCAAGTCCTTCCGGAGTAGAAGCAAGCCAAGAGCCGAGGAAGAAAGATCTCGGCATGTACACACCCACTCGCAAAACTGAATGACAAAACCGAACGAGAGCAAAATTAGAAGTCACAACCCTTGATCTCAACCAGCCCGGCCTCGGCAACACTTAACAAATGACAGTCCTGACAAAAACTCTTCCACAGGCCGGACGGACTAACACTCAACCAACCACTCCCTGATAATGTGCAGTCTAACTCATTCACGATACGACATCAAAACATTTATTATCAGCCACAATGTGTTCCCTAATAAAAAAGGACGCCACCTCACACGACCCTTCAAGTATAAATAGGAGACCTTATCCACTGTTTTAGGGTAAGGCATTTTCAGGTATCATATTACGCTTATCACATTTATCCATCTGGATCCAAGACAAACTATCATATTTATTACTCAGTTATTGCACACCACACAGGAAATCTTACTTTCACGCCGGAGGATTCTAGTCGGGACAATCCCGACTTCTTAACGGCGTTTGTTTTGTCTTATCTAGATTATCAGCCATAATCCCAGCCGAAAGGACAATATCATCAACTTTGTTTCTTACTTGGACAAAAAGACAAGGTCACCACGATTTTTGGGTAATCAGAAGGTAATGCAATAAGTAACTAGAGCGATGAAGAAATAGATCCACCGGTACTCACATCCCAGAGATTTATTCAAGAATTTCAACAATACCTCCAAAGACATGCGGAACTACGTGATCAGGAAGTACAACAAAAACTTCAATCTGATTTGGTCTAGCATATTTGGGAACGCTTTGGAGATAACAACAATGAAAATTAAATTGTAACGATTAGATATTTCTTATTAGTATTTAACTAGTTTTACACCCGTGCGTTAAACGCACGAACAAAAATATTTTTTAATTAAATAATATTCAAGAAAAACGATTAAGTAAATCAAAATCAAAAGAATAAATTAAGAAAAGTAATGTTTTAGTCAACTACTTAAATATAAATACATCATTTTATTGATAATATTATAGATTTTGAAAAATTTCCTTACACAACATTTGTTGTTTTATTTGTTGGCTTTCCATCTTCATCAATATTAATATCTTCAAGCCAGAACGGTTTGTTACCCTATAACCTGTGACATACAACTGACCATGACTGAATACTTGCTTCTTCACGAAGAGTCCTACATGCGAAAGTGATTGACCTTGACTTTTGTTAATTGTCACGACATACGATACTACCAATGAAAATTATTTTTTCTGGAAACTTGAAAGACAACCTCACATCTGATGGAGACAATGACATTCTTGGTATAAACATTTTGTCTCTAACATTGCTTCCATTAAAAAAACTTTGCTTCAACAGCGTGATTCTCAAGCATGGTAATGATTAGTCTTGTTCCATTACACAACTCTGCAGCAGGGTCAATGTTTCTCAACAACATCACCGAAACACCAACCTTAAGTGTTAATTCATGGTTAGACAATGCTGAACATTTTATACTATTCAAAAACTCTGTAAAATGATTGTCTTCAAACAAACTTGTGTTGTTCTCTGCCCTGCACATATAATTTGAACTCAAATAAGTTCTTTCTTCTAAGTGATTGTTGAGCTACCATGTACTCATTTATGGTGTTAAAAACATCAAGAGTCAGGGCAGAGAACAACACAAGTTTATACCATGTCCTTACAAATATGACACGTCATAAAAGACTCCAAAAATGACCGATATATACTTTCAACAATTTACTGGATCAAATTATTTGATGCATTAACCAAAAGACTATTTGAAACTTCCATTGTTGCAACATTATCATTTTCATCATCACATGTACCGTCGCCGATACTTAAAATCCACTCAGAAAATGCCTTCAATACGAGACTACATTCGTCATTGCCAAGAGCCTGAAGTCTTATGTTTTTTGTAAGTCTCAAAATTTTGCATTGCGTCCATAAATGGTACAAGTTGTGATCATGTTAACAAAAAACATGTTGAGTTCTTTCGAAGGGTCAGTATGGTGGTACTGTTTTGATTCCGAGAATGTCACTGACATCATTTAATCATATAATTTCATTCAAATTCTAGATAAGACAGTTTTCGCTAATGGTGTCTTACACAATGTCTATATATAAACGTTAGGGTTGTCTAATGTATGACTTCTTTTGAATAAACATATTTTTAGTCTAGCCAACTGTATGTCATTTTGTCTAGAGTTGTTGATCCTATGAGCCTTCAAATTTTGTTATGTGATAGTGATTGTTGTAATAGTCGTACACGTTCAAGAATGATGTTATAAAACGAAGTATTCCAAAATTTATAACAAAACTTTACATTGAGTAAGTGAGAGATATATATATTTAAACGTTTTTTCTTACTCGAAATGACAATAGGATTTGAACATTCTCCATGATTTATTGAATCAACAATGTGCGAGATACTTGAACTTGTGAAAGGTGAGTAGGTATAGAAATTGTTCTTCTCTGTATTGTGTATTTGTGTAGAAACTGAAAAAAATATGTATACTTTAAATATAAATAAATAAATAAATAATGAAATTTACTTTAAAAATAATATAATAAATTTTACCATTCGTGATATTCGATAAAAGAAGAACTGAAGTAAGATACAATACATTTTTATTAGAACCTTCAATATTATACTATTGGGAAACAACATTTGCTGCAACATAATTCATATAAGATTATTAAATTAAAGAAACAAACACCAAAAAATCTTCAATTTATACTATTATTTTCATATGGACTAAATAATTCAAAAAACTTTAATACATCTCTTTCAAAAGACTTCAACAAAATTATCGAGACACAATATTATTTTATTGGGTGATAACAGGACCGGTACCTTTTGGAGAAATGTTAACCGCAAAAGTCCACAATATTTTTTTCAACCGCTAAAGTACGCTTTTGGGGGCGAAAATGACAAACACAACCTTAATAAAGATGCAAGCATAAAGCCCGCCCAAATAAAAGTTGGACATCACAATAGAAAAGATGGCATCACAATGGAAAAGATGGGCATCGCAATAAGTCCCATCCAAAGAAAAACTGGGCATCGCAATGGAAAAGATGGGCGTCAGAACTTACGATGCCGGCGTCGGAACTTACAATGTTTACGACACGAGCATCGAAATGTGTCAAAGGCATTCTTCTGTATTAATAGCGATGATCCATTTCGATAGCTTCCATCCTGTGCCTCCTAAGTCATGGAAGGATTGCAATTGTCACTCACTTTCTGGTATATTTTAGAACCATTTCTACGAAAAAAACAGCTTTCTCGATTGACGAATGAAGAAAGTGAGAACTTAGATGAAGAAGGATTCAGAAAGATAGAAAAGACGAGTGAGAGACTTACTAGTGGATTAAAGTCAAGAATTCCTTCTTTCATTAGGAAATGAAATATAAAGTATGAGCTGGAGTCGTCTAATTAAGGAAGAAAGATAAGGCAGACAAGATCAATCTCAAGAAAAATCTGTGAAAGGTAAATGAAGAAAGAGACATAGGTGCTTAATTAATCATTCACCCTTCCAAAGTAAGGTTAGTTGAGAGAGAAAGAGAGAGAGAGCGAGAAAGGGAGAAAGAAAGACTGATTTGATTAAAGGAGGGACTAATATTCAAGAAGAAGGAACGCAGAGGGAGAGAGAAAGCTCTTCTTTCCCTAATCTTTTTTTAAAAAAACTTTTATTAGTTTTTTTTTAAAGGTTGGAGGGGACATAGACCGTACCCCAACCCTTAATTTTTTTATTTTTATTTTTAATACATTGAAAGGCTACAATTACTTATATATATATATATATATATATATATATATATATATATATATATATATATATATATATATATATGATGGTGAGGCTTTGAACACCCGACCTCTCGGTTGAGAGTAGTTAAGTCCCAGGGTGCCTCTGGTAGGGCTTGAATACTCAACCTCCCGTTAAGATAAGTGAGTAGCTAAATGAGACCTTTGGATAAAGCTTTAACAACAACGATGCCTCTGAAGAGGCTTGAACACCCGACCTCCCTACTGAGAGTTGTAAAGTCCAGGGTGTCTCTTGTGAGACTCGAACACCCAACCTCTCCGTTAAGAGAAGTGAGCAGTACCAGTTGAGCTAGAGCTCGTTGGTAAGCTATTCTTCCCCTAATCGGCCGACTTTTCTTCCAAGGGTAATGTTTCGGTTTTCGAAAAAGTATTGTTTCAGTGGGAACGATGACATTTAAGGAAGAAAAAAAATATTTTGCGATAAAAAAGTGTACTTCAGCGGTTAATATTTTAGAAAAAAATGGGACCGGTCCGTAATTATTCCTTACCAAAATGAGAAATAAAAAAACCCACCTTATTGAAAAACACTAAAAGTTCTACTATATATAAAATCCAGCCCATTAAAATCTCACATCCACCCTTAAGCCTCATGCCATGTAAGTTGTCTCTTTTAACCTATTAATATAAAATAAAAACTTAGAAAAAATAATATTATGTGTATTTTATGCAAGACAGATCTTCTTGACCCGACCCACTGTGTGTCGGTGAGTTGCGTTGTAAGATAGTTGGGCTTCCTCTTACGAATTAAAACACGTAAGACGGTCTTACCGGAGAACGACTTTTAATAAAGTAATACACGACCTCAACATCTAACCAAATTCAATATCTGTCGTCTAACAAATATAATCCTTCAGTTAGAACCCTTCATTTAGAATCCTTCATTTGACATATATTATTTCATTTCAAAATTTCATTCACCTAACAGTCGGTAAGAAATCATAGCGATCTCTCAAGATTATTTAAATTCTTTTAATTTTTCATTGAGCTGAAAATTGAGCCTATATCATTTTGTTTTACCTTCTATTTCCTTGTATAACTTTTAAAGTTTTTTTTTTAAAATACAAATCTAATAATTTGAGACTTCAATATTTAAAATAAAGTCAAGTATTTAGTAAAAACATTGTTTAATGATAAATATTTTATTTCTTGTCAGAGATTTGTTATATTCTAAATTTTTAAATATACTTCTCAAGGTTATTTTGAAAAGAATACATAGCTCAAATTTTGAGATTTGAATTCATAACTGATGAATTTATCTGTTACATTTCTTAATATTTTTTATTTAACCATTCTTCATGCTTATAAAAAATATATAATTTTATAGTTAGACTATGTCAACAACTTTATTGTTTATTTCAGCTATGACTAACTATTTCTTTGCAACTTTGACTTTGAGAATCCATTCTAATATTTGTTTGTGGACATCTCTTAGGACGGATGATATGAAAGTCATAATAGTTGCAGTAAATATTTTGAGTTCAAAATGTCTAAAGCTTATTTCGTGATCGATTTTTTTAAAAAATTTGCAGAAGATTGGTTGAACATCCGCAAAGAACATCAGCAGACTTTATATAAATGTGATGAAAAATAAAAGGTCAAGCATGATATTGTGAATTGTGCTGAGAATACCAACAATTTGAGTGTGTTCAAAGTTTCTAGAAATGTGTAAATATATTCATGTCAACTTATCTAAAAATATTAAATGTTTAGCATAAAAACAAAATAAAAAAATAAAAAAACAAAGTGTTTCAGCTTCCAATATTTCCATTTATGGATATCAATTTTAGGCGGGAAAAGCACGTTTGTTATTATATATATATAGATTACTTTATTTTCTCATTGTATTATGCAACTTTAATTATAATTCATATGATTCTATATTGATTTAGTTCAATAAAGTCTATATTGTTGCAACGGTATTTTGAATTACTAATAAATATTTATGATTAAAAATTGTTTTTTCAAAGATAAAATTTTAAAAAAATATAAATTATTTTTTGGACATATTATATTTGTTCTATACATATTTATGTTTTAAAACAATATATTTATTTTTTGAAAATAAATGTATATTGAGAAAGAATAAAATATTTAGTTGTGAGTACATGCTATAAAGCTTTTATGAGTTTATATATAGTAGAGAATATGTTTATAGAGAAAATATTTATAAGTTGATGACGTGACATGACGTGGGAGGTGGAATAAACATTTTGAAAAGTTTATAACTGTGGATGTTCTTACCTATGACAATAGTTTAGTGTTCCAAGTAAAGTGAAGTAGTGTGGTAAAATATTACTCACATGTCTCATCGTCGATTCATACAAATTGGCGACCGGCAGTTGACAGCTTCCGTTAGTGGTTTTAATCCAAAAATGAGCACATACCCTACGTCCCTAGCATTACAACCTTGATCCATGTACCTAGTGGCTCAGTTGTTGCT
Organism: Codonopsis lanceolata; assembly: GCA_013146195.2. Classification (NCBI taxonomy): domain Eukaryota; kingdom Viridiplantae; phylum Streptophyta; class Magnoliopsida; order Asterales; family Campanulaceae; genus Codonopsis; species Codonopsis lanceolata. The sequence goes on along the minus strand of CM028377.1, from coordinate 61,980,559 downwards.
AACTCGTATATTGTCAAGAGTCTTTCAGCAATAGCGGCTAGGAGTATCCACAGTGATTACATCTTAAAATATTCTCTATATGACTCATAAATCTTTTTATCGACCTTCTAAAAAAAGTTTCAGTTCCAATGAGTACCCTCTAAATTAGTGATATCATTTAACTAACAAACCTAACTACCAATACCGTAATCAGAATAAAATATATATACTTTAAAATTTATATTTTATAAAAAAATATTACTCCCTCCGTCCCTAAATAATCGTCCTAGTTGACCCGACGCACAGTTTAAAAAAACAATTGACTTAATTATTTATATTGATTAATGTGTAGTTTCCATTAAAGCCCATGTGTATGTGCCCCATAATTAAAGTAGGGTGAAAAAGTAAGAGTGAAGTGGTATAAGTGATGTTCTAAAAAGGTAAGTATCAAACTGGACAATTATTTTGGGATGGACGAAAAAGGAAAGGAGGACGATAATTTAGGGACGGATGAAATATATGTTTTGATTACTTCGATTACTTTGATTTAAATGAAATCCTATGGCGTTTTTTAATATTTTCAATATACCTGTAGTTTTAAGTTATAAATAATAGGAAAGAGAAAAAAAATTATGAAAGTAGATCGTCAAATATAATGGGCATATTATCCTATACATAAATACACATCAATAAAAAGAATGCAGTGTTCAGTAAAACTCACCCAATATTTTGGGTGAGAATTAACTAATTTTAGGGTTAGGGTGCCCACCGTGGGTCTTAATGGAGGTAAAAAAAAAAGGGGGGGGAATTTCAAGTAGGTACAATTTTGAAAAAATGTTTTCATCTAGAACCATCAATTTTTTGGACATTTCATGTAACTACAAATTGCTTGCCAAATGACAAAAATGTCATTAATGAAAACTCTGATGCCAAAAAATCAATCTGATGCTAGGCATCAGAAATCAACCTGATGCCAAATCAATCATGCGCATCGAAATCAACGATGCCGGGCATCGAATCATCAAGCATCAAATCAACGATGCCAGACATTAAACAACAATCAATTTTATTGCTAGCCAATCAGAAGACAACATAGAATCCAATTGTGGTATCCGATGGTGATATAAATGGCTAATTACTAGAGCAAACACCAAAAACCATGACAAATACAAGGAAAAGCTAGAATCATTGCAATATCTCATCTGCTACCACCCAGCGCCACTTATTTCTTCCCAGCTTCCTCATCATCGCTCTCGCTCCAACAGCCTATGGGAAAGAATTGACTGGGAGACCACATTTGCTGGCCTCCTTTACAAGGCTGTGATAGAGAAGAGACCCACCACCACTATCCAACACTTCATAGCTCCTTTCTTCGGTACCCGCTTTACCTCCATCTTTGGCGGAATCAAGTCCCTTAACGTCATCGAAGCATGCAAGGCCACGAAAAACTTCAGTAGGCTCAAAGCAAGCCGGTACCCTATCGAGAAGGTCTCCTACATCCATGCTGCTTTCAAGTCATACCCATTGCTTCAAAGCTTGCATAGCTAAACCCATCTTCTGGGGTTACATGAATAGTGGAAATAGCAACCTGTTCGATGGCATTCATAGAGTAACCACATGGGTCGAGAGGAATTGCAAAAAAGTCTTCGGTGTTGAGTCTCGAAGGGAGGAATTGAAATGAAGACGGGAATGATGTTAATTGAGGCGTAATGTATTTTTATCCAAAAAATGTATCTAAAAGATATGTCTAAAAAATAACTGGATTGATTTGAAAACATGTTTTAAAAAATGTACCGGCTTGTAATTATTCCTAAAAAAAACTCTAAAAAAAGTTTTAGGGCGGTGGTAAAAGGAACCACTGTAGATGCTATAACGGGTTGAAAAAGAATTATAAATCAATTCACACGCTGTAAATATAGCCCAACTTAAAGGTCAAGGCCAGCCCCTCTTCAGGGGCGAAATGGACGGGTCCGAAATCGACCGGCCCAATAGAAAGACGGATCTGAATATACTGTTAGGGCAAAAGACTCGGTACCCTTTATATACTATGCTGTCTCTCTTTCACAAAAACCCTTCTGCACCCGAAGAGTAGAGAGAGAGGGATTCGCCGCCGTCAAAAATGGTGCAGCGCCTCACGTATCGAAAGCGGCACAGTTATGCCACCAAGTCCAATCAGCACCGCGTCGTCAAAACCCCTGGTACATTTATCTGACCTCCATTTATTTTTCCCGTGATTCATTATTTGTCATATGTTTGTGATTGTGGCAAAATACTGTTAAGAGATTGTTTAAGTTGTGCTTATGATTCTAGTTGTACAATAATGCTGAGTTAGTTGTATGGGATATGTAGGTGGTAAGCTAGTGTATCAGACAACCAAAAAGAGGGCTAGTGGGCCGAAATGCCCTGTTACCGGAAAGAGAATCCAAGGGGTATGTTCATTTTATTCAATGTGTGTTTGTCTATTTTATTCAATGTGTGTATGTCTGTGTGTTCTTTCCTTTTTTTTTTTTTTTGTAAAACTCCATATTTACGTTTGATTATCGTGTGATTTGCTATTACTCCTTCTTTGCCTTATGAATTCGGAATTCCAATATATTAGCGTCTGTGTGATACACTAGTCTGCTGTTCAGGTTGCACTTTGATTTGTTATGGAAAATGACCCAGTGGTTTTGTGTTTGACAATTGGTTGGAGTAATATCTTTGTTTTTGGTATGTGTATGAGTTTTGTTTTATTTGTTGTGAGGTGAATGTGGTAACTCTGTAGTACACATTCAATAGCCAACCTACTATAATGAGTTTGTCCTGTTTAATTAATATTGATATAATCTTATTGAGTTTGTACATCCGTATATTATAGTTCTTCTTGCAGTGATTTGTGTGCTTAAAATATTCTGGATTTTAATTGTATTTCTTCTAATTGTCAGTGAAGCACAAATCATTTTAAGCGATTGAGTCTTTCTTTTAGTTGAATTGAAATAAATCTTGATTATTTAACTAATTATGAAATCTGAAATGGAAATGTCAGCTTCTCTCCTTTTACTTTTCTTCAAGCTCAGTACATCCCTATCATTCCATTCTACTCCCTCCATTCCGGGCAAATAGTTCACTATTCCATTTTGGGATCTTTCACTTAAATTGTCTACTTTTAAAAATTAAGGCATAAAATTTCATTTTATTACTAATAGACTACTAAAAGTGTCATTTTCTTATAAAAATTTGACTTTCAAATGGGCATGTGACGAAAGGAATTTTATAGTAACTATTAAAACTATTCTTTTTTTTTTTGATAGGTAAGTATGAATCTTTGTTGGTATGGGGATTGGAACCAAGGACCCCAAGGTCTTCTCACCCCTTGGGTTCCTATTAAAACTATTCCCAAGATGGAAATCTATTTTTTTAAAAGATTTGATTATAGGCTTTTTCGACCGTGTTTGTGGATAAATCAGTTTTTAGTTAACATTCAGAAGAGAGTAGAGATAGGATATATAGTTCAAGAAAAGTAAACGGATGGAAAGCTTTTCATGGTTAAAGAATGTTATTTAATTTATATCACCAATGCCAAAATATTTCTCAATTCGGATATAAGCTTCTTTTTGGTGCTCAACTTTATCGTAATCAGCTAAAAACTATTTCGGTAAGAGATAAAGTTGTACACTCATGAAGCAACATCCACGCTTGCTTATAACATTAATGTACTTTGATACTGTCTTACCAAGTGATCAACGTGTCGGGGTAGCAGTTAAATTCTATGTGGAAGTTTGGACTATGATTAAAATGCTATTTGGACTGAAATATTTTTGGGTTAAATAGTATTTTAACCACCATACTATTAGCGGGTACCCAAAATAACCTCGTGCTTTCATATTTACCAATATGGCCAATGTACTCAATTTCGGGGGGAAATGTTAGAAGTGTATAATAATTTGGACAAAATGTTACCAATTTCATTAAGTTTCCATCCCAATAAATTGGTAACATTTTGTTCAAATTATTTGTACACTTCTAACATTTTACATTGGCAATATTGGTAAATATGAAAGAACGAGGTTATTTTGGGTTCCCGCTAATAGTACGATGGTTAAAAAACTAGTTAACCCAAATATTTTCCTATTATGTACTCTCTTGGTATCTATGTCAGTTCCCCTTTTATTATTTTTGACAGAGATCAAGGAAATTGAGTGTTGGCAATTAAGTGCCATATTTACTCTAGTGTCATTAGATACACATTATGAGTGCATTGGTGGACATTATAGCCGGTAGGTACAATTTGAAAAAGTAGACTGATTATGGCACCGAGGAGATTAGTTTTTAGGCATTAAACTGAACAGCCATTCCTATCTTTGCAATCCTTCTGCTCCCTGGTATTGAACTGTTTTATGTGAAAATACTTTACCTCTTTTGATTCATATAAAATATAATTTCAGCTATTCCGCTATTCAAAATTTCTTTAATGGTATCTTATTTTTTCACAATTTGGAATACCTGATGGAGCATTTGCCATATATCCAGATTCCCCATTTGAGACCTGCTGAATACAGGAGGACTAGATTATCTAGAAACCGGAGAACTGTTAACCGTGCTTATGGCGGGGTATTGTCTGCAGGTGCTGTCAGGGAAAGGTATGTTATCCAACAATATTTGATCATTGACTTGATTTGAATTACATCACTTGGTTTGCTTAATGAAGGTGATGTGCATTTTTCTTTTGTTGTTTCTCAGGATCATCAGAGCCTTTTTGGTTGAAGAGCAAAAGATTGTGAAAAAGGTTTTGAAGATTCAGAAGACCAAAGAAAAGCAAGCTTCTAAAAGTTAGAGATGAGAAGCTCTTGTTGAATCTTTTTGAGAGTAATTTTGGATATAGCTGGCGACCATGAAATGTGGTAATAGTGTGAGGCCTTAAAATCTACAATCTTTATTTTCTTGGGCTGTTTTGAACTATTGATTTTAAGTACTTTTTCCTACTTTGTCGACAAGTCAACTGTGCTAGGGTTTGACCTTTCAATATTGTTTAATGCTTAAATTTCTGGATTTAAATGTTGTATTTACTTTGAAGTTAGGTCTGATTATATATCTTCATTATGAGACTTTTTGAGTTTATTATTGCCAATGAATTTCATTGGATCGGAGTCTATTGTGATATTTTTGCTACCACGCGATGTGCACCCAGTAGCAATGTCACGTTACATGTATTTCCTAGTGTAAAAACAGATTTCTGAATCAAGATAGAATTCAATGTTATGCAGTTATTAGAAATTTTGGTGAGTGGTTTACCTTGAACAGACACCTTGCATGGCTATTGAGTGTAAGATTGAATAATTATTTTCGTATGTTATGATGTCTTGTGTAGCTTTTACTCTTACCTGCCTTGCTTGGTAGTTGGAAGTTGCCTTTTACACTTAATCAGGTGGAAACTCTGTCTCCTTGATAATAGAGCCGAGAACAGTTTTTCATCCACGCTGGATGCTTTTCCACTTCTTATCGCACCCCAATTTGTCTACTGAAAGGCTTTCTAGTTGTAACTACTAACATCTTGTGGGTTAAATCTTATTGGTTGGTAGGGTATGCCATTGACTTGAGTTTGAGTTTTGAGGGCTCATTCAACTCTTACCACCAAAGCAAACTTCATCCATCTTTCTCCTTTTCTCTTCCTAGTATTCACTTTTTTTAGACATTCACCCACTTGAACATATTTAACTTCAAATAAATTTTGTATTACTTGTTTGTCAATTGAAACTTTGCCGATTGCTAGATAAACTGATTGAACCTAAGTTTGACTTGAAAAGTTCCCGTAACTTTTTAAATTTAGAAATACTTTTGTTTTGACTGATTAATTAAAAGGTGTGATGTCATTGAAATATGATTAATTGTATTCAATGCAAGTATCTAACCAATCTATTTGAACATACCATTCAACCTTGAAACTCATATATTCTACCTAATATAAATAGTTGAGTTCCTTCTAAAATCTTTTGAAGTCGAGTATAATTGATATATAACCCCAAAATATCGTCAAACAATGCCTCTGTAGTTTATACGAATCAAGGCAGTGTCATAGAGATTATAAAATCTACAATTATTTGTAAATAACAAAAAATAAACAGGAGTTCTTCAAAATAATTGTTTGTTTCCCTCTCATTTTTTGAATTATTTTGTTAATTTGGCTCAGTGTATCAATTAGAACATCTGCTTTCATTTCAATTATTATTTAGTTTCAAATGAATATCATGGCTAAATAAAAAAATTACTTAATGTTACTTTTTACCAATTAAACATCGATCAATGACATCCCAGTTATTAACTTTCTATTATAAACAATACTCCATTATATTAAAAATAATTTACCAATTTGGCATTGATGATTGACATACCATTTTTTTTTGGATGGTGCTTCCATTTGGTGTTTGATATCTTGGTAATCCAGCCTCTTAAGAAAGAGGCGTATTGACTAAAAACTAGGGAATAATTGTGGGTCGATACATTTTTGTAAAATATGTAACCGTTCCACTCCCTTATTTTTTTATTCAATCGCTAAAGTCCACTTTTTTAATTTTTTTCTAATAATATATGTCTTCCTCTCACATATCCTCTCTCTTCCCCGTTTCCTATTCCCTCCTTCACTTTATTTTTCATTCCACCGTCTCACCCAAAATACAATTCCATCATGCCTATGCAGCACGAAAAAAAAAAACCAACTCAGATGTAAAAGCGGTCGAAGAAGACGACAAACCCAACAAACCCAATTGCAATTCAAGCGCCGGAGCTGATGATTTAGGCGTCGGTGGTTGCGATGTGGGTAGAGCTGTCAAAACGGGTTGGTGGGTTGGGTTAACCCACGAGTCAAGAAAACCCACCATATAACGGTGTGGGACGGGTCGACCCATCTAGATGACGGGACAATAAAACACCAACCCAACATGGGTTGTGGGTCAGATGGGTCAACCCACCAATTTTTTCTTACCTAAAGACTACTTCTTTTATTTTCAATTTTTCATAGTTTTTCCACTTCCCTGTACTATACAACCACTGTTGTCGGCTAACATAAAATAAACAAACTAAAACAATTGAATCTTCATTTCAGACTTCTGCCAAAAATTTATGGGCATTCCTCTTACATGACTAAAAAAACCTTGGATGTCAAGACATGACTTCATGTAGGATGGCATAGATTAGTATAATCCAAACTGACTGCTACATAATAATTTAATAAACCTTAGATTTGTTATATATAAAAAAGTAAAATAAAAAACAAATAATAATAATAATAAAAGAAATTGAGAGATTACAGGAAGACTATTCTGCAAAAAGGAAAGCATATTAGACATGTATTCACAATATATATATATATTTTAAAAATGTATTCTCTAAACGGGTTAGCCCGTTAAAAACCCGACCCAACCTACTTCAACCCGTGACCCATACGGGTCCAACCCATATGACCCGTATTTTTATGGGTTGCCAATTTCCCAACCCAACCCACTATTTTAAGCAACGGTTTGGGTTGACCCAACGGGTCCCGACCCATTTTGACGGCTCTAGATGTGGGCGTCGAACAACAAACCAAGTTGCGATTCAAGCGTCGGAGTTGGCGATTTAGGCGTTGGTGGTTGCGATGTGGGCGTCGAACAACAAACCCAGTTGCCAACAACCATATAAATTAAGTTGCAACAATCTTTGAGAAAAAGTGAAGTTGTCAAGTAACTTGTTGAAAGTTAAGCATAGCAAAAGCTTGGGGATGGGCACATGGGAGGATGGAGCAGCTCCAAAAGGCTGCAAGGGGCAGGGGAGCGGTTCCTGGGCTTGGGGTGTGGCTCCCGTAGGTCTTTTTGAGACTTTTTTTGATCGATGCACAAAATTGATGAATGACGCCCAAAAAAAATTGAACGATGCCCAATTTTTTTTATGACACCCAAAAAAGTTTGAGCGACGCCTCAATTTTTTTTTCGAGGCACAAATTGGGACAATGGCTTTGTGTGCATGTCTTTCTTTCATTAAGGGTATTTTCGTTATTTTTACCCCCAAAAAGTACACTGTATCGGTTTTAAAAAATAATAATGGACTTTTGCGGTTATAATTTCACCGTATGGTACCGGTCTGGTTATCACTCAAAAATAGAGATGTTAATCGGGTTGGCCCTAGTCCTACATGGCCAATCCTGTATAATTGTAGCCCTAATAGGGCTAGCCCTGAATTTAATAGGATTATATTTTCTTGACCCTAACCCTTTTTTGTTACAGTTTAACAGGGTTGGCCATCGATTTTACTCTGGTTGACCCTGACCCTAGCCATATATGGTCGACCCTATAGGGTTGTGTGTAAGCCCTGAATTTAATAATGTTAAATTTTCTCGACCCTAACCCTTTTCGGTTACAGTTTAACAAGGTCGGCCCTGCGATCCTCGACCCTTTTAACATCTCTACTAAAAAACGATTGTCGATGATAAAAAAATAATGGAAGCATGAGATAAATAAAGTAGAAGTTTGTGCATATTTTGTAAATCATTTTAGCTATAAAGTTTAATAAAAAGTTGCAATGACTATTTTATCAGAATTGTACGAAAATTGACTCATTTGTGATCTTTGGATTATATTGGATCGAAACATTTAGCATACATATCTAGAAAAAAAATTATTGGAAAAATATATTGTATAACTTTTGAATAATAGTTGAAATTGTTTATATTGTAAATAAATTGGAATTTTCAATTAAATACTAAGCAATATTTTAAGTTAATTTATCTATTGTAACATACAAATTTACACATGGAGTTCAATGTATTTATAATTAAAAATTGTCAATTAATTATCTGCCTATTTGGCAAACTCGACATAAATCCAAAACAATTTGTCCTAAGAACATTTATGAGGGAATATATTAGATCTGGAATAATGGAATAAGTTTCATATTTTTTAGCCATTTTTTAAATATAAATAATCCATTTTATTTTTGTCTGATTTGATGGATGCAAGACTAATTTTTTTACAATATGTTTTAAAAATATTTTAAAAGCATATCACTTTGCCATAATTGTAATGCAAAGCTATATACTTGAAATAAACCTCAAAAACTGATTTATACAAGAAATTCATACACATGTAGGATTTTCGGAGAGGAAATACGGTTTATATGATTTAAACCCTATTTTTTTCTAAATGATTCATGCTCTTAGCTCAGATATGATAAATACAAGTCCATTACAATTTGCATATTTTTTAAATTATCTTTAAAGATTTAAACGGGGAAATAATTGACATTCTCAGTTTATAAGGTCATATACTCGAAATAAAAAGTTTAAAAATTGATTAACAAGAATAATTATGAAATCTAACAAATCTTGAATTCAAATCAGAAACAAATTGATAAAGTAATTACCTCATGGATGTTGACGGTTGATGAATTAGGTTGATCCCCATTTCCTTACGCAATATTTATGATTTTTTAAGTCTAAATTATCTATCGGAGCTATGGAAGGAAACGATATGAGTAATTTAGGAATAATATTTTGATAATAAACTTTAGTGGTTGACAAAAAAACAAAGGATAAATTCAGGCCGGTCCCCTATGATGAATTATAATCGGAAAAGTATATGATATTTGTTTTCAACCGCTAAATTATATTTTTAGGATAAAATGACAAAGATACTATTAATGAACAACAAACGCGCAAACAAAGTCCACGCCCAAAATTGGGCATTGCAAAGTAAAAGTTGTGTATCACAATGGAATATTGAAGTCCCACCGAAATTGGGCATCACAGTGAAAAATCCGTGCATCACAATGGATTGAAGTCCCACCAAAATTGGGCATCACAATAAAAATAACGGGCGTCGCAATGGACAATTGAAGTCCACAATTGAAAATAAAAACACGAGACTGAAGCGATTAAAATATTGGGAAAGGGGACCGGTTCACAATTTTACCTATATTTTTTGTTGTAAGATGTGGTAATTAACTACTTTGTATAATATAAACAAACATATTTCACCCAAAAGTGTGGCTTTGGTAAATGAAAAAGTTTGATTAATTCAACTTAAATTGGATATATAAGTCATTTATCTTAAAGGTGAAATGAATATATATATATATATATATATATATATATATATATATATATATATCAGTAATATAAACAAATTGTATAACTGTCGAATTTCAAATAAAATTTTATAACAATATTATAACAGTAATTTCAAATGTATTTTTTAAGGTCAAGAAACATAGATTTTTGTTGTACTCAAAATATAAAAAATTAAATATTTGTACTCAACTAAGTATAGGGTTTTCTCTTTACCTATACTGATTTAAATAGATAATTATTTTAAAATTGCAGATCTAAAATACTCATCTGTATTTTTTAAACATATCTAAAATGACAGATTTATATTTTAAAATTAAATATATGATAAATATGTTTAAAATTTGAGATATGTGTTTTTTAAAAATGTGAAGAAGTACATTTGACAAAGCGGTTACAATAGGATCTGACAAAGCGGTTACAAAACTGATAAATTAAAACATATAAAATCACAATCTGCATTTGAAAAAAGGTGAAGAAGCAAAACTGATAAATAGTTGGTTATAATTATAATCCTTTTTTATCAATAATTTTTAACACTAAGATTTTTTAAATAATCAAATTATAAAGTTGAATGCTGTGGACTACTGGCAAAATTTTACTTGATATAATTTTTTTTTTTAAAAGCTTACAGATGTGGATAAGCTAAAGTGATTCAATGGGGGTTACATTGGGGAAGTCAGCGTTAATGATGCATTGCGATGCATAATCGTAGACTTTAGCGGTTTGATAATATTATCGTTGACTAAAGCGTTTGAAAATTCTAGCTTAACTGGTACTGCTCACTTCTCCTAACGGAGAGGTCGAGTGTTCAAGTCTCACTAAAGACACCCTGAACTTTACAACTCTCAATAAAGAGGTCGGGTGTTCAAGCCTCTTCAGAGGCACCGTTGTTGTTCAAGTCTTACATAAAGGTCTCATTTAGCTACTCACTTATCTTAACGAAGAGGTCGAGTGTTCAAACCCTACCAGAGGCACCCTGGTACTTAACTGTTCTCAACCGAGAGGTTGGGTATTCAAAGCCTCACCAGATGCACCATTTGTTTGAGCCACACCAAAAGGTATCACATATATATAATTGTAGCTTTCCAAGGCATTAAAATAATAAAAAATTAAGGGTTGAAGTTCGGTCTATATCCCCTCCAACCTTTAAAAAAAAAATTTCACCAAACTATGTTAACCTGAATGTTTCCCTATAGTATTTCCAATCCATTACTAATAAGTACAAATAATTCGGAGAACTTTGGGCCATGTGAAAATAGTGTTATTTTCGCCTTTTTTTTATGTTTGTTTTATGTAATTGAAATGTCATATATAAACTACTAGTGATGCACCCGTGCGTTGCACATATTTTATATGGGTATAAAATTATATAATAAATTAAAGCTGAATAATATGAAATTAATTTTTTTAATATAAACAAAAAATAATAAACAATAAAATTAAAGATAGAAAATCATATAAATTTGAAAAAAATAATAATATACATTTTGGAATACATTTTTATATACAACATTTTTCGTTGAACATGTACAATTATTGTAACTATAAATATCGCATAGTAACTCTAGACAAAGCGACATACAACTGATGATGACCAAAAACATGTTTTCAAATGGAGTCTTATATTAGACAATGACTTACCTTGATTTTTATTTACAGACATTGCGTAAAACACAATCAACAAAAAATGTTTTATCTGAAATTTGAAAGAAATTTTAGGATCAAATGGTATCAGTGGCATTCTTGGAATCAAAAGAGTACCACCATATAAAATTGTCCTTTGAAAGAACTCAACCTTTTAAAACATGGTTTTTCTCAGCTTTATAACAATTAATCGTGTGTTAGTGCATAACTCAAAAGAATAGTTTATATTACGAAACAACATTATTGTAGTTCCAACCTTCAAATTTAACTCACAGTTTGAGATTTCAGAATATGTAATTTAATTTAAATATTCACGAGTATGTATCGTTAAAAACATTAATGTATCTATCAGAATGATACGAAAATTGAGCTCAAATACAATCATCCTTCTAAATTGTTCATTCATGCTATGTAATTAAAAAAATTGCATCATAATTTTTATATGGCTATTTAACTAAAACCAAAAAAAAAAACCAAAAAAAAAAAAAAAAGAGAAAATGTCACTCTAATTTGAACATGACATAAAGTTCTTGATATTCTTACTTATTTGTAATGGACCATCATAAAATGTGTTTTTGTTTGATTTATTGAGTTTTGTCATCTTTTTAATTGTGTAGTGTGCATTCAAATGATCCTCACTAAATCTCAAGCATATATTGAGTTTGCATATTTTCTGCTTCATACATTAAATAAGTTTCATACTGACACCGTGACATAGGCACGTACATAAAACCATATGATAAGTTAAACTAAAACGGATCCAAACTAAAAAAAACAAAAACAAAGTCAGGCCCATGAGTATAGTTTTTATTTGTTCTTTGTTTTAAATATTATAGAATTGTATTTCAAGATCTATTCAAAACAATCGTAAGTATTTTTATTTACCTATTTTTTATTTATAATAATACAAAGTTATTTAGTATTTTTGAATAAATACCATTTTTACGAATTGTTTTCATATATTGATTTGGTTTGTAATTAGTTATATCATAGACTCTTTCTGACTTATGAATAGCTTGCCTAAAAATTTGATTTCTACTTTATTTATGAATAATATTTAATAGTTCTATGGCTTTTGTATGTAATTAGTTATATGCCCTTTATATGATATTTTCAAATTTAATTATCCAAATAAAAAAGTAAACTCAATTGGAATAGTTTTTGTCAGCATCATTAAATGACATTTCCCAAATTCAATTTCCAAAAAAAAAAATACATTTGACATAAACAAAACATAAGTGATTCCATTTTTTGAAACGTGAGTTTTTGCGGGAACTTTCTAAAAATGGTGCACTTCTGTTTTTATATATACTAAAACACAACCGTGCAATGCACGACTCAATATTGATATAAATAAAATAATATAAAATTTTAATCATAACCATATAACCGAATAATTATATGAAAATAATCACAAGTTCAATATGCATATAAAACAAATTATATATATGTTAATTTTTTTAACATATCTTTAAATTAATATCGAAGTGACATGTCATTGACCAAAACGGTTTACTTTGTACAATAACAATTGAAGTTAATCATAAAAAGTTATAATCAAATCACTCGTGCGATGCACAGAGCCTATATTCATATCAATACAATAGTTAAAACTTTAGTACTAATAAAATAGACAAATTATTGCAACAGAAAGATTATGAGTTCGATGTGTAGAATTGAATCTCATAATTTTGTAACATTAAAATTAAAATTATTTTGTTTGGCTCTCATGTAGAATTTAATTAAAAATCTAAATGTATAAGAAAATTAATAGAAAGAAAAAAATTAATTAAAATCAAGAGTCATTAAGTTTAAAAATGTTTTACCTTTGGAGGAAAAAAAATCAATTTATGGAATAAAAATATTAATAATTTCAGTTCAATTAAAATTCTAATATTCTTTCTTGATATAAACAACAAAATTTACATTGAAGCCCACAATTCCAATTTCAAACAATGGAAATGATGTTCTTTTTCTCTCATTTTCTATTCTGAAGTCTCAACAAAATTTAAATTTACTGATATGTTCCTCGTATTAAAAAATGATATTAAAATATATACAAATATATCTATATAAATAAAACTTACATTAATGTTAAAAAAATTGATAGCACATATAATATCAGACAAAGGGCAATTCGTTTGTGATATAACATGTTTTGCCACAAAACCTTCAAAACTACACTTTTCAAAATTGATAATTTTTGTAAAAAAATTCAAGTTTTATGGTTCAATTTAAAAATCAGATATAAAGAAAAATGGAATAAAAATTGTATATAACCAAGAAAAATAAATGTAAAAGACGGGTCAAGAAAAATGAACCAAAAATTCAAACGATCGATGGATAGACATCGAAAATTTTGGTTTAAACCGTGTTATGGATAACTTTTGGACCGCGACCCGGTATACACCCATAAGACCACTTTGTTTCCTCAGTCGTTTATTACTTTTAATTCGTGATTTAGTTCACTAACAAACAAATTCGATCCAAATGTTAATTAATTTCATCATCAATACTTTTTTTAGATCTAAATTTTTTAACATGTATATATCACTAAAAAATCAGAAATTATCGAGTTTCCATTTTTTTACATGTAGCTAGCTGTCTCAAAAAAAATGGTCCTATCTCGATTTATAGATTTTTTTTTTACAATAATAACTTTGGTTATGATGAAATGGAGAAAAAATGTCAGATCTAGGTAATCTTATAAATTGATTATCAGATATGTGAATTAGTTTTACTTCAAAGTGCATGTATATGATTTAGTCTCAAAATCGTTGTTTTATTCAATCTTTATTTTTCCTAGCCTGGATATTGATGCAAAGAGATTGATAAAAAAAAACTTGGTTTTATTATCTCCGATGTTTCTACTATGCATATTTTTCTTAATATATTACATAAGAATGTGAAGAGGTTTTAGAATCATTTATTCAATCAACCATAATAGTGACATTTTTTATTTTCAATTTCCAATGCAAAAAGTGGTTTATATACAAATAAAAAGTGTTTCTAAATTTAGAAAATCAGTTTTGGCGGGAACTTTCCATAATATGCTCCTCTCTTTATATATCTATGTATATATATATATGTTGTCGCAATAGTATTTTTCATTTTTTGTTTGTATTTTTTAATTGAATATTCATATAAAAATTAATGTAGAAAATGTTTTTTTTTCGCATTTTTTAATTACGTGGTATCAATGAACATTTCAAATGGAAGACCATATTTGAACTCAGATTCTCTGTGTCATTCTGTTGAATCTTGCTTAAATTAAATTTGCTTAAAATCATTATACTTTTATTTAGTAAGAACTTATAATTTGTTTGGTTAGAATAATTGGTCAACTTGCAGTAAAATAGTGTTAGCTACTTAGAAGCAACTGACCCTCGTTTTTAAGTGTCAGCTTCCTTACCTTCTTTGTTTATACATTTTTTTGTTACTGACACTTACTTGTTTTGTGCTATGATAGATTTTATTACTCTTTATCTCTCACACATGATCCCTATGATCTTGTAAGAAGATACTTCCGAATTTGTGGCACATTTCAAATTCAAAAGTGTTTCTAACGGGCTGCACTTCAAGTTCATTTATAAATACCCTCAGGAACCTCTTAAAGAAAAAAACTGAAGCATTCATTCTCTCAATAGCAAAATATTCACTTGAAGTGCCTCAGCCTTAAAACTTTAACTAGATAGTTCTCATTGTTTTTTTTCTAGTTACTGTTTTGACAATCATTGTCATGATATTCCTTATTTCTTTCATATTCTTTAAGGAATCAGTCTGATTGTCTCACGAGTGTGATTGTTTCTAATCATACTCCATAAACACCGGTCTTTGTTGTACACTGATCCATTAGAGATCATTTAGATTTTTAATAATATTAGTGCACTTCAAAAATCTAAGTTTGACCAACTTGGTAGTGGACGTAGCAGTTCTTACTGTGAACCACTTCAACTCGTTTGTCAATTATTTTATCAGTTCTTACAAACTGCTCTAACACTTAAGAAGTCTTAATATACTTAAGTGTCAGTCAGTTCTTTACATAAATTGTTTACTTATTTGTTTTGATAAATTGTTCTTCAGCACTTTCCTTGTATCTTGTGATCTACTTTTGAAAACACTTAATTGTGTCAGCCAGCTGACAATCAATTTCTTTTCAGCCTACAATGTCAGCCTATTTCAAAACATCAGCCAGCTGACAGCCTGACACTATATCAGCTGACTGACATAATTACATATTTTCGCTGCAACTTTTAAAGGTTTTTCAAATCTGCCCTCAAAGTTTTAAAAGACTATTCACCCCCTAGCCTTATCAGTTGCCAACTGGACTTACAATTGGTATCAGAGCTTGACTTTTTGAAAAATTATTATTTTCCAAGTTTAACAGCTTGAAAGCTCGACCATGGCAACTACAAAAGTTTTTTAATCAAACAATGTTACTCAAGTTCAATAAAGATCACTTTGACATTTGGAAAGAAAGAATTGCAAGATATATGAACAATATTGATAAACGATTGATGGAATGTGTAAGATATGGTCCTATGCAACCTATGAAAATCAATACTAAAGTTGGTAAATCTTCTACTGCAGATGATGACACCATAAATCCTCTTGCTCCTACTATTGAAGAATACGTCCTCAAGTCTCAATCAAAATGGACTGAGGAAGATAAAATTACTGATGGACTGGATGCTAGAGCTGTTCACATTCTATCAAGTGCCGTTCCAGATGAAAAATATAAACAAATTTACGACTGTGTTACTGCCAAAGAAATATGGGATGCTCTCGTGGAATACGTTGAAGGAGATCAAAACACTAAGGACAACAAACTTTATGATTGCATACAGGAGTTTGATGCATTCAAAAAGGATCCAAAACAATCATTGAAGAATGCTTACGATAGATTTCTCGAGGTAAGTAATAGATGTTCTTCCCTTAGTAAAGTTTATAGCATGAAAGATTTAAATATGCGTTTTCTTAGTAGCTTGGGAAACAGATGACATGTTAAGGTCACTACCATAAAGGAAGCAAGAGATTTGAACAAAACTCATATACGTAGTCTTGTTGCAAGTCTATAAATTTATGAAAAGGAAGTTCTCAAAACTCAAGAAATTAAAAAAAATTTAAAGGTATCTCTCTACAAGCTCAAGAAGAGATACCAAAAACTTCTACATCTCTGTCAGATGATGACTTTGATGAAGATGAATTTGCAGCCTTTGCTAGGCAATTTTGAAAGTTTAAATCTTTCAAAAAGAACTTCCAAAAACCTTCTACAAACTTTCAAAAATCTTCCTCAAATATTCAAAAACCTTCCTCAAGTTTTCAAAAACCTTCTTCTTCAAACTTTCAAAAGCCTTACTTCAAAAGCAATGAAGATAAGGATGAAAAAGAAAAATTGTTGTGCTTCAATTGCAGAAAACTTGGTCATTTTGCTTCAAACTGTCCTTCTACCAAAAATGAATATTACAAAAGAGCTCCAAGAAATTTTGAAAAACAAAAGGGTTTAGTTGCTGAAGATTAAAATCTTGCAACATGGATTGAGACAGATTCTGAAGATGAATCAGCTGATTTTGTGCAAGAAGCAAACCTTTGTCTTGTTGCAGAATCAGCTGTATATGATTCAGAAAATGATTTCCCTAGTCCAAATTATTCAAATGAGTCTGACAATGAGCCCCCAAGCTCACCTATCAAAAACCCCAAGCTGACAAAGGTCGTCAAACATGATCAGTTTGTGGTTAAGAAAATAGGAAATGGTTTTTATGGACAATGGATCATGAGTCAACCAGAAAGAAATGTCAGGACAACTTCTCCAAGGACTGCTGACATTAAAACAAGCAATATGACAAAAAGGCAGGAGGTGAAGGCTACTGACATAAGTGCTGATGATCTACTGGAACAAATGCAAGAAATATAAGCTGAACAATGACAGTTGTCAGCCTTCTGTTCATAATTCTCATAAAATGTCTGCAGCCACAACTAGGGGTGAGCAGAAGTTTTCCGGAACCGGACCGGACCAATGGAACCGGACCAGACCAGTCAAAAATGGACCGGACCAATACTTTGGATTGGTCCTGGATCTGAATTTTTACAGAACCGGACAATTGGGTCGGTCCGCGGTTCCAAAAACCAAAAACGCAGAACCGGACCGAACCGGACCAATGTGTATTTATTATTATTTTATTATATATAATACTAATATAGTATACTTAATATATATATATATATATATATATATATATATATATATATATATATATATATATATATATATATATTGATAAGAAGATAATAAATGAGATACAACTTACAACCTAAAGAAAATATATAATAATTTGATTCAATATTCAACCAAGTTTCCTTATTTGATTAAAGAGAAAATAGGAGGGAAAACATTGTTCTTCCCTATTAATTAATTTCCTGTCTTTTTTTGTGATTCTAAACATTATTAGTTTGAAGGATTGTTACCTGTAAATTAATTGAATTAACCATAAGGGGATCAGAGAGGAAGATGACTTGCAATAAATTTCCTTACAACTTTCTTTTTCGTTTCTCTTTATTAATTTGGAAGTAATGATTTTTACCTTTAGTTTATTTTCACAAGAGCAACGAACCCAACAAAACGTTGTATGAAAGAAGAACATGATTTGATTATGGATCATTGTTTTTTAGAAAATCTAATTTCCTCTTGATCAAAGAAACGCATCGTATTGGTCCGGTCCTGGTTCTCGTACGTCTTCAATTGGTTCTGGACCGGACCAATGTATTGGTTCTCAGACATATTGGGTTGGTCCTAGTTCTATATTTTTTAAGAACTGAACTATTGGACTGGTCCTGGTTCTCTCAGTTTTTCCAAAAAAATGGACCGGACCGGACCAAGCTCACCCCTAGCCACAACAGCTGATAAGTGTCAACAAACTGACATATATCAGCCAACTGAAAAAAGAGGAGGAATTAGAAGGAAGACAACTGACAAGTTTAAGTCAATCAATTTTGTTGCTGCTAAGACTTCTAAGCTAAGTCAAAATGAATCAATGAATTCACCTCTAATGACTGATAAACCTGGTTATCACAAATGCAAAGTTTGTTATACTTTTGGTCATCAGTCTCATGAATGTATGTTTAGATTTAAACCTACTAACCAAGTCAAAATGTCGAAATTCAGGCAAGTATGGCTACCCAAGAAAACTAACCCTTTGGACCCAAAGATATAAAGGGTACTATGATTTAAATATTCATATTTCATCTATACTTAATGGCAGATGATCAACCAATTGACATATGGATATTATACAGTGGATGTTCTAGACACATGACTGGGTCTGCTGAACTCCTTACTGACATTATCTCAGCAAAAGGACCTTCAGTCATTTTTGGAGACAACTCAAAAAGAAAAACAGTAGGCTATGGATCCTGATAGGAGCACAATTGTGTGATATTATTAGTCAACTTTGTGATTAATTATTGAGTAAATATTACACTTTTGGTTGTTTTGTGCTTGTTAATGATTGTAGGTGTGAAGGGAGCTGACAAAAGAGGGAAACTAAGGAAAAAGTGTTGGATTGCAAGAAAATGAAATTCTGTGGTGTCACGTGGGCATGTGCTGTTTAAATTCCGGAATTGAAGCTGATGTCAATTTGCTGAAGGATTGTCCAGCACATTTTCTGGACAGTTAGAGAGCTATTTCCTCTTCCTAACTTATTTCTTTGTTAAAGGAAAACTGCTTGGGTAGTTATTTAGTAGTTTAGGGGAGTTAATGGTAGTTTTATTGATAGAAAAAACTGCCAAGAAGTGGCCTTAGTGGGGAAAAGGAGGTCATATTTAGGCTGTAACTTGGCAGGCTCGGGCAGAATTTTTGGGGGAGGAAAAGTCATACATATTGTTGGAGAGAAAGTGGAGAAAAGAGTTGTACTGTTTCTTTAGTTCATCAACACTTGCTGGAAATAGTTTAGTCTTGGAATTTGTAAGTTAATTTAATTATGCTTAGTAGCTAAATACTTTCTTTCAGTCAATGAACAAATAAGTCTCCAACATTTTACTTCTGTGAGATCTAATAGAATTAATTCTTGTTTCGTTACAAATATTTGTTCGTTCTCCATTTAGCACGTTGTAAGATTATTGTGTTTAATTGATGTTTGTGGCCAGAATATTAATTAACATAATAGTCTACGGCTAGTTAACACTGTTGATCCGTAATTGTCCTCAGTTTTAACAAAGTGGCGAGTAATACACTTTTTAGGCATCACAAGCATAATCGGACCGTATTACGGGAACAAATAATCTTAGTTACATGTTATTGCTTCAATATGCATGGCTTTGAATCGGGTCTCTCTCTTCTTAATGCAACCGAGATTATTAAATCTTACGAGCGTCTCGAAGGTTGTAATTCGGTTAGACGATAGTTAACGAGCTTCTCTTGATTATCAACACGGTAAGGAGAGATTGAGTGTTAGGCGTTTGTCGATACTTATAACCGTTTTATTTGTGATTTAATAAGACATTTTTGCATCTATGATCAGAAGTAAAATGTGAGATGATAATTAGTTCATTGGCTGGACTTTACTTAATTGAATTTAGTCAAGTTTTTAATCTGTTAGCTTAATTAAAATCTTTAATTTTCAGTTAATTAGTTGTTAGTCTATTCTTAGTTAATTAAAAATATAAATTCGTATGCATTATTTACTTAGTAAAATTCTAAAAAGGAATAAGTACAACGTTCCCTGTGGATACGATCCCGACTTACCTTATACTCGTTATTAGGGAAGTAGGTGAATTAATTTTGACGATTTGACACACGTCAGATCCATTATCGGAGGATCTGTAAAAATTGAAAATGTCTCATTGGTACAAGGTCTGAAACGTAATCTCCTAAGTATTTCACAATTCTGTGACAAAGTTATGAATTGCACTTTCTCTACTACTCACTGCTTTATCAAGAACAACATCACAAATGAAGTTTTACTTACAGGTTCTAGAAAGAGAAATGCATTTGCTATTGATTTACTTGCTTTAAATAATAGTAGTCAAATATGTTTGGTAGCAAATAATACTTCAAAAACTTCATGGCTTTGGCACAAAAGACTTTCACATTTACATTTTAAATATCTTTCTAAACTTTCAAAAAGAGACTTAGTGAATGGTCTGTCATCAATAAATTTTCCTACTGACAAAAATGTAAAGCATGTATTTTAGGAAAAATAACAAAAGTTTCTTTAAAACCCAAACCATGCCTTTCAACCAAAAGAATTCTTGAACTACTTCATATGGATTTGTTTGGTCCTATTACAACTGTAAGTTTAGGTGAAAACATATATACTCTGGTGGTTGTAGATGATTACTCAAGATACACATGGGTTAAAATGATGCAATCCAAGGATGAAACTTATGGTATTTTCACTACCTTGTTCAGAAATCTTCAAACTCAAAAAGAGTGTGAAATTATAAGTGTAAGATCAGACAATGGTACAGAATTCAAAAACCTTGGCATGGATACATACTGTAATGATCATGGTATTGATCATAATTTCTCAGTAGTTAGAAAACCTCAGCAAAATGGTGTAGCTGAAAGAAAGAACAGGACATTAATTGAAGCAGGAAAAACAATGCTTGCAGAAGCAAAGCTGCCAAAGTATTTTTGGGCAGAAGCTGTCAACACAACTTGTTTCACTCAAAACAAATCTCTCATCAACAAGTTCCATGAAAAGACCCCATATGAATTATGGAGAGGTAGAACACCCAACATTGCCTATTTTAAAATTTTTGGGTGCAAGTGCTACATTCACTACAATGGCAATGACCACAAAGGTAAATTTGATGAAAAAACTTATGAATGTATCTTTGTTGGCTATGCTAAACATAGTAGAGCCTATAGAGTTTATAATAGAAAATCTCAAATAATTGTTGAATCTATGCATGTTACATTTGATGAATTTAGTTTACTTGAGTCTGCTGAGACTCCTGATGTTACTGATAATTTTGAGATTTTTGAGACAAGAAACAATGGTAGCTCAACTCAAAATAATCCTTCATCTTCCATTTCTCCAGTTGATATCTTAGATACTAAAAATGAACTTCAGCAGGCTGACAACACTCAGCCAGCTGACAATCTAAATCATTTATCATCCTGTCATAGCTAACCAGTTAGCTGACACATATCCTACTGAAACTCTTCAGTCAGCTGACACTCCATCATCCTCACCTTTGCAAATTGACAATCTCTCTCCTTTCCCCTCAAACACTGAACCTCTCCCAGATCTTCCTAGGGAAATCAGAGAAGCTAAACATCATCCAGTTTCAAACATCATTGGTGATCCATTTCCTGGTCTAAGAACAAGAAGCAGTTCTAGAAATGAAACTCTTGACTCACATGCTTTTGTCTCCTCCATTGAACCCAAAAAGATTGATGAAGCTCTGGAGGATCCCCAATGGATTGAGGCCATGCAAGAGAACTAAATCAGTTTAAAAGATGTCAAGTTTGGCAACTTGTTCCAAGACCATCAGATCAACAAGTCATTGGAACTAAATGGGTGTTTAGGAACAAGTTGGATGAAGATGGAAATGTCACTAGAAACAAAGCAAGGTTGGTAGCCCAAGGCTATAAGGAGGATGGCATTGACTATGATTAAACATTTGCTCCTATTACTAGGCTAGAAGCTATCAGATTATTCCTTCCTTATGCAACTTTCAAAGACTTCAAAGTCTATCAAATGGATGTGAAAAGTGCATTTCTAAATGGTGATCTACAAGAGCAAGTCTTTGTTGAACAGCCTCCTAGATTTCTTGATATAAAAAAGAAGGACCATGTGTACAAGCTAAGAAAGGCTCTCTATGGTCTCAAACAGGCTCCAAGAGCAAGGTATAAAACTTTATCCAAATTTTTCATGGAAAAAAGATTTCAGAAAGGTAAAATTGATACTACTCTTTTCTCCATAAAGCACAAAGATAATATCTTACTAGTTCAAATTTATGTTGCTGATATTATTTTTGGCTCTACTAATGATGTTTTGTGTAAAAGATTTGAAAATCTTATGAATGGAAAATTTGAGATGAGCATGATGGGAGAACTTACATACTTCCTAGGTTTGCAAATCAAGCAAACTGAATAATGAACTTTTATCCATCAATCAAAATACACAAAAAAACTGATCAAGAAATATAACTTACAAGAAACAAATTCAGTAGGCACTCCAATGGGAGTTGAATGTCATTTGGTCACTAATGAAAAAGGTAAACCTGTAAACACAACCAAGTATAGAGGTATAGTTGGATCTCTCTTATATTTAACTGCTAGTAGACCAAACATTACGTTTAATGTATGTATATGTGCTCGTTTTCAAGCAAATCCTAAAGAATCTCACATGATTTCTACAAAAAGAACTATCAGATACTTGATTGATACTGAAAAATTTGGTATTTGGTATCCAAGAGACTCTTCTTTTAATTTAATTGGATATTCAGATGCTGACCTTGCAGCTTGTAGAGTAAACAGAAAAAGCACAAGTGGAACATGTCAGTGTCTTGACAACAGGCTGATATCTTGGGCATGCAAAAAACAGGCATCAGTCTCCACCTCTACTACAGAAGTTGAATACATTGCTGCGGGTAGTTGCTATTCATAAATTCTTTGGATGAAACAACAACTATTGAACTATGAAATGCAAATGGGAACATGTCCTATTTATTGTGATAATATCTCTATTATTTCTGTTTCAAAAAATCCAATTATGCATTCTAAAACCAAGCATATAGACATAAGATATCACTTCCTAAAAGATCATG
This sequence comes from Codonopsis lanceolata, assembly GCA_013146195.2. Lineage (NCBI taxonomy): Eukaryota > Viridiplantae > Streptophyta > Magnoliopsida > Asterales > Campanulaceae > Codonopsis > Codonopsis lanceolata. Next base: position 61,957,086 of record CM028377.1, on the reverse strand, counting down.
TTGAAAAAGGTAATGTTCAGCTAAATTATGTTCCTACAAAATTTCAATTAGCTGACATATTTACAAAAGCTCTAAAATCTGATAGATTTGAATTTCTTAGAGGAGAATTGGTAATGCTTATAATGTCATTGAAAGATATTCTGTATTTCTAACCATTGCAGGTAATAGATCAGCTGACAAAGAAAATCAGTGATGATTTTTTTAAGGTTGTCAGTCAGCTCTCATTAGCTGACAAATTCCATCAGTTAACCTCAGAAGCTGACAACCACATATGCCTATTTATATAATTGTTTGGGATTCAACTTCTAGATAATTCTTCAACTGACACTCATCAACTGACAAAAGGCTAACAACTGACACATCTTAGTTATATCTTAGTTGACAAACAGATGACAAAACAGTGACTGACCTTATAGTTACTATTCAGGTAGCTTCTAATCCATAATCAAAGCTGATCGTATCTCAGCTACGATTTCTATCAAATTCAAATATTTATAAATTCCTTCATTTATTTCCCGCCTTTTTATTCCTTCTTGGAACTCGTAAAGCTTCCTTGAGAAGCCAAAACGACTTCCCTACTATCTTATAGTTACACTGGCAGTTGAAGTGACATGGTTACACAAAAACGGCTCATCATAATTACAATTGTCTCCTTTCATAAATCACCTTTTTATCTGAAAAACCAAAATTTTGTGTACTTACTCACTACACGCCATATTTTCACTTTTAAAACTCACTCACAAAACTTTTCATAAGTACCCGTACTTACAAGCCCCTCATATATATATATATATATATATATATTCCCATATATATTCCCAACATAATAGTATCCTCTCTTCAACCTTCTTCACCAACTCTTCTTTTCCAATCTTTCTTCTTCAAAACCCTATCCCCAAATCTGCTAGTATCTCTTTCTCTATCAGCTTGCTTCTTCTCTCTCTTTTCTAACTCTAAATCTATTTTTTTTAATATTTCAGATAAAATGGTGAACAATACCGCTCTGGGATGCATTCTAGATGTTCTTTAACTTAGCTCCGAACCTCTAGGGCTCGAACTACTACATCTACTGACTGCTACTTGCCTGACTCCCCTTCTCACTTTCAACATTGAGAATTATAGCTGCCAGTTAACGGAGGAGTTCTTCATGTCCATGGCTAAAAGTTCCTCTGACCCCTTCTCTCTTATTGGGTCTATCAGAGGGGTGCCCATTGTTTTTGACTCAGAGACCATTACAACGGCCTTTTCAAATCTCTCAGATGATGGGTCAACCATCTACACCATCCCAGAAGAAATGTAGCAAGCTGGATGGATTTCTATGAGAGGAGAAGTTCCAGTTGAGCTTGCCTTTGACAGGCACAAGAACCGGTTTGCTCCCCTTTACTACGCCCTAGCCACTGTCTTGGATAAATGTCTCCTTATCAAGTTCGATGGACACGACAAGATTACTGAGCCTCAGCTGTTCCTTATGGAAGGCATTGTAGAAAATTTCGAAATCAACTGGGGTGTTGTCCTTGTGGAATGTGTGAAGACAAACATAGCCAAATACAAAGACAACATGGCTACTAGAAATCCAAGGCTTAACCATCATCTCATTATCAACCATTTTCTTCTATCCCTTCCTGCTCTTCAACATCGTCTACTTGCCATTGGGGATATGGAACAAGTAAGAATCAAAAAGTATATGGCTGCAGATGCCAAGCGAGCAAATGTTTCCAGCCGCCTCTACCAGTCAACCAGCTGAACGTGATCAGTCAGCTGATGTGCAGCCAACTGACAACATTCCCTCTATTCCTATGCCCAGAAGAACTAGAATAAGAAGACTGATTACAATTGCTGATTCAGCTGAAGATGATCCTACTCAAGTTGCACACTCTCCCTCTTTGCCTCCTCGATTGAAAAGACAAATAAGAAATCCTGATCTCAATCCAAGTAATTTTGTTCCATTCTCTCCTGCTCCAGAAATTCGTATTACTGATCCTGCATCCATCTTTCCTCCCTCAAATCCTCGTTCACCAAACACAGCTCCTATCAAATTATTCCCTCCTATTCGCAATCCCACCTTTTATCCTAGACACTCATATTACCAAGCAAACCCCATTCCTATTTCTCCAAATTGGGTCTTTCTCATTGACCACTTACGATACTTTGTCCAATTCCTTCTCTCTTTTCATGTAGAGAAGAAAGATGAAAAACCTCCTATTAATCCTATCAAATATATTGATCACAATATCAAGAGGAGACCCTATGTTCTGTACCCAGCAACCCCAAATCTGACTAAAGAAGATCTCGTTGCAAATTATGGCAAGTACTTTGATCCTTTCCCTCTACTCTGGAATCTGTTTTATCTCTCAAACGACCATTTTGTTCAAGATGAGCTCATATTTTTGGCATGGACTATCTACAACAAAGTGCATCAGCTACCTGCACTACACCATGATGACCCATATCTTGTTAGGAGGGCTGCACTGCCTGAAGATGACATGCTGCATCAGGATTGGGAACAGCCGTCAGTTGACCCAACCAAACTGACAAGAATTCATAGAGCAGCCAACAAATATGTACAGGATGCTTTAAAAACTCTGCAAATTTGGCTTATATTGAACTTCACAGAAAGATGGCCTCCATGCAAGGAGGAGCTTCTGTCTCTACAGCTTTCCCAAATGTATTCTCTAGTGATCCTACTCCCTTAATCTCTGATCCTATCCCTTCAGCTCTCACCTTGGTACCTCCTCCTACTGTCTCTTATATTGGCTCTTCAACTATTTTACCTCCTCCTGCACCATCTGTTGATCCTCCTACTACTCCAGTTGAACCCTTACCCACTTTGACATCTACCCTGACACCTATTCCAATACATATTTTTGTTTCAACTGCTGCAGCCTCCTCATCAGTCATTCCAGTTCATGCCTCTATTCATGTACCAACTCATGTGTCAGCCACTCCTGTTCCTCCAACTGATCCACCAACTGATGTTGCACCTTCTTCAATTCCAGCTGATATTGTGGTTCCTTCTCTTCAGCTTCATACTACTATGATTGATCAGCCTGCTCATCCACCTACAGTTTCTCCTCAGTTCCTTATGCCTGATTTATCACTTCACTATACTATTCCCATGTCTGTCAGTCTTCTCAATTCACACAAGGAAGCTCTGATTGATCACATTTCAGCTGATGAATCTGACCATCAGTCAGTTGAAGAAACTGTTGAAGATTCCTCAATGGCCTCCTCATTCAGCTCTTCCAAATCGACATCTATTGATGAGTCTCTTCTCACTCCATCTCAATTGGTCTTCAAAAAGGCAAGGAAGCAACATGCCATTATGTGGGTGCCCCGGGATGTGCCCGTGCCCCGCGCACCCTTTTCTAGGGGTGCGCGGCGTGCGGAACGGACATCACGCTTTCCATTCCACCCTCCCTTGTCTAAAGGAAAACGAAATTAAAAATGCGGAAAGGATGTTGTCAAGAAGCGCGTGGAATACGCCTCGGTCACCTTAGTGATTTTTGGTCCAATATGAGAGCTTTGGGTTTTTCTATATCTCACTTTCCCTTGTTTAGGGGAAAATAAGATACAGAAAATGCATCACCATTTTCTTTCCCATCGTCCCTTGTCTTGGGGAAAACGGAAAAGTGCAAGAAAGGATGTTGCGGGCCTCACTGTGATCCAAAATGTTTTGACAGAGTCACCATCTTTATTTTAAGGAGAAAACAAAGAAAAAACCAAAATAAAACCAGAGATTGCAAAAAATGGGTTCGGAGGCTAAGTTACGAGTTGGGAAGGTGTTAGGCACTCAACTCGCCCTTTCGGTCTCAAAACAGTTTTTGGCTAAAGTATGCTTTTTGTTATATTTTTCTAGCAAATAAATAAAGCATTAAAAAACAAATATATTCATGTCTACATTATTTACGGACTTGCAGCCGCCTCCTTTCAATAATTTACAAATACATTTGAAAATATTTGGCCATAATAATAGCTCTTTTTAATGATATTTTCTAAATAAATCCGGGCAGCATAACAGCTTATATTTTTACATTGGGCCGGATGGAAAATATCTTTTTTTATAAATAAACTCTTAAAGGCTCACCTTTAAGAGCGTTGGTGTGCTCGCTCTGTCCTTCCGGGAGAGATAGTCTTTTTGCTGCTGCTGCTGCTGCGGTTCGGGTAGGGTGAATGCTTCCGAAGGTTGCTTCTGGGCACCGTCAAATGGGCGAGCAACTGCTTGCGTTTTTGCTGCTGCTTGCTTGCTGCTGGCGGAAATCGGGCAGAGCAACTACTTGCTTCTAGCGGATTTGGCTTTTTTACTCGGGCAGGGCAACTGCTCTTTTTGAAATTTTTGGACCGGGGGAATAGGGTGGAAACCTAGCTAGGGGGCTAAGGCTCACTTTAACCAGTTAGTTTTGTATTTGAGGAGATTTGGCAGAGCTTCGAGGCTTTATAGGAAGGGGAACTCATTATTCTCACGATCGCTCACTACGTAAAATAAACGCACAGAGTTTTCACTCTTTGTGACTGTGTGTCTGGTGTGTGAGTGTCCAAAAGCCGGGGCCTTCTATTTATAGGCCGAAGGAGGGACACCGCTGGGATTTCTGATTTTCATCTTGTGCTTCACCAACTTGTACCGCATTCTTGAAGGCTTGTGCAATGCGTTAAGTCGGAGTACATTGTAGCAGCTCTGGGCGCTGAACCCAAAGGATCTGGGCACCGCGCCCAGAGGGGAATGTGGCAGCACCAAGCTTCATTCTTTGCCTCCTTTTTGGACACTCTGGCCCCTGCATTTTACTGTTTTATGCATCCTGCTTTGTCTTTTGCATTTTTAACCCTGTAACTTGACATTCGTTAAGTTTTAACAGGTCTTGATATCGCATGTCAATGTTACATACCAGGGGTACAAAATTGGGGTGTCTACACATTATCACTCAGGCCCTTCAGCAACCAACTGGCAGAAAGACTATCTTTCTTGATGAGTCTCCTGAGTCAGAACCAGAACCTACATCACATGTACCTGCCTATCAAATGTCTACTTTCTTTCCACATGACCCAGAGGATGAAAAAATTCAAGCTTTTCAGCTTTTCTTAGATGCTCCAGGACCTTCTCACTCACCTGTTACTAAGCCTGCAGATCCTTCTCCACCTACTACACTTTCTGATTCTGTAAAGCTGGACTTGCTCTACATTCATCATCTACAAATGAAATCAACCTACAAGCATCACACCAATCAGTTTGCCACTCTCCAACAAGTTGCATCCATTCTTCCAAAGCTTGTGCAGATCATCACACCTGATGTTCAAACTGCTATTGCTGCTGGTGCACCTCGTGAGCCCCATATGGATGATTGGAGGTCCATCCTTCTTTATCAAAAGAAATGGGCTAACAGGACTTTCAATGCTGAAGCTGCCATGCTTCAAACCATTCAGGAGGAGAAGAAACAGAGAGCTCGAGCTGATGCATTTCTTGCTGAGAACAAAATTCTTAGACAAAGATTGAGTCTCAAACCATCTCAGTCAGTTAATGAAGAGACTGAAGCTGACAAGGAACCAGATGATGTTGGTCCATCATCTGCTGCTCAAGCTAATAAGACTGCTGAAAGATCCACATCAGCAAACAACTGATCAAACTCTCTCAAACTTTTAAACTCTTTTAAGATACTGGTTTTACTTGTAGTAGACAATTATCTACCTTATGGTTTTTAATTTCTCCAGCTTAAAATTATCGCTTATCTACTTGGCTCACTAACATCTATTTTGCAGGGTTATAAGTTCTGTATATTGCTCTTTGATTTAAAGTGAATGGTTTTAAGCAAATAGGAGGAGATTGTTGAATCTTGCTTAAAGTAAATTTGCTTAAAATCATTATACTTTTATTTAGTAAGAACTTATAATTTATTTGGTTAGAATAATTGGTCAGCTTGCAGTAAAATAGTGTCAGCTACTTAGAAGTAGCTGACCCTCATTTTAAGTGCCAGCTTCCTTATTTTCTTTGTTTAAACATTTCTTGTTACTGACACTTACTTGTTTTGTGCTACGATAGATTTTACTGCTATTTATCTCTCACACAGGATCCCTATGATCTTGTAAGAAGATACTTCGGAATTTGTGGCACATTTTAAATTTAAAAGTGTTTCTAACGAGCTGCACTTCAAGTTCATCTATAAATACCCTCAGGAACCTCTTAAAGAAAAAAACTGAAGCATTCATTCTCTCAATAGCAGAATACTCACTTGAAGTGCCTCAGCCTTAAAACTTTAGCTAGATAGTTCTCATTGTTATTTCTTTTCTAGTTACTGTTTTGACAATCACTGTCTTGCTATTCCTTACTTCTTTCATATTCTTCAAGAAATCAGTCTGATTGTCTCACGAGTGTGATTGTTTCCAATCATACCCCATAAACATCGGTCTTTGTTGTGCACTGATCCATTAGAGATCATTTCGATTTTTAATAATATTAGTGCACTTCAAAAATCCAAGTTTGACCAACTTGGTAGTGAACGTAGCAGTTCTTACTGTGAACCACTTCAACTCATTTGTCAGTTATTTTATTACAAACTGCTATAACACTTAAGAAGTCTTAACCTACTTAAGTGTCAGCCAGTTCTTTACATAAATTATTTACTTATTTGTTTTGATAAATTGTTCTTCAACACTTTCCTTGTATCTTGTGATCTAGTTTTGAAAGCACTTAATTGTGTCAGCCAGCTGACAATCAATTTCTTTTCAGCCTACAACGTCAGCCTATTTCAAAACATCAGTCAGCTGACATTATATCAGCTAACTGACATAATTACATATTTCCTCAGCAACTTTTAAAGGGTTTTCAAATCTACCCTCGAAATTTTAAAAGGCTATTCACTCCCCCTCCAGCCTTATCAGTTGCTAACGGGACTTACACATTCTGATGGAAACGTTGATCTTTTGAACAATATACATACTCCAGAATTTTTTAATGCAATTACATGTTTTGGAATCTCATATTATGAGTTGAATTTGAAGGTTAGAACTTTAGTAATGTTGCTTCGTAACATAGACCATTCCCTTGAGTTATGCAATGACACGAGATTATTTGATACAAGGCTGAGAAGCCATGTTTTCAAAGGTCAAGTTCTTTTTCAGATGGAATTCTGGTGGTACTGTAATGATTCTAAGAATGACACTGCCATCTGATCATAGAATTTCTTTCAAATTGCGCAATGTCTATAAATAAATGTCATGGTCAATCATTGTCTATCGTAGGACAATCTTTAAAAAAAAACATGTTTTTAGTTATGGTTAGTATGTCACTTTATCTAGAGTTCCTAATCTTAAAGGCTTTCGAATTTTGTTATGTGATAGTGATAGTCGTAATAGTCGGGTGTTCAAGCGTCTTCAGAGGCACCGTTGTTGTTCAAGCCTTACCCAAAGGCCTCATTTAGCTACTCACTTATCTTAACGGAGAGGTCAAGTGTTCAAACCCTACCAAAGGCACCCTGGTACTTAACTACTCTCAACTGAAAGGTCGGGTGTTTAAAGTCTCACCAGAGGCACCATTTTGTTCGAGACACACCAAATGCATCATATATATATATATATATAATTGTAGCCTTTCAAGGCATTAAAATAATAAAATTTAAGGGTTGGGATTCAGTCTATGTCCCCTCCAACCCTTAAAAAAAATTGTGGTTTTCTTTAATTTTACTGTTTATTAATTTATTAATTATTTTTTTCATATTGAAGTTTTTAATTGTATATAATTTAACTTTAATTGAGTATATAATTTTACACTCGTGTACAAACCGTGCAATATACGGGTGCCTCACTAGTTATAGTTGAAAACCAAATAGGTATATGGAAAGCCATATCCCATATTGTGAAGATAACGTGTTATAGAACACTTTATGGGAATGCAATCTTGTATTCCAAGGTGCATCATAGTGGTGTCGCATTGAGCGTTTTCAAGGCGCACTTTGCACTTCGAGTCAGGTTGACGGTTCCACGCGAGTAGTCAAGTGCGGCGTGTGAGTTCGGTCCCCAATTGGTGCAACCGGTCAGGAAAGGATCCAATAAGTGTGAGCCTATAACGCAACTGGCGGCCGGGAGCGGTTATAGCATATGTGATCCAGTGTTTCTCGCACTCGTACAACTGGAACCATCCTGCGACCAAAATCAGCCCAATCCAACTTGTGACCTTTTCCCCAAAAGACATTTCAGTCTCTTCCATAACTATAACTATACCCCATATTTCACTCATTTCATTCACTCCACTAGGGGTGTTATTCCGAGCCACCAAACCGAGTCGAATCAAGTCGAAGCAAGTGGTGTGGTTCGGTTTCGTAACTTATATGGCTTAGTTCAGTTTGTGTTTTTGAGAAACCGAATGGTTCGGTTCGGCTCACAATTTGACATGTCGAGATGAGTCAAACCGAACCGAACCAAACCGTTTCGAGCCGAACCACCAAGTCAACCCATAAAGCTTAACCATCGAGTTGAGCCATGTTGGAATATGCTTGTTGATAAGTAATTTATCTTCTTGCATAATCTGAATATTTAGATTTGCTTGTTCCCATTACCGTGAGTCATAACAAATGGCTAAAAGGTCTGCGTACTGATTAGTGTGGCAACTTGTTTGACATCACATAGGTCTTAGATTAGGTTTGTCCTGATTAAGTCCTAACTTCGTAATGATGATCAACAAACTAGCAATTCATATGCACCAGCACCAGTAGATATGCTAAGGCGTCAAAGGTCTTCAGAAAACTCGCCACCAGCAGACATTCTACAATTTGATTGTTTATACCAGTAGCCCTCTCTTGCAGAAGACTCATTCATCTAGATTGAACATCTCACCAGTAGACTTGGATCTGCACGTGCTACAAAGAGACAAGACTGCAGTAGATCAAAAAAAGACAAAATGTTCAAGCCTCAAAAGTCACTCAAATCTTTATGAAGCCTGACATCTCTGATGCTGCAAGATCTTCTCTCTCACTCACGTGGTTTGGAAAAGTCAAAAGAATCTACTTTATTGGACAGACCACCTGACAGTGCATTATGATTCAGACCTACTTTTCAGAGACTTATCATACAGTCTGACGGGCAACCAGTTCCAAGATCTGCAGGACAAAGCTTTTACCCAACAGTCAAAGATCCGGTGAACAACATCTTTATCCGACAGTTCTCAACAACGACATTATTCAAACGGATAAAAAATCTATCATCATTTCTCAACGACCAGACAAACTTCGGTCTATAAAAGAAATCCCCCTTCTTCTTCAAGAAAATAGTGTGATCAATAAGAACAACAACTATCTGTAACAAGAATCTGTTTGACAAAGCTGTGAGATCTAGAAGAGATCATCTTCACCAACGCATCTCAAATCTTCACAGAAGATTACAGTGAGCAAAACCAGACCTTAGCAAAACACTCTTTGTGGTTTGCTAAGAAAAAAAGGATTGGAGAAGAAGAGAGATATCAGAAACTTCTATAGATAGAGATCGGTGTCTTGATTAAGAACCCAGTTCTTGATTTGGGTTCTTCATCCTTCTTCTAAGAACTCAACCTCTGACAAAGCTTCAGGATTTTATTCCTAAAGTTAAAGGTCAAGCCCTTTGATCGATTTAAAGATAGATTTTCAGATGGTGCCCAAGGAAGATGAAGAGTTGTCTGTAAATATTGCATTCATATCTTCAGATTTGTATTCCTATACAAATGTTGTTGATTGTGCAATAATCAATCATCATACGAAGTCGAGTACTCTGCACTCAGTTGTTTATCTAAACAACCCTTAAAGTTGTCTTCTCATATATGTTCCTTGTTGTCGTCTCCTATTGCTCTCTTTACTTAAGAATTTGTCTATGAATAATTAAGTAAAGATTAAGGCTTGGAACGACGAGGACATAAACTTTATATAGAGAGTCTAGGTTGTTGTATTCCGTTATTTATCCTTGAATAAATTCATAATTTCTTTCAAATGGTTTATCTTTTAATATTCAGCCTTTACTTCTCTATGAGCTTTTATAAATTGATTAATCCTTTGAAAAGCTAATTTCGCATGACTTCCTAAACATGCATTTGGAAGAAGAATTAAGTGTGATGTTGTTCTGAACATATATTCGTGTACATCCACTTAATATTTCTCTCTAAATCTAAGCCTTACAATTTCTGCTGCTCCTAAACTCTTTAAACATGCTTTTGATTTACTTGCAGTTCACCAGCAGAGTTCATTACTCCGCTAAGAGCAAGTCTGTTGTTCAATACTACCAGCAAACATGCTCGCTGTGCAAACTGCTAATGCCTTTAAAACATGCACTTTATGAAAACAAGAAGAAAAGTTTTTAATAGGCATCATATGCTATTCACCCCCTAGCCTATTTGAGCATCAATGTGGACCAACAAGCCACCAAACCAACAATCTTTTAGGATGTTGACCTTTAGTATTCTTATACTATATAAATATAAAGGTCAGTTGGTTTCACAACCCTTTGTATTTTCACTTAGTCACTCTCAGCCATCAAAATATCCAATCCTCTTGACTCCTATCTTATCCTTTTCGTCCTTTTCTAGTCCCCTCTACTCTCTCGTCATATTTTAATTTTCTTATAGATAAAGACAAGATATGATCAACTTCTACTATTTTTTCCAACTAAAGTGTTGTGTTTTGTGTGTTTACATACTCTCTCTCTCACACATACACAAATGATTTGAAGTTTGGCTCCTTTTTTTGGCAATAAGTACATTGGTCAAGTATTTATCTTTTTTTCTGGGAGCTGAGGGGAATCTAGAAATGATTTGGTTTGGTACGGTTCGGTTTAATTCAAGATTTTAAACGGTTCAGCTCGGTATTTTAAAATTTGGGAGGTTGTTGAAAACATCTAAATATTACTCCCTCCATCCCAAAATTATTGTCCTTCTTTCTTTTTTCGTCCGTCTCAAAATAATTGTCTTGTTTGAAACTTTCATTTAGAATAACACTTTTACCACTTTACCCTTACCTTTTCATCATACTTTAATTATGGGCCACATGCACATGAGATTTAAAGTAAACTACACATCAAATCAATATAAATAATCCAGCCAAATGTGTTTTCTTAAACTGTGCGTAAAGTCAACCCAGACGATAATTTTGAGACGGAGGGAGTATGTATTTGTATTATATTTAATTTTTTTTGGAATTTTCTTTAATTTTTTTTGTTCATTTAGTTTACTTAAATGTTGAGATCCCATTATAAAAAAAAAAAATAGGTCGAACCACTAAACCAAGCCAAACCATCGTGATTTGGTTCGGATCGGCTCAAGACTTTAAACGATTCAAATCGGTTTGATTTTTGACAAATTGATGACATGCGATTTAGCTCATATTTTGTTCCAAGCCGAGCCATTGACTAGAGCTGTCAAATGGGTCGGGCCAGGCTAGTCCAAAACAATGACGGGCCTCATCGAACTCAAGCCCAGGCCATGTGCACTTCGGGCCTATGGGCCAAAAAAATAACTATTTTTTATTTTAAAAAACTCACAAATTAGCTAATAAAAGTTATAGAACAAACCAAAACACGCATACTTACTAGTCTAACTTACACAATTATAAAGCAAAAGTGCAAAAAACACATCAAGAATTCAAAAACATATATGTTCTTAACCACAAATCTTCTAAATAGTCCTTAAATCTTAACTAAAAGAAATTAGCTAAATAGTTTTTAACACAATTTTTTAAATACTAAAAAGTAAATAGTTTATCAAACACAATTACAAATAATCTAAAATTAAATGCCATTCACTCATCAATCTTCAATCAACATCAAGAACATTGGAAACTTCCTTTGACAATTATATCTCTTCAACTTCTTGTGCAATTGAATCTGCAAGAAAAAAAATATAGATAAATAAATATGGAAGAAAAGTAAAATCAATAACTAAAATTAAATGTAAATTACCTAAAGGTCCAATTTCTTGGAATCCATGCAACCAACTACGAGTACAAATGAGGACTTGCACATTCTCGATGAGTAGGCAACTTCTATACTTGTGCAGGATGTGACCACCAATACTAAATGAGGATTATGAAACCACCATTGTGATTGGAATGCCTAAAATGTCACAAGCCATAATTGCAAGTTGAGGGAATCGATCCTTATTCATTCTCCAATATTCAAGTACATTTACGTCTTTAACGACGCATGCTTCTTCCAAGTAAATATCAAGTTGAGACTTGTTTTGACTTGAATTCATTCGCCTTAGTTCTTGTTCATACTCCTAAAATTAAACAAACATATAATATAGACAATACATAAACTAGATGAGAATGTTAGATACTTAGATGTTTGAATAAATCATTAAAATAATAGACAATACCATATATGCAATTTATTACTCAAACTTACGTCAATAATGGATAATGAGCTTGATCCACTTGCCATTGAATATGGTTAACAAGGACCCTCTCTTGTTGAGTTAGAAGCAGTCTTAGTCTCAATGACTTCATATTCACCATAAAGTCTATATAAAGTCTCCTTTACCCTATTCACCTTCTCTTCGTAATCAATTGGGTAAAGCCTTTTATAACAAAAGTTCAAAAAATTCAACTTTCTCTTTGGGTCAAGAACACATCCAAGGGAAAGATTAGCCCTATACTCATTCCAATATTTATCAAATTTGCTCTTCATCCTTAATGACATATCCCTAATCACCTCATCTTCACTTGACATGTTTTCATTCAGTTTCATTTGAATGGTTGCAACTTGTATGAAATACAAGTTTGAAGTGGGGTAAGACGATCCAGATACCAAGTTTGTAATGTCATAAAATGGAGACAAGAAAGCACACACTCTCTCTGCTCTTTCTCAATCTTCATTAGATGGACATAACTTGTAATTTTTATTATCATTGTAGCTCAATGAGTGAATGCATGACAATATTTAATAGCACTTGTAAGCATCATATATGTAGCATTCTGTAAGGGTAAAATAGGGTCGGCCTATTTTACTCCATTGAATTTATTGTTGTGCACTTTCTTGGTCCAAAAGCTATGAGAAGTATTTACCATATTTACTACTTTCTTGGTCCTAAAGCAATGGTAAGTATTTACCATAATTAATCACTTCCAAAAGCTCTCAAGAGTTCATAATTAAGTTGGATAAAATCTTTGGTAAGATCCTTGAATTATATTAAGAAACTAATTTAGGAAACAAATATTTTATTTCCTAACATTATGTTTCCTTGGAGTTGTTGGATTCTTATTTGTGTAGGATTCTACCTCTAGCTCATATATATATGAAGTCTTCAAACATACAAGAAGGATGCTCAGAGATATAGACATATCCACACTGAATACAGAGAGAAACTAAGAGCCTTTGTTGATCGAAGTGTGGATGCAGCTCCATCCCAAGCTACATCGCTGTTTTTGCCGTTTGCTTTCCTAGTTGCTAAGAAGCTTATTTTTTAATCTCACGTTTTCTATGCTCTATTTTTGTGGGTTTTCCTCTCCAGACCTATTGTCTTGTGAGAGGTTTGGTATTTTGATGATTTCATATTTGTGTTTAAGAAACTTATAATTCTTTTAATGAAATCTTTTTTTGCCATAAGGTTGGATCTACAAGCATAACTTGTAGATTGTTTGATAAATCTCTGTTTTATTACTGCTTTAATTATCTTAAAAACTTCTGCTGTTTACGTTTTTGATTTTATGGTCGATGCACCTCCGGATGCAACTGCATCACAAGCTGCATCGACAGATTCTTTGAAACCTAGCTACTATTGATCTTTCACATTCCATCTAGTTGCCACGACATCCAACCTCAAGAAACTACCACCAACATTACCTAAGTACACTTCTTCGATGCATGCTTGAAATTGTTGCAATCTCCCCTCTGAACTCCTCACATACTTGACACTTTCTCGAATTTTTTCCAAGGCTTTACCCGTCGCCTTCAAACCTTCTTGAACAATAATAATCAAGATATGTGCACAACACCTCACATGAAAAAACTCACCTTTACATTACAAATTAAGCCTATCTTTCAAAATTCTAACCATGCTATCATTGGAAGAGGCATTGTCCAAGGTTATAGAAAATATTTTGGATTTTATCCTCCAATCCTTAAGCACTTCAATTAACTTGTTTGATAATTCTAACCCCATATGTGGACTTTCCAAGACACAAAATGAAAGTATTTTACTATTTAACTTCCAATTTTCATCAATATAATGAACAGTCACAGCCATATAGCCTTGTGTAGTCACAGCAGTCCACATATCAAAAGTTTAGCAAATTCTACCACGAAGATTAGCTAGCACACTATTTATCTTTTCCTTTTTAATCACAAACACACTTTTACAATCGGCATTGGCAGTGTTTCTACTAACATGCTTAAATTTAGGAATAAATCGTTTAAGTAAATCATTAAACCCCTCTTACTCAACAAAGCTAAATGGAAGGTCATGTCCAATAATCAATTTAGTCAGTACATCTCGATAGACCTTACTATCAAACTTTCACTTCTTCAAAAGTGTAGTTTGGTTATTCAACAAAGAACTCACATCAAACATCTGCGGATTTTTATAACACTTGGTAACATGACGTCTTAATGACTAGTTCCCGAATCAGAATTACAAATATCTACTTTTGCAACGTAAGCATTCACATTTCTCGACCCCATCTACTATGCCAAGTTGTTGAAAATATTCTCACACATCAGACTTCTGATTTTTACTTTTTTTTTTATCATCAACGTCTTCACTAGGACCACTATCAATTCTTTTCCCCTAGTTATCCTCTTACTAGCACTAAAAGCATTAGTACCTGAACTAATAGTGTTAGGATCAGACGGAGGAGGAGAATCCAACATTTCCAAGTCATCGATATCCTCCAAATTTTGATCTGAGAAAGAGAGATATAAAAAATGAGTATATGAAAATAGAAATAACTCAAAATGGATAATGTGGAAAAAAATTAGTACAACACAACAATGAATGTTTAACTCAACTTTTCGCCTTTTAACATCATTTAAGTAAAGAATCTGATTCAAGTATCTGACCATTTCCCTATTCAGCCAAGTTTGTGGCAAATTGGCAATGCACCAATGCCATTGCCATTTCCATCTGATGAGTCCATCTCTCATCAATCCTTAATATACACGAAAAAAAAAACTAAACTAAAAAGTAACTGCAAGAACTATAGAAGCAGCTAATTATCCATCCTGGACATACACTAAAGCCAGACTATAATTTATATTCAGAACAGAACCAGCAAAGCAAACAAGGTGTACATCAAAAAACAAGGATAAGCAACAAACCCGAAAAGCTCATTTCCATTTGCTGAAATTCGAGCAGAAACCCAGGTCGACCAAAGCACAAACACAGCCGCCAGGCACAACAAGTTACAACACATGCACATACACAGATACACATATTGAGAGAGAGATTGAGAGAGCAATAGTCGATAGATAGAGATAGATAGGGAGATTGAGAAAGAGAGAGCGATAAAGAGTAGAGACAGAGAGAGCGAGAGAGAGTAAGAGTACCTGTGGCTGTGGGTTGCGACGCCATGGCTGTGGAGGCGACGGCGAGAAGAGAGAGATTGAGAGACGATTACGAAGACTAGAGAGCTAGTCGGCCGCTTTTGGAAAAGTCGAAATCGAAAAGAATGAAAGTTGATTAGCCGGATATGTTTTTTTTTTAGCTTTTGTCTTTTAGACTTTATGTTTTAGTTTTTAATTTTTTAATTAAGTTTGACTTTGTCAATCGTATGATCGGGCCGGGCCGGGCTTTTCAAGTTCTTATCAAACCCAATCCACGATCCTATTAGACTGGACCAAAAAGGCCCTGTTTTTTCTAGGACTTCTAATTTGAGGCCCATGCCCTTGAAAAGTCGGGTGGGCTGGGCTGGGTGGGGCTCAATTTTGTCAGCTTTACCATTTACACCCCTACACTCCATTACAATAAAAGCATATACAAGCATTCTATAATTGTACGTAGTATTTCTCTTATTCCCGTGTCAAAGAAAGTCTCAGATATTTTAGCAGTTTGCCGAAAACTTTTTAATTGTTGTATGCTGCGATTTTAAAGGTAGAAAGTCGTTGTATCTTAAGAATGATTGATGTAGATCGTGAGCAGAGATGTTAAAAGGGCCGAGGACCGCAGAGCCGACCCTGTTAAACCATAACAAAAAAGGGTTAGAGTCGAGAAAATGTAACCCTATTAAATTTAGGGCTAAAATGGTTGACCCTATTAGAGTCGCAACCCTACAGGGTCGACCCTATAGGGCTAAGGTCAAGGTCAACCTAAGTACAATTGAGGAGCAACCCTATTAAACCATAACCGAAAAGGGTTAGAATTGAAAAAATGTAACCCTATTAAATTCACATTATTAAGGTCACACCCCTACAGAGTTGATCTTATAGGACTAGGACCGACCTAATTAACATCTCTTATGGTGAGCAAACAATTTCATCTATGAGAGAAAGAGTCAAATTCTTGCTACTTTTTTGTAATTTATTTATTTTTATTGTCATCTTGAGATTATGTCAATTTATTCCAACAGTGAGCACATCACATCATTAAATTAATCGGCTGATTTGATAGTTGCCATTAGCAAATAGCAACCAACCAAAACAACGTCGTTACAAGAAAGAAAAGTCCCCAGTCCCCACCATGAGAGGAGGCGATTAAATAATGTGAGGCACATTGATCATGGCGCAAAAACTTCACCAACTCTATGGATTAGCAGCTCGAGAGATTTAAAGGATGTTGTCATCAACCCTTTCTCCCTCTCTCTTCAATTTTCCTCATCACTGGATTGTAAATCGTAGAGAGCATCATATATAAATCACATGATTCTCAGCTCTTGTGCTATCGCTTGAGAAGCCAAGAAAGGGAGGGAATTCATAATTTGGGAGCACTGCATTAGTTTCTTTTAACTTATACTCCTATTTAGGAGCAGAAATTTTAACCAATAAATTAAAACCTCTAATAATATAATGTGAATTAAAATACAGAATACCTTAACGTAACACTCAAATCACTAAACGTAACATCATTTAAGGAATAAAATTACTTCACTACCCCTCTCCACATTTAAACTATATTACCCCCTCCCTTCCTCCCCCTTTCACGTAATTTTGATTATGTGATATTATTGATTCGGTTTTCATTGTTAAGATATGATATTACATGTGAATTGGATTGGTTTTGATTCCTTTTTTTTTTTCAATTACGAACAAAAAATCATTGATTTGCATTTTTTTTTCGATTTCAGACAAAACAACCACAAGTGTGTAGCGGATGTTTTATAAAACATCCGCTAGTGTGTAGTAAATGTTTTATACAACATCCACAAGTGTGTACCGCAAGTGAATATCTATTAAATGTTAAAATGGGTGCTTAATTAAATCATTTTATGCATTAAATGGTGTTACGTTTAGGGATTTGAGTATTACGTTTAAGGTATGTCATTAAAATATGGTAAATGTTGATGATTTAAGTGAAATCATTAGCCATTTTGTATAATCGAGGTTTATGTTTTAAAGATGAGTGAACTCAAGAATACTATATTGTAGATCTAGGGGGTGCGAAGTGCACATTCACATAAGTTTTACAGGCTTGCGGGTGTTAATAATCTACTATTTTGTTCCCTTTCGATTTATCGTTTTCGCAACGAATAACTCTGGCGGAGGCCTCGCAACGTGGTTTAGGGGTTCAGGGACGTAACGTGGTTCCCGATGGGGGATCGGGGGCCCAAAACTTTCGGTGTAACCTGTTTTCGCTATCAAAATTTGGTTGTGACAGTTTTAGCAGTTATTTGGTGACTGCTCGAATTCCAATAGACACAACCTTTGAAAGGAATAAAAAGAAAACTTAATTATCTGCAAGGACAATCGATGGTTCTATTATCTTTGATTTTTGTCAGATATATTAAAAACTCCACAAGTAGTCTCCTGCGTAAATGCCAATATATAAGGGCAATTGTAATCTTATCCCACAAGAATATTCGTGTAACCTGGGACATGTAATAGGATCAAATAATTCTTGTAGAAAAATATATTATGCATGATTTTACAATATATATCTAGGTTTTGTTTTCTACGTTGTTATAACCCATTTACCCAACAGTAAAGTGTGGAGACAGAAAGTAATTAAGTGTTATATATTCATGCATTATCCTATATATTCAGTATATATATTGATGGGTAATACTGTTTGTTAGCATCCTTGCTTAGTAAACCGTGGATATTCATATTCATACTCGTATCATGGAATGGTTGTCAAACCTAATATTTCCGTACATAATTAATTTTCAAATTTCAATGAGACTAAAACTTCTCTATGCATAAAAATATATTAAGATATTCATAAAGCAATCAAAATAGGAAGTTCAAAAACGTACCCTACATAATTATTTAATTATACAACACTAAAACTAATTAGAGGAGCTGGAAAAAATGTTCCTAATACATGAACTTGATTGGACAAAACTGGAAATGAATAGTTGATCGCTTCAATGTCAACTTAGATATAACACTTGTTAGTAGAGAAACCAGTGGAGATCTCACTAGAAGAATCACACAGAAAATTCGACTTCCACGAATGCGGCAAGCTAAAGGGAAACCCATTAGAAGATCTAACTGTAGTACTCCCCCACTGATCATCAAAATGCGCCTCGTTTGGGTCCTTAATCAACACTGCTTCTTCTCCATGTTCAAAATTTTCTTGCATTTCTAAGGGCAATGTAATTGAGAAGCCATTGTAATGCTCTTGCACCCCATTACTACTATAATCTAAGCTCCCTGAGGACTTTCCGAAATCTCCAAAAATGGAGGAAGACATGTTAAATAGCAAGGATGAAGCATCCAGTGTGGAATTAGTGGGCTGGTCATTTTTTTCCGGTGACAAAAATGTGTAACAACCTATATTTGAAAGGTCTTCGTTGCTCGAAATGGGTATTTGACAAGGGGTCTTAGTACTAGCCAGTGTTTGGTTAAAGGGTTTATAGGGAGGAATTTGATCTAAAGGAGAAAAACTAGTAGTAATGGGGAAGTGTTGTTGTAAAGGACTACTGGTAATGCCATATTGGATGGCTGAACTGAAGTTATTACTAGTACTTTGGCAATCTACAAGTGGGTTGAGCAGGTCAGATGAAGTGGTTTCTGGTGATATTGGAGAGACCCAAGAATGAGAGAGAGCTCTATGTGTGAAGAGTTAGCTTTCTTGAAGATTCTGCAAATTGCCCACGAGTCCTGCAAGTTCCAATTTGTAAACATATTAGCTTAAAAAATATGGTATAGTAACAACTTAGATATATATTCATATATTATTACTCATCATTTTCTATCGGTTTGAGCTTTAAGATTGATAAGGAGACATGTCCCTGAATAAATTCAAATCTAGGTCCGTTTCGATCGATGAACCATTAGCCAGTGGACACAAACATACAGTCTTTAAGTATGGGTCGAGGGTTGTAGTCTGTGATAGAGGGCAAACCAATATTATGGTCCAAACTGTGAGATATTTCCAAATTTTAGATGAGTTGGTTACTCAAACCGATAATATGCTGTGCTACGCACCTCGATGTTTGAACCCAAAGGTTAAAAAGTAGTATATATGTTCTTGTAGTTTCCTTTCCACCTTAAGTTTTACAGTGAGTTACGATTGGTTTTATTTTTATTTAGAAAGAAAACAAGCATGCATGAAATGCATCTTACATTGGCAGGGATATTTTTGTCGATGAATCGCTTGGAGGGTACAGTGTGATCACTGAGTGAAGGCAAGCGAAACTCATGCATCATCCAGTCAGTTTTGATCCCTTTGGCAGCTCTACCTTTATAGAATACGAGGGACTTCTTTAAGCCAATACATTTTGAACCTTCTGATGAGTAAATAGGTCGGTCGGTTCCGGTGGCTTTCCAAAATCCAGCTCCAGTGACTCGGTTTGGCCGGGCACTGTTTCGATATTTCCGGTCCCTTGGACAGTAGAAGTACCATTCTTTTTCTCCAGTAGTTGCCAACGCTATATAATCAAAACAATAAAGTTTGTCAGCTTGGTTTGATTTCTGAAGGATATGGAATAATGAAGAGTAACAACGTGTTAATGTGTGCGTGTTGTGCTTTGCTTAAACGAGCTTGATTCTTGAAGAAGCTTTATATTGACCAACAAAGATTCATCGGTAGAACAAAGAGTAATTAAGTTGGATATTGAGTTTGAATTTTCTTGGACGAAGGACAAAAAAATACAGAAAATCATGCATAAACTTTGTAAACACATCTCTCTCTCTCTCTCTCTCTCTCTCTCTCTCAGTATCTAAACTCACGAAAGCAAGGATCCCTTCAAACGTCCAAAAATGGAAAAAATCAACAGAAAATCAGTAATATATATATATATAATTCTTACTTGGAAGATCCCATGGATCATACTTATAGATATCAAGTTGCTTGATAAGTTCAATCGAGAGTGGCCGCTGCTGAATCTTCCTCTTCAGATAAAACCCAACAAGCTCTTCATCGGTAGGATGAAACCGGAACCCTGGCAGCATAATATCCTCCAGCTTCTCTCCATTTTCACTTCTCTCCTCCATCATAGTTAGTATTTTCCTTTTGTAAATCAAAACTCTTTTTACAAACAAGATTTAAAGCACAAGGTTAAGTATATTCTCTCTCTCTCTCTCTCTCTCTCTCTCTCTCTCTTCGCAAGATTTCCCCAGCAAGATCTGAAACCCTAACAGAAAACCATGGAAAACTAAGGAAACCCCACTAATATTGATAAGATGGAAAAGATGGAAAACCACCAAGTTTCAAGAGGGATATAATTAAACCTAAAAGTAAAAAGGGAAAAAGATAAAAGAAGAAATACTGAAGAGGACTATTTAGGTTTAGGTGAAGTAAGCTTGAAGAATGAAGTATGAACTTGAAGAGCAAGACTCAGAAGTTTGAAGTGAAGTTCACATAATTTGAAGCCATTATATGCTTCCTGAGAAGGGTGCTGCATCCGAAGGATCAGCCGACTTTTCTGGTGACTTTAAAGTAGGTTGTTTTTGCGAGGATCACGTTAACTCATGAGAGAGAAAAGAGAGGATTGAATGCAAGATTTTAAAGAAACAGATACCAAGACACCACCACCCCACCCAGGCCATTCCCCATCCCCCTCTCTAAGCCAAGAAAATGGATTTTCCAGTAATACTTTTGACTCTTAATTAATCTCTATCACTTTTAATTGCCTAGCTCCATGCACCCCATTATTGTTGTTTCTTTACTCCAAATGGAGGAATCTCAAGGACTAGTTTTTCAGTAGTTTATCGGGATCATGATTTTATTGTTCTTTTCTTATTAATTCCTCATGAAATGTTTATAAATGGTAATATAATGAAAATGTTATTCACACTTCACTAGTCGTTATCTTTACATACTTACAGTGAAGTATTATATGTATATAAAGCATCACACATAATGTGCTAGTTGAAAAGTGGAACCAAAAATTAATAACATTTATTGAAATTAATACTCCCTCCGTTCTGGGAAAAAAGTCCCCGTTTGAAAATTAAACTTTAAAAAAAAATGATATTTTTAATAGTCTATTAGTAATAAAATGACGCTTTTATGTTTTCATTTTTGAAAGTAGGCTTTTTCCCCGAATCTGAGGGAGTACAATATATCCTCAACAGTGCATTTCAACTTTCCCAAACAAAGGTACAAGTCTTAGTGCATAATGTACAAAACTTTGATGCAATATTTTTTTAGGGCAATATTGTTTATCAATAATCATGGTGAGTGAGATGAAGACAAAGCAAAATTCCAAGTAGATATATTTAATAAGCTATGGTTTTGAAGTGTTGTGGAAATGTGGAGTGATACCTACTTCCCAATGCAAAAGCTCAAAATTATATTCAGGCATTCAGCTGTCAAATTCTATGAGACCAGTCTTTAATGTTTGAAAATAGTTGCGATTATTATTTTATTTCTTTGGGCTTCTCAGGATCCAAAAATTCAGTTTCTATTCCATTCTCCCCACAGCTTCTATTCCTGACCTGTCAGGGTTAAATAATACGTATATTTTGGAGTCAAATGTGATGAGGAAGACTGAAGATTCCCTAGCTAAGTAACTCCTATTTGACCCTATTGGGTCCACATTGAAATCTCTTTTGTGGGTTTTTCAAATTCTACCCTTGATCGAACAGGTTGACTTTCTTGGCATGGATAAAAGGATAAATTTGGGGTAAAAGTTTCTGACACTTTTGCCCCTGATATTTGTATGGTCTTTCTTTCTTTCATTTTCGCCTCTGAGTCTGACAATAATGCTGTTTTGGTAGCAGAATGAAAAATGGTCGCATTATAAATGGATAATATTCAGTAAATATCCTGCTAGTTGGTCTCAATGTAATTAGTCTTAGTTTCCTTTATTTCTTCACTGTAATTATGCTGTAATTAGCAATTAGGAATCTTGATTGATTGCCTTGGTGCCCAAGCTCAATCATGGGCTGTCAATTGACTAGTGTATGTATATAGGCCATGTAATCTCTAAGGATCAGTTAAGAGAGATCGAATTATTCCCTCAATTCTGCTGTGTCTAGTCTTTCTTTCTGTCAGTTTTCTTAGCTTAGGTTCTCTTCTTATTCTTAGTCTTTTATGGTATCGAGCATTCCATCACCATGGAAGATGCATCGACACTTCTTTGAAAACCACAGAGCCTCTTCTTCCTCTCCTATCCAAACCTCTCACACAAACTCTCTTCCTCTTTTTCGAACATCCAATCCTACATGGGTCACTGCCACCTTCTGCTGAGAATTATTTGAATTGGAGCTCCCTGCTCAAATCGGTTCTTCAAACCCACAAACTTACCTATACCATTGTAGAGAAAAACCCCACACCACTCATCTTGCCGATAGCACAAACCCAAATCCAGATTATGAACTGTTTGAGCAAGCTTCAGGTTTGGTTGCCGGTTGGATAAAGGCTACGGTTACGTCCAAAATCCAACCTCGAGTAAATTCTTGTGAGACTGCTGTAGAAGCATGGGATATTCTAGCAAAACGCTTTGGTGGAACCTCTCGAGTTCACATTCAGAAACTTCGTGATGAACTCAATTCCCTCTCGCCCTTCGACATGACAATTGATGACTATCTACTTCGAGCCGACCTTAGCCGACTCCCTTGCTAAGGTCGGTGAGATAGTGTCGGAAGAGCGATCTCCAACGCCGAATCTTGAATGGTTTGGGTTCGACTTACAAGGAGTTTATCACCTCTCAAAACAATAAACCGCAGAACCATTGAAGAACTTCAAGATCTTCTCCTTCAAGAAGAAGATCTTCGCTTAAAATTCTCCACCCTTTCTCTTAACACTACCACGCTTTAGCCGCATCCACTACCCATAATTCGCATACACGAATACCTCATCCACTCAACCACAACACCGAATTATGGGGAGGGAGCGGACAATCATATCCACTTGGAAGAGGAAATGGGGTGGATATCGTGGCTGCGGTAAGCCATGGTGGAAAAATAGAGGGCGGGGCAATCAAGGCCGAGGCATACTGCCAACTCCTCTAAGTCCACATCAACCAAACCACTCATCCCATGCTCACCAAACTACTCCTAGGTACACTCCTCCCAACCCATTTGTCCATGTTGACACCTCTACTGTATGTCAATTGTGCCACAAGTCGGGTCACCTAGCCCCTCGCTGTCGCGATAGAACCAACTTTGCTTACACAAAGACAACGAGTCCACTCTCATACCCTTCCTGCACTGCACACCTATCACCTCACCCATCTTCCTACCCATACCCACGTGCTCCTCCTCCCGGTTTTTCACAAGTGCCTAATGCATCTTCCGTGGCTCCTTCTTTCGCTCTCGATTCTCGGGGCAACAAATCACATGTCTCCTTCTCCGCATGGTCTATCTCATGTTGAACCTTACTCGTAATGATTCGGTTACGCCGCCAATGGGACTAGTGTGCCCATTTCCCCGTATTGGTCACCCACTTTTCGTAGCGGTAATCGCATCTTTAATCTGCGTAATGTTTTATGTGTTCCTACCATGCACAAGTCTCTTATTTCTATTCGCAAATTTTCATTAGATAATAATTGCTTTTTCGAATTTGATGGTTTTGGTTTTCGTGTGAAGGACAATCAAACGAAGCGGACTATTCTCTCTGGCAATAGCTCCGGTGGTCTTTACCAGTTACACGTAGATACCAACTCCAGGATTAATCCTCTTGCTTTGATTGGAGAACGTGCTTCGCCTTCTACGTGGCATGCTCGCCTAGGCCATCCTTCTTCTCATATATTTGAATCTTTAGTCAATACCGTCCGGATACCAGTGGTTCCGTGAAAAATAAGGGTTTGTGTCATGTCTGCCCTATGGGCAAGTCATGCAAATTGCCTTTCTTTTCTCGTAATTTTAAATCTTTGCAACCTTTAGATATGCTTCATCTAGATGTATGGGGTCCTTCTCCTATTATATCAAATTCTGGTTTTCGATTTTATTTAAGTATTGTTGATGATTACTGCTTATGTTTGGCTTTTTCCTCTTGTTCAAAAGTCGGATGTTGCGCCGTTGTTTGCCACATTTAAAATCAAATCGAAAATCAACTGCCTCGAAAAATCTGCTCACACCATTAAAACGGTTCAAACCGATGGGGGAGAATTCATGAGTCGTCATTTTCTGCCTTTTCTTAAACAAAGATGGCATTCTAAGGCACCAATCTACGTGCCCTTACACACCGAACAAAATGGGACAAGGAACGTAAACACAGCACATTGTCGAAATGGGCCGTGTTTGTTATCTCAATCTTCGGTACCTCAAAAATATTGGCTTGAAGCTTTTTCCACCGCGGTCTTTCTAATCAACCGCCTCCCGATGCGACGCTACAAGATATTTCTCCCTTTCAAAAACCGTTGCAACGAGTCCCCGACATCGGTTTCTTAAAACATTTGGGTGTGTGTGCTTTCCTCATTTGGTTCCATATAATAAACACAAATTGCTACCTAAGTCGCAACCGTGTGTGTTTCTAGGCTACGATAATTTTCGCAAGTGGTTATCTGTCTCGATATGAGGACTAACAGATTATACATTTCTAGACATGTTCTGCTTTGATGAAACCTTTTTTCCTTTTTTCCACTTCTTCTCAGATCTTCGGCATTCTCCTGGCTCCAGCCTGCTCACCACAATTCTCATCGCCCAATTTTGGGCCACAAAATTTTCAATCATACTGAACTCAATGCCGAGCCTTCCTGCTCACACAATTCCAACCACTGGTGCACCCACCCGATTTCTCCCAGCTTACCAAGCTCGATCCACCAAGCCTAGTTCATACAGCCCTTCAAGTGAGCCACCATCTCACTGATGTCTCCGTTAAGCCCCCAAAGACTGATTCTTCAAATGTGGCCGACCAAACTTTGCTCATAGCCCAGCCTCCTTGTGCTCTTCATGAAGATTCCAGAAGTGAGGTTTCTTCCGTCCTCGCAAATTCAAGAGTATTAATGATCTGGTCTACGGCATCCATTACCCGAAGCTTTATCTGCAATTAATACCACCTCCATTGATTTTGAACCCTGAATTTTAAGCAAGCATCTTCTATATCTCACGGGTAAGGCACGCATGACGAGCTTCACGCTTCACAAAAATGAGACTTGGTCCTCGCTCCTAAAACCCCGGGTTTGAATGTGGTTGGGAGCAAATGGATCTACAAGGTCAAACGACGAGCCGATGGTACCGCTGAGCCACAAGGCTCTGCTAGTAGCTCGTGGTTACACACAACAAGAGGGTGTGGATTATGACGAGACTTTCACTGCGTCAGAAGCCTCCGACAATTCGAACTCTTCTCTCTTTGGCTCATTCTCGTGGATGGTCTATAGAACGCTTAGATGTTCGCAATGCTTCTCCTTAACGGTTTTTACATGAAGATGTCTATATGGCTCACCACCGGGTTCCAAGATCCTTTATTACCAACTCATGTCCGCAAATTGCATCGCAATTTATGGCCTTAAACAATCACCAAGGGCTTGGTTCCAACGGCTTCATGATTTCTTGATCACTCTTGGCTTCTTCAACAAAGAACTGATAATTCTTTTGTTTATTCGTCACTCCGCTCGAAATGATGGCTATTTTAGTGTATGTAGATGACATCCTCAAGCACGGCTCATCCACAATTGCCGCGGACCACTGTTCTTGATCGATTTGTGCCACCTTCGAAAGCCGCCGCTGGGTCCTCTTGGCTTTTTTGGGCATTGAGACCTCTCGTGATCGGCCTCTCTCGCCTTACGCAATCTCGCTATGCCTCCGATCTTCTACGCAAGTTCCACTTGATGGTCAGAAACCGCCTCAGACACCACCGATTCCCCGGTTCTCACCTTGATGCTACCATGGGGACCCATTGTCCGACGCCACCGAGTATCGCAAAGATGGTCGGTGGTTTGCAATATCTCGACTTTGACTCGTCCCGACATCTCATTTGCGGTAAATCAAGTATGCCAACATATGCATGCCCCACCTAACGCCACATCTACAAGCCGTTAAACGCATTTTCGTATATCAAGGGCACTATCTCTCTGGCCTCCATTTTACAGCCTCCATGGATACTACACTGCCCGCTTTTCTGACGCCGACAAGGTGGTCACCAATCGATAGACGCTCCACCACCGGTGCTCGTGTTTTCATAGGTCCGACCGTAGCGTGGATCGAAGCAATCGATCAAGCTTCGCTCAAGTAGCGAGGTCAATATCGAGCTCGCCACTACCGCCGCAGTAATTACTGGTTCTCCTTTCTTTACCGAGAACTTGGTCTCTATCTTCAAGCCCCGACAATATATCGTGATAATATCTCGGCCATACATATGTCCCGCAATCCAAGAGTTTCATGCTCTGACACGCCATGTAGAGATTGACTACCACTTTGTTCGCGAACTACAACAACTGGCTTTCTTCATCTACGATATCTTTCTACTCTGGATCGATAGCCGACATTTTTCACTAAGAGCCTTGCTTCACCTCGGCTGCAACTTTTTCCAAAGAAGTCGCCGCTTGGCCCTACTTCGCCAAATTGAGGGAGGGTATAAATGGATAATATTCAAGAATATCCTCGCTAGTTGGTCTCAATGTAATTAGTCTTAGTTTCCTTTATTTCTTCACCGTAATTATGCCGTAATTAGCAATTAGGAATCTTGATTGATTGCCTTGGTGCCCAAGCTCAATCATGGGCTGTCAATTGACTAGTGTATGTATATAGGCCATGTAATCTCTAAGGATCGGTTAAGAGAGATCGAATTATTCCCTCAATTCGTGTGTCTAGTCTTTCTTTCTGTCAGTTTTCTTAGCTTAGGTTCTCTTCTTATTCTTAGTCTTTTACGCATATCTTCGGAATTAGCCTCTCCATCTCTGGAATATTCAACAGCAAATAAATTTACTATGGGTCTCTTAATTTCATGTTGTGTAGGCATCAATAATGTTAATGATATTGATATGCATACATACATATATGGGATTGAAAAGGTCGACTGGTTTCAGTGGTTTGGCCTTGGGTAAACCCCAAACTTGGTACAATAAGATTTTCGTACGTACTAAATGTAGACTTCTTGTTCCCCCATTCATACACAAATATATAATACTATATTAATTTGTCTTCAAATGAACATTATTGTTTCATATGCTGCTTGAATTTCATTTATCCTTAAAAAATGATACTGATTTAGAATTTAAACCAAATAACACTCGATCGAGAAGCAATTAGCAACGTTGCATTCACTAGTTGTTTAATTGTACCACAATTGCGCATAACCATAGCGTGCATATTTTGATTGTTCTGTCGATATAAACGTTTCGATGAATTCCATATATACCGTCGGGGATGCACTTATTGTTTGTTCTAATCACTCAGAATAATATAGTACGTATACGTTTCCTTATAATTAGCTTAAAAATCACTTGACTGTATTTGCAAGTAATAGAGCTTGCTGTGCTATTGCTGGATTATATATCTTCTGCATGTGATCGTGAGATAGACCTCTTAATTAATTAACTAGCCTTAAGAAGCTTAGAAAATAAGCCATAGCTGGTGTGTGTTAAACTGGTAATATATTTATAGTCATCATTTAAAACAAGCATAAGTCAAATTTTCTCCCTTTGGTTTTGCGGCCATTTTGGAAAACTAGAACATGCATGGGTTTCCTGCATCAGCTTTCTTGCTCTTTGTTACATTCATTATGCAAACTATTAACTATGGTCTATTTTTTATTAGTTGTTGAAATTCTAGAGCAAGTTAAAACGCCTCGTCTGGTCAAAAGTGAGAAATCCAGTTTTACTACTCTTTTTTTTTTATTTCAAAAATCATACACCTATTCTGTTCTTTTAATTAAGAATAACAAATTAGGAGTTATTCTCTTAATACCGATTCTAATCATTATATGTCATAAAATGAGAAACTAGGCATCTGTTTCTTTTTCTAGGGGTTGGTCACATTAATTTTAGGGTCTAATGTTTCGATGTTGTACTACTTGGAGAGTTTAGTGTACCTTATGTTACAATTTGACCGTCATGTACTCATGTTTTGTTGGCATAGGCTGCTCACATACAGCTCTTTTATGATTTTTTTGGAATATTTGTAATTGATCATATCACATGGTGGTTTGATGAAAATTTAAGTTATTTAAAGATTTTTTTTTTTTTGCATTTTTTTTTAACAATTAATCATCGCAACTAGACTTGACAATAGATTCCATCTTATCAAACATCATCTATTAACTTATCCAACGAATCAAATTAGATCCACAAAATTGTGATCCAAATTTAGTTAATAAGATATGATCTAGATCATAGAATCCATTTTTAAAATTGCCTTTTTGTAAAAAATAAAGAAATAAACATTTAACATTTCTTTGTTAATCCAATTATATTAAAATATTAATGTACTTCTTACTACACTCGGTAGCAAATCACATCCAAATAACATATCCTCATAGTCAAAATAACGAGTAAAATGACATTCTGACGACTTTTGAAGCATAACTTATTTCATTCGTCCAATTGAAATGATTCAAAGTGCTACATATTTCTTATGTGAATGATTCAAAACGTCATATTCACACATTGTGTAGCTTAGCCCTACATTAGCTATTTGAGACAAAATCAAAACGACACGTGTTTTTGGAGTCTATCATATTTAAAGAAATTTATAACACTTTGAATTATATCGATCAGATGAATGAGTGAGAAGTTATGTCCTATATATAAACCGTTAATGTTGGCTAGTAATATATATATATATATATATGATGGATCATAATATGTAGTTAGCATTTCAAATATATTCCCTTCGGCACCTAGAGAATCCATATTTTGAAAAATCTAATTATTAAAAGATATATAATTAGTATTATAGTACGTTTGTTATAATAACAAAAAATGTTTTAACATAATCAAAAAAGTTAATATCATTTGTGGAGGATAAAGTTCAAATGTTATGAATATTGTTGACATGATTTATAAAGTGAACTCTTATAATAAAATATTATAAAATAATATAGTAAACTACTCACAACTTTCAAGAAGTTTGGTACCAAAAATACCCCTTGTTAATTTTTTTTGTTTTTCAAAATGTGTGTACATTCCCTATACACAAAGAGCCACTAATTATAAAAGAAGCTATAATGAATTGATAACAATGAAGTTAATATTGCATTAATTGTCATCAGTTTTGAGTGAAATACTTAAGGGTATTTTAGTAAGTATACTTTTGTTTTATATAAAATCAAGACAATTTAACTAATTTAACTTACTTTCTTAATCTGTATAAAATCGATTAGTTTTGCTTATATATAGGTCCGGAGGGAGTATTTAGCTAGAACGAAGAGTAATAAATTTACATTAAACCGTCAAGGTGACCTAGAACCCCTTGTTTTTTACAACTATGCATGTATTTTGGAGTTTGGTAACCATGAATATGTCTACACACCTAGAGTGCCATGCATAGTGGAAAGCAACTAATTAAGTAAAGTACCAAAGTATTAAATGGTAGAAGTTCACTGAGTCAAATGTCTAACTCGGGAACTCCAAAATGGAGTGAAACTTCCCAAATCTAGCCCTCGTTAGGAACCCTTCTTGTCTGTTCCTTGACCTAGGTTTTGCTTCCCAAACGTGCAACCCCTTGTTTTTTACTACTAATCTTCGATCATTTTTTTCAAACTCTTCACTCTCCTCTTTCCATGTGAAACATTAATCTCTCTGTACCAAACCATATTTGAAAACAAGAGTCAAACAAGTACTCTACACAGGTACTGGATCTTGATCTTGGGTGTTTTTAAAACTCCATTAGTTTCATGGGAATTCATTTCCACAAGATGCTACTTAAATTTCACGTATTTGGTTCTTTTAGAAAATTATTACAGAAATCCAACGAAATAAATTTATTTATTCTCCAAGGGGAATGACTTCTGGTTAAAAGGGACTCATATTTGCGACCAAGGAACATTGAACCCAACTATAGGGTCCACCATTGCCGGAAGGTTAAAGCTAACCACACCTTAAAATTCACTTACTACACTTTATTTCCTACATTGAACTATTGTACATGTGATGCATATTACAAAAAATAGGGTGTAAATAATGAATTTTGTTGTGTAGTTAACCACACCCTTGCCCAAATCAGGAACCTCACCATACTCCATTTGGGGACATTGATTTGATTCAAGTCCAACTCTAACTCTTTAGATATGGACAACACATGAATATGGTAAGCACCAGACGTACGGACAACATTATACTACAAGTTAGAGCAACTCCAATGATGGTGGTACTTGTCCTATAACTAAAGTATCAAAATCAAATTTTGATACTTATCACTATTTAGGATATCAAATTATCATCTCCGAACAAAAGTATCAAAATTTGATATAATAATATATATTTTTAAAAATATCCAACACATATCATCACCTAAAAATAAAATTAAAATAGTAATGAACAAAAAATTATCAACTCATATCATGACATAAATATATAGTCAAAATTAGGTGTGATATATTTTACTTTAACCATTGGAGAACCTAATACTCTTACATAGGCATCAAAATTTGGTTTTGACTCCTATCATTGAATTTTGATTTTGACTCCTATCATTGGACTTGCCTTAGGCCTAATTCAACCGTACATAAAAATGATACTCCCTCCATTTTCAAAGATTGTCTACTTTGACCTGGTACACTGTTTAAGAAAAAATAAGTGAATGTATTATAAATATTGGTGAAATGTATGGTTTTCTTTAATACCATTGAGTATGTGGTTATAATTAAAGTAGGTAGAAAAAGTAAGGGTAAAATGGTAAAAATGTTTTCTTAAAAGAGAAAGTTTTGAAAAAAAGATAATTATTTAAGAACTGATGAAAAATGAAAGGTGACGATAATTTGAAAACATATAGAGTATGATTTTCTTAGGAAACTTGAAGGACATATGGGTAATCTATCGAATATTCTATCCATTCCATTTTAAAAAATTTACTTTGTTTTATGAGATACACTCTTCGTATCAAACAAAGAGTCCACCATACTATTTTGAAATATTTCACATTAAGAATCTACTTTTAAAAATAATGTCTATGATTTTGATAACATTTCAGCATTACTCTCTACATTTGATATTAATATATTGAATTATTGATTATGTTAAAGTATTATTGTAATTATAATAAACTCTAATATTAATTATATATTTCTTAATAAATAAACTTTTAAAACATGGACTCTTTGAGTGAAACGAAAGATATTCCACGTGGAGCATAATTTCAGCTTTAAGCTTGGAATCCCCCTTCTTATAATGTTCAAGTGTTTGACTCTATGTAGACATGCACAAAAGGTCCGAACCGCCCAAGAATCAAACCGTGTAGAAACGGACCTTCAACTGAATCGGAACCGAAGGTTCATTCAGTTAAGGTTCGTCTAAACATTTTTTACGTGAACCGGAATAGTAAACCGTGAACCATGAACCGTCGATTCACGGTTTCAACGGTAAAATTAAAAATAAAATAAAAACTGTCAGAATTCAAATAGACGACCCAAATTGATCAGAATGGACGGGTCAGATGATCCTGGGAGAATGGTTTTAATTAAGATAGTTTTTTTAAAAAAAGTTAAAAATATATTTTTTGGAACCATAAACCGTAAATACGATTTATGGTTTAGAGCCGAATCATAAAGATTCACGGTTCGAATCCAATTCGCCAGAACCTCCTCCAAGAACCACCAGTTCGGAACCATATGCACATATCTAACTATATGAAATAGGACGAGTTGAACAAAATACTCTACCTTGGTAATGGTAGTTATTAAATGTTACTTATGACTTATGAGGGTGGTGCTCTACATGTATTCATACGTAATTCGACTTTCCAAAATAGTTTGTAATTACACCTATATTACGTGTGTAATACGCATATACACAAATAATTGAAAAAATATTTGTAATTAAAAATGCTCATATATTAAGTTGATCCATATAATACACTTTTACATATTATACTTCACGTATGAAACTCTCATATATTCAAGATTTTGATAATACATCTTCATTTCAATTATTCAATGTATATAATTAATCTCTTAAAAATCAATTACATAAAATATGTTTGAATACACGCATCAAATTATATAGGATTTATTAAGCTTTCATTTGGCTACTAATCCATAGTTATTTTGTTATAAATAAGTAATAATAAGAAAATAATAGGTTCGAGAGTACATGAATGTTAAAATACTTGAATATCGCTCCCTCTGTTCGGGTAAAAAAATTATGTTTGAAAAGTCTAATTATTATATTAATGTCATTGAAGTAGGTCATAATTACAAAAGTACTTAAGCACAAACAATGTATTTACAACACAAGTGAAAGATAAAGATGAATTTTATAGAAATTATACACATAATTTTTTAAATGAACTTTTAAAATGAAACATCTCAAAATAGTACGATGAAATATTTGTCTGGAATGAGGCATAACTTAAAAATGATGAAAGTATAAAAATATCCATACAGAATGTGACATAGCTTTGGTCTCGTATATTCCAATCATATTCATATTATACACTTACAAACGTAGAAGTATTTTCAACATTCCATAGACGTAACTTGAAAATAATCATAAACTTGTATGTGTATACCTCTCATATTTTACTAACTATGCTTCCTGATGGTGGTCGAGAAAAACGAACGGAATATCATACCAAATGACCATATACAAATCTGAGGCACGCGACTTGCAGATGATCTGGGAATTGACCATAGGTTTGGGGGAGGGTGGGGGATAACAGACTGGTTTACCATACCAAATGAAGATGGCAAATGAGACGAATCCTTTTTCATAATGTGATTGTCATATACAAGAACTTACAGTACAGCATCAAGGAGATGTATGCTTTTAGTAACTCTACGTGTTGTACCTTGTACTTTGCCACTCTCTACCCTATTAAATGGTGTAAAATCATGTCAGAAAAATGAGAAAGAACCCCGGTCGCAACTAACCTGCACAAACTCCAGATCCCGGTAAAGAAAAATACAATTACATCTATCAAGATGCCTGCAACAATTCCTTGATATCATATCCTTGGAGCTGCATATTACAACCAGTAAGGCAACTTAGTCAAGCTTTTTAGCACTTCTCACCCAAAACATACGTGCAAATTAGATCAAATAGTCGCAAGTTAAAGTAGAAAATAACTATACTTATCCCAAACCGATTCTGGCCATACATGGCTACAAGCCTACAATCACATCACAAGTTATCTTTGAAGTTTTATTCTGGCATATGTAAACTAAATTACATTTAAGTCCCATTAGTTCCATTAAAATGTCTAGGACATACATATAGGGTAAAAGAAAAGGTGATACTGAATTAACCAATTTGCACGCATGAAGTAAGAATAGCACACTTGCAGGCAGCATACAGATTGCATAAAAGAAAAGGATGGTTATCATAATATATCACAGGTTTTTTTGGTTCTAAAACAAAACGCAGTGTCAAATGCTTGCAAAGCAAGCAATGGGCTCGAATACAATGCTTCATACTTGATTTGACATGAAAGAAAGGAAAAAAGGAAGGTAAGGCAAGATGTAAAAGTAAATACTGAGCAGTAAAAGCTTAACCTGAAGGAAGGTAAGAAGCAAGATTACTCCTGAGTTCCAAAAAGCATGTATTGTTATGGGAGTGAGAAGGTTGCGAGTTTGAGCATATGAGAAACCTAATGCACACCCTACATGATCATCACACTCTGTTAGGTACATAGAATAGATGGAAAAGAGTGAGAACAGTCTGAAAGCGAGTATAGCATCAGCTCTATATACACAAATCAAACTATTGCTGAAACTTGTTTCCAAGTACATCAAACATCTGTTATCATCATTGATTTTAAGTGTTCTCGGTTTCTTAGTAAGTGTAGCCATGTCAAAAATGAAATGTGACGGATCGGAATCAATCACACTTTTTTTTGCAGGCTACTAGAAACATGATATAAAATCATCATCTTATGTCAAAAGTACACCTCATGATATGCTGCATGTACTGTCACTCATACGCATCTCATTTTTATCCTTTTATATTATTTACTTGATTATTTTCCTCACCCTCTATATTGTCCCAAGTAAATCGTACCAAGTACCTTAGTATTTAAAATTAGGATTAGAAGCCATCATTCAGAAAGAATACCAAGAACAAAGAGCTGGGGAAATTCGCCAGGAGTCAGATGAGCAACTGCAAATACTGTGGCACTCAGAAAGACAGCAAGGGGTGTAGGCAACCTGCAAAAAGAATTGAGCGATAGATCAGAGAATATACAGCAATAATCAACTGGTGTGAGCATGTTCATACATATGTTTTTGCATAACTAAAAGAAATAAGGAAAAAAAGTGTTTAAGTACTAAGGCTTTGCTGATGCCATTTAATTCTCCCGAAAAGGAACACTTCTTATTACCAAACTGCAAGGTTTATATCTGGTTTGTTTGCTGGCAACGTGTTTTCATACAAACTAGAACATACTCTTTTCTGCTTTGATTAATTGCTCTTTCTGACACTCTTTTCAGATCCTACAGTATGACCATGGATTGGAGCAGCGTTCATCGGACAAACTCGTAAATAAATCATCTTAGCCTACTTCTTTCTAATTTCCTACTCCCTAATGAAAGCCTCCTTAAAGTTCATGAAATTAGTTCAGTTGTAGCTCCATTCTCCGCACCTGAACACACATAGGTTTTATCTTCCCTTTTTGCGATATCTGTTTATGAACTTAACTATAGAAAGATAATCTACAGTCAATCTATCTGTACAAGTACTGCTCCATGAAAAACATCTTCTCATATGGACTCAGAAAATTGATCATTTCATCTAATTGATATACGTGACCAGCAATAGCATCCTAATACTGAGAGCACCCAACCTCAAAGCATTTTAGGCACAATTTGTTGAACGCATATAGCACGGTTCCTAGAGCAAGCAAATTGATAGCCCGGTTTCTTCACAGTGGAAGGCTTCTATGGGAAATGGAACACCAATATTAACGTATCAACTTCAGGTCAATTGTCCCAGCTTCTTTAGTGTGTAATCATTTTCTTTCAGCTCTGTACAAATAAAGATAGCCTGTTAAACAAAGAGTAACATGTATCCTAGTAAACTGGGAAAATATACTTTGAGGTGATCAGAACCAGATAGCAACTCGTGGTTTATCTAGTAGCCTTCAAGTTCTTGGGATCAGGGTGTACTTGATTAATATTATTAAAGAAAGAAGACAATTTATCATCAACTTGAAAAGTAGAAAAGGAAAAACTCAGGGACATTGAATTCTTGACCCTTCATTGTTAGCAATTCATCTATGCTGATTTCAGTAAATTTAGTTGAGCCTTATGGAATTGAGACCTAGTTAGCTTATATAATGAAGATAATATATCTTTATATACATGCATATCAGCTCTCCTGCTGAATATAACTTGATGTTCCCGTAAATGAACCATAATTATATAGCCCTACTTCTAATAGATGGACTCTGAAATAGCATATCCAAATTAAAGAAATCCTAGAACTGCTACAACTGCGGGATTCGTACCACAGAATTTTTTCTCTGTTCGAGCAAGTAAATAAATGGTGAGCGCAGTTCATGTAATAAAAGCCCAAGTATCTTTGGGTCCCAACTCCAATATGATCCCCAAGCTACGTTAGCCCATACTGCGGTTAAGTTCTTTAACCATATAGGTTAGCATATCTCATAAACACAGAATCAGCAGAAATTCATATGAAACAGAGTGTGTGTGTGTGTGTGTGTGTGTGTGCATATATATGAATGTGTGTGTGTGTACATAGGATTTAAGTTTGATGTATGCATGTATGTATGAATGTTTATATACACACAAATAAAATAAGCGTACCACTTGGTAAGAGAAACCATAAGGAAGCCTCTAAACACATTCTCCTCAAGAACTGGAGCAAGGACACCTGTGATGCCTAATAGGCAGATAGTGCTACATTCAAAAGAAAAATATGATTCGTGAATTGTTTAATCATCAAGAATAACAAAAATGATTATGCAACACACAAGGCCAACTTAAGATATATTGTAAAGTGTGTATCAGAAAAAGAAATTAATTGTTACTATCAAAATTCAAATATTTGGACAATGGTGAAGGAAATACCTGATACTTGAAGATCCGATTAAAGGAAGCAAGCGAACAAGAGCATCAGTCTGGAACCAAGTTAGCAAAACCAAATAAAGGACTCTTCAAATATCAGAAACAGAAAAGCTATGAAGCAGAAGCCAAGTGTGATATAGAATATTTCAAATTTTCAATTATAAAACAGTAAAACGCAATTAAATAAACCAACACTGCTAACGAGCCATGCTCCTCTTTATCAAGATCAAGGTAGGTCAGTTAAACTATCACCTGTCTCATACTTCATGTTACATATATGCCTTTACATGAAGGAACACCATTTACTACTTCCTCTATTCTAAATAAGAGCAGGGCCGGCCCTGGGGGTGGCAAGAGGGCTACTGCCATGGGCCCCCAATTTTTAGGGCCCCAAATGTTTGGGTACTACCTTATATTTAGTATATATATTATAGTGTCAAAAGGTTTACAATTGATTGGTTTCACCTAGTGGTTAAGATGCACATGATTTAAGGTAAAGGTCATAGGTTCAAGTCCTAGATTGTCACTTATTTTAGTTTGTTACTTTTTTAGTCTGTGAACTGTATATAAGTTATAACGTGTTGATTAATTTAGTGTAGAATAGATGAGCCAATGGTTATCATACTTGGTAGATTATGAGAGATTTTTGGTTCAATTCTTGCCATAAACTTTTTACTTTTCTTTTTCCCAATACTTTAAATGATTTCATTTTTATAAAGGGCCTCCTTTTTTTTTTGGCCATGGGCCTCTCGAAACTCAGGGCCGGCCCTGAATAAGAGTTCTTGTTTTCTCCTAAAATATGTGTCACCTTTAGGCTAAATGGATACATACAAATTGATTTAGTAGGCTAGCAATTGACCGTCCTCAATTCTTGTGCAAAAAGCAAAATTGGAATCCATTTAGGGATGGTTAGTATATGAACGATACAAAAGAGATAAGAACTAGTTCGCATCCTGAATTCAGGCTTGGCTGCCGGGAAAAGAATTAGTTGCACTTTCACCTAGAATCAGTCTGAAGGGGGTGATACCATCACCTTTCAAGCCCGACAAGTGATCCACATTTGCATCCCTGATCAATGGCCAAAGATGGTGCAAGAAGGAGGAACTGTTTACTTAGGGCATAGTCTGTACAGTTTCTTTCATTGGCTCAGTAAGCATCTATTCCCCACTAGCGGCTTTCTTATCTACGTAGCTGTCCTTAAAAAGAGGTTCTTACCCATATGCAGCCATCATGAATGCCATTAGTTCATATGATTCTGCATTCAGGGTATGTACTTTGATGCCCACCTTTCTGTCCAAACACTGTTGAGCTTTAATTGCTTCGCGCAATACCCATAAACACAGCAACACTGCCAACCAGTTTAGACACTGTCACACTGTAGACGCATTATTAATTATTTTCTAGGTTTCCCGAACCCATACAAGTCGACTCTGCTGCATTAGTTTGTTGGTGACATGTAAACTTGAGAAAAAAAAATGGATAATCAGAATAGTAGTTGTTATGTGAAAGACACTCGGCCTATGCGAACTTTTGAATTTAAATATAAATATATATATATATTTATTTATTTATTTATTTATTTAGTTATCTATTCATTTAGTTATTTTTTTGGATGTGTATGCAATTAATTAATCCAAATGGGGTTAATAGAAATCCCCATGGCCAAACATGCCCTATTAGCTGTAACCATTCCTAATAGGCACTGTCAATCACTCAATTGTCATGGCCCAGTTGAGATATAGGCTTCCGTGGCAAAACCTGCCCTGCTCCTCCTAGCTTCCCAAATGGGTACCAATACGAGTAATCAGAGCATTACCGCAAATCATGTTGGGCAAACCTTGCCTTACTCTGTGACTGTGTATAAGATTTGAAATTAGTACCTTTAGGTACATTTTACCAGGTACTACATTCAACTTGAAATCATGTATGTCCTCGTAATAAAAATGGAGAGAAGTATACAACATTGTACCATATAAACTGGTTGCACATGTGAGATGCATGTCCTGTGAGTGCGTTAGCGAGTGAGCGAGAGAGAGAGAGAGAGAGAGTAGTGGTGCATATCAATTTCTAACCTCTCTCTGCGGGGTCTCACTGCTAAACAATGACAAGGCAGCTCCTGTAAGCGCAACGGCAGACACAGCTCCAACAAGACCAATTCCAGCCCACAAAAGCCACCCTCTCTGAAGATTCAAAGGATCCCTCCAGTCTGGAAACATGATGTTATGGTAAATCAGCAAATTGTAGTTTGGATCCAAAATCAAGATTTTAACTGATAGTACAAGAATCATATAACCATTTATGTACTCAATCGTACACTCTTGAAAGAATTAGAACCAACATGATTCAACAGAAAGAAGAAAGCGAGAGACAGATCAGAGAGAAGAAGAGAATCATCAACTGCTCAAAATTAAAAGACTTCCCTTACATGGAGCCCAAATCAGATGAAGGAAACAGAAATCCTATAGTCAAGAAAACACAAACAAAATCAAACCCTACTCCGCTAACAAGTACCCTCCGAACTTGTTAAGTATCCAACTTTCAAAAAAAATTGCACTGGAAATAGTTGCCAATAAAAAATATTTCTATCAATAAACTCTTAATAAATACCCCAGCTCGATCTTGGAAACTCTTAATAAATAATATTTACAGATTGACTCTTAAATGTTGTTTCTATTTATAGTTAAGTTTGGCCCCTCGATAAGGGGATTGGAACCAAGGACCTCAAGATCTTAGCCCGAGTGCCCAAGCCATTTCTTCCATCCCTTGGGGTTAAAATATAAATAATTTATAACTTTGTTATTGGGAAGGTTTGAACCCTTACTATTATTAATTGACTAACAATTGCTACCATTTGGCTAAACTAGTTATTTAAATATATATTATCTCTATGAATAACCAATGTAAAAGGCCCAGTAATGTAAAAGACCCAATGAAAATGTTTCTATGAATAACCAATCAAAAAGAACCAGCCATGTAAAATGTTTCTATAAATAAATTTTTAATAATTTTAGAGATAGAAAGACTAGTCTTAGAATATCACAATTCAAGGCACAAAAGTAAAAAATTCATAAACGTATTACCATAGCGATACAAGTCATCGGGATCTTGATCTGTCTTGGTAATGTTATACAGGATTCCAAGTATAACTGCAGTTGTAATACTGCAAAGAACATATATACACAGAATAAGCCCATTATATGCTTCAGAAAATCCATATTAACTTTCGGAAAAGCAGAAATTTTGAAATATTCAAGTAAATAAGACAGAATGTCATCAACAGAAAAAAAAATTCAAAATTTTGTTCATGTGACAAAGATATGGATGGACCGGGCATAAATGAGAATATGGTTCACATAGAAACCATAGATTTACTCGACGTCTCTCAGCTAAACTAGTTTAAAATCAAAAGAAAAAGAAAGGCTAAATCACATAGATATCCTCATGGGAGAGATCAAATTTCAGGGAAGGTGAATACCAAACTTTCTACTCTAAAATCCAACTAGGGGGAAATATGCTGCTTGAAGACTACTGGATGGAGGGCAGCCTTGTGGAACTGTTAAGAGTATGTATTGCCTCATGCAAAAACACATACAGAGCACAAGAGCTTTTCTCAAAACTTCATTCCTCCAGTCACAAAATACTACCCAAAATCTTGAATTACAGCCCACTATATAGGACGGGTAAGAAGGTCCATCATGGTTAAAGGACTAGAGAGCAAACACGGAGACAATGTACAAGGAGGTGACAACTACTACCTTAGAAGTAGGCGACTTAATTTAGTAGCTAGGCTACAAATCGAACAGAAATACCCCTAACTCTTCGGTATATAAGTCTACAAGTAGCTTAAAATGATAACTACATAAGATATTACAAAAAAGAAAGCATAAGAAAGAGTTCATACGACTGGTCCACAAACAATATTTCTGCCTTCTCATCCAAACCCAATTCTCCTATCTCAATTCCCAGGTATGGAATGACTGCTGACTCAATAAGCCCTGTCAAAACAAAACTGCCTGGGAAATTATTAGCTTTATAGAAACATGCCAATTGATTACTAATAAAAGATATCATAACAGAAAATAAAACAATAAAACAAACGATAACTACAGAAGTATAAGTTTCATAATATAAAGAATCAAATAACGTGCACAGAAATCTTGACGTTCAATGTAACTTAAGGAAAGTTGTTAATTCAAGGCTAGTAGCAATTACAATTTTATCATTAATATCACCCTACAGAATTTATATCCCATAATTTAAAGATGAGTAAATTTTATACCGCCAAAAAATCTTTTTTTACACAAGCAGCATTAACAAATGTTTTGAATGATAAGAATTTTCTCTTTTTTATAGGTAAGTGTGACCCCTTGTTGGTATCGGGATTGGAACCAAGGACCTCAAGGTCTTTGCCTGAGTACCCTTGTAATCTCCCCCACCCCTTTGGGATGATAAGAATTTTCTTCTAAATGCAAACATATTGATTATTTATCACATATTAACTGCACCCTAAATATTGTAGACACAGATTTTGATTTTTGGAACTTAATTGAATAAGTTGAAGACATTTAATAGGTTGATAAGAAAACTCAACTTTAAAATGGAGAGAACTGTTTTCAACGCGGGAAGGAAATTGTTCGAAATTCACAGATGGAGAGAGCATGGTGGAGATGTGTTTCGATTCCAGGAGAGATCCAGAGGTAAACTTCATGAGTTAGTGATCTCCAGCCATGAGTTGGTCTGGGTTTGTGAGTGGATGGAGAAGGCGGCACAGATCAAGGGAGTTTTCTGGAGGAAGAGACAAGGGAAGATAAGGGAAGTGATGTTGGCAAGCGAGTTCAATAGGTCGGGGAAATTCTTCAAAGTCGTCGTGAAGGTCCAGGGAGACAAAAGATGATATGTATTCCTGAAGGGACAGTTGGCTCTAGATGGAGCTGGGTCGTGGGTAAGCTTCGAAGTTTTGCAGATTTCAGCTCTTCTGGGTCCAAGCGACCACCTAAATCTTACAAGGAAGCAGCAGAGATTCCACACTGGCCGGACTTAGTATCTTGTGTTCAGAATCCAGAGCTTAGAGGTGGAGGAGACGTACAGGTGGAGGACAACTCTTGTAGAGGGGCTTATACGTTCTTGGAGAGATGCCTGGTGGGGAGGGTTGGGGATCATGACTGTCTGATTCCGACCAAGGTCGAGATGCAGAGGTGGGTAGACCTAAGGTGGAAGACAACAGGTGGCGTTGGAGCTAAGGTCATGGCAGAGAAGCCCTTGCTCTTTGTTTTTCCGTCCAAGGAGGAAGAGGGAAGGATTCTATCATCTAAATCTTGGGTGTTCGATTCGCAACCTCTGCTTTTGGAGAGATGGAGTCCGTTTGCTTGTTGCCATCGAGAAGGGAGGAAACCCACTTCGGCATGGATTCGAGTTGTGGGGCTACCAATTCATCTCTGGGGTAGTAAGGTGTTTCGTGCTATTGGAGACTTGTGTGGAGGTTTCATTGATATCGATGCAGAGACAAAGATACACGGTGATTTGAGGTGGGCTAGAATTTTGGTCCATTCTAGGTCAAAGTTTCCGGCTACGATTAGCATCGCGGAGGGTGTGAATACTTTCGAGGTACCTATTTGGGTTGAGACGAAAGCCATTGGCCGGACTCGGTGTGGGGAGGTGAGTCGCGGCGGAGGAGAGCCTGAGAAGACGAAGCAAAGTGGCAAAAAGGGTGGTGGGGTGCACGTGCAGTCTAAATGTCTAATTATGTGTGGCGTCAGAAAAAGTACTCGGAGGCAGGGTGTAGTGCCAGCGTTGAAACAGGCATGTGGGCTGCCAGCGATTCAAATTTTAAATATTTTGAGGGAGACGGTGCCGTTTTTGGGGATGGCGAGCTTCAGGCCAAGGTGGATCAACATGAGGTGGGCCAAACAGAGCCAGTAGTTGGTGGATCTGGGCCTATTTTTTTACAAAGCCCAAATGAATTTAATTTACATCCTGAGATCAGCAGGCTCAACAAGTTTTCTTGGAGGCTATTTTTAGGGGTGGGTCGGAGGTCCCTTTAAATCCAATGGGGGGTCCAGTTAATCCTATTTTGGTAGATGGGGCTGAAGCCCAAAACGTTAATATTGAGAGACAGGCAGAGGGGGTCATTTATGAAGAGGTCTATCCTTTTAAGGTTGGGCAGGCCTGGTCGAAGACTCAGATTGAAGGGCAGGGTGGCTGTTTCGACTCAAATGTCGAGGTTGCAGACATAGAGAGCCTATTTCGGTGGATGGAAACATTGTCAAGGAGGTTGCTTCGACTCAATCTCCGGCAGAGTCTAGTGGGGTGGCTTCGAAAAGGGCTCCACTTGTAGAGATCGCAGATGATCAGGATTTGACTGGTCTCAACGAAGCAGGATCGTCGTCCAATTTGGGAATGGCAGAATCTTGGGATTTTCTGGAATGGGTTTTCGGTAGAGATCTTCTCCAAGGTAGTGGCAGCTGGGATAAGTCTGAGGATCATTGTCTCTTCGAGGAGTTGGTGGTTTAGTGGCAGGTGAGAAAGTTCTACAGCCTATCAAGTTAGGCCTGGGGCAGGAAGTGAAGCTCTCGAATGATGGGAATTTTGGGACTTGAGTCTTCTTCGTCTAGTGATAAGCTGGATGAGGAGTTTCCAGAGGAGGAAGGTGAACCTATTTCCTGTACTCCTATCACTATAATTCGTCCAGAAGATATTTGTGAAGTGGCATATCTTACAGATAAAGAGGTGGATGAGGATATCTCGGTGTGGGTTGAACAAAAAGCTAAAGGTGTTGGGAAGGTTTTGGGGGTGTCTGGTTCAGGATATGAGGATCAGATCCTGGACTGGACTTACTTCTGAACATCGAGAAGAAGTGGAGATCGTCAAGGGGAGACAGTTGCAAGAAGCTGAACAACTAGGGAGAAGGGTAAAAGGGAGCTTAAACAGTTGTGCAACAGTCTTAATGTTGATATGTTCATGTGCCAGGAAGGGGGGGAAAGGAGGAAAAAAATTGTTTAATATGCCTCTAAGAATTGTTTCCTGGAATGTGTGGGGTCTTAATGATGTAAACAAAAGAACACTGATAAAAGGATTGATGGAGATGGAAACCGCATGTTGTTTGTCTTCAAGAAACGAAAATGGAGAAGGTTGATGTCAGTATCATTGATAGTGTTTGGAGTGCTAGAGGGGTGGATTGGGTTCACTTAGGTTCTGTAGGGGCTGCTGGGGGGGTGTTAGTTATGTGGGATAGAAATGTTCTGTCGAAAGTCGACTCATCGCTGAGTGAATTCTCAGTTTTGTGTTTGCTGAAGACTGGATAATAGCAGAGATTGGCTCTTTACAGGCCGTGTAGCACTGCTGCTAGGGAGAGATTTTGTGTAGAATTAAAGGATACAAAGGCTAGATGAGATGTGCCATGGTGTATAGGGGGTGACTTTAATGCGGTTAGATTCCCTCATGAACGTTTTGGTTCTCGTATTTATTCTAGAGATATGATGGAATTTAATGATTTCATTAATGAGATGGAGTTGGTGGAACTTGCTTTGGTAGGGGGTGATTTCAGTGGTTTAGAAATGGGGAGCGTCAACAATTTTCGAGAATTGATAGATTCTTAATTTCAGGGGATTGGGAAGGCTGCTTTAGTGGTTCTATTCAGTCCTGTTTACCAAGGCTATCATCAGATCATGTGCCCTTGCTTCTTGAGTGTGGTAGTATTTCTAAAGGGAAAACTCCTTCTCGGTTTGAGAATATGTGGTTAAAAGAGCCCGGGTTTCAGAATAGCTAGAACATTGAAGTTACTTAAGGAGGACTTAAAAGTTTGGAATAGAGAGGTTTTTGGAAAAGTGGAGTTTAAAATCAAATACATTTCGGATGAGATATGTAGGTTGGATGAGAGAGCAGGGGATGGTCTTTTGGATGAGGCAGAAGAGTCCCTTAGGGTGCAGTTGAAACAGGAGTTGAAGAGTCTTCTTATTCGTGAAGAGATCTGTTGGAGACAAAAGTCGCGGGTGCAGTGGCTAAAGGAGGGAGATAGTAATACCAAGTTCTTTCACAGGATGGCAAAGATTCTTGGAGCAGCAAAAAAGATTAGTTCTGTCCAAATTGATGATGAGCTGCTGGAAGATGAGGCAGAGATTAAGGATGGCATCGCGAATTTTTATAGGCGCGTCAGTATGAGGAAAGTGGGGATTGGAGACCAAATCTGGATGGAATTTACTTTGACAGAATTAGTGCTGGAGTTTCCCTTCTCGGTTGAGGAAGTGGCAGCAGTGTTACATAAGATGGAAGGAGATAAAGCCCTAGGTTCCAATGGGTTTTCTA
The DNA here is from genome assembly GCA_013146195.2 of Codonopsis lanceolata. NCBI lineage: Eukaryota > Viridiplantae > Streptophyta > Magnoliopsida > Asterales > Campanulaceae > Codonopsis > Codonopsis lanceolata. The sequence continues at coordinate 61,912,187 of CM028377.1, read as the reverse complement.
TGGCATTTTTTCAGCATTGTTGGGAGGTGATTAAGGGGGGTATCATGGAGGTGTTCCAGTTTTTTCATTCTAGTTTGAGATTCGAAAAAAGCCTTAATGCTGCCTTCATAGCCTTGATTCCAAAAAAGTGTGGTGATTTGAAAGACTTTCGACCGATTAGCTTGGTTGGTGACATTTACAAGCTTGTCTCCAAAGTGCTTGCCCAAAGAATGAAAAGGGTAATGGGCAGGATTATTTCAGTGTCGCAGCACGCTTTTGTGATGAATAGACAGATTTTGGATGCATCTTTTATTGCCAATGAAGTCGTGGATGACAGGTTGAAAAGTGGCGTTCCGGGGTTATTGTGTCAGCTGGATATCGAGAAAGCTTATGATAATGTGAACTGTCTGCTATACATGTATGGATGGGGTTTGGTATTAAATGGGTCCAATGGATATGATTCTGCATCTCTACGGTACGCTTCTCTGTTTTGGTGAATGCGGAACCATCGGGGTTTTTTTCAAGCTCGAGGGGATTGCGCCAAGGTGACCCTTTGTCCCCGTTTCTGTTTATTATTGCTATGGAGGCTCTTAGCACGATGTTAGAGAAGGCAGTGCTGGAAGGGCTTATAAGTGGTTTCAAGGTGGGGAGGAGAGGGGAGAGGGAGGTGTCGGTATCTCATCTTCTTTTTGCAGATGACACGTTGGTATTTTGCGGTGCAGATAAGGCTCAGTTGGGGTATCTTCGATTGGTATTATTATTCTTTCAAGCAGTTTCGGGACTTCGAGTTAACATTTCCAAAAGTGAAATCATTCCTGTACAGGGTTGTGGAAAATGTTGGGGCTCTAGCTTCGTTCTTTGGGTGTAAGTCTGCTTTTCTTCCTTCCTCTTACCTTGGTCTTCCCATAAGTGCAAAGTCGAAGAGTAGGGAGTTGTGGAATCTAGTGATAGTGCACTTCGAGTAGAGATTGGCAGGGTGGAAGTGTCAACTCCTTTCTAAGGGGGGGAGATTAGCCTTAATCAAGAAAACTCTTTCTAATTTACCGATCTATTTTCTATCGTTCTTTGTGATTCCTGCCACAATAAGGCAAAGACTAAAGAAGTTGGAAAGAGATTTCTTGTGGGAAGGGCTGTCGGAAGGCTTTAAGTTTCATTTAGTGAACTGGGAAAAAGTTTGTTCCCGAGTTCAAGTGGGTGGGAGGTCTGAACATCAGAAAACTCAAATTCTTTAACGAGGCTTTGCTGGGGAAATGGTTGTGGAGGTATCTTACAGATAAGGAGGCTTTTTGGAGACAAGTGGTGGCTTGTAAGTATGGGGCAGGGGGATCACTGTTGGTTCCCAAGTGCGATCAATTCTACTTTTGGGGTGGGAGTGTGGAGAGGGATTAGGAAAGGGTGGAGTTCTTTTGAGAGATTCATTGCCTTTGAGGTTGGTAACGGGGTATCTGTGAGATTTTGGGAAGATAGATGGTGTGGAGATACGTGTTTGAGGGCGGTGTTCCAGAACTTATTCGAGGTCTCCACAGATAAGGATTGTAGAGTTAGTTTTGTATTGTCTACGGTGGAGGGTAAACCTATTTGGAATCCCACGTTCAGAAGGAATTTTCATGATTGGGAGATTGAGTGCAGCTCTTAGGGAGGCTTCAAGAGCAGAATAAAGACAGGTTGGTGGATAAGGTGGTCTGGAAAGGTACAGGGGGGTCCTCTTTTTTCAGTAAAATCATATTATCTCAAGCTTCCCAACTGTGGCAGAACTTCCTTCCCTTGGAGAGCACTATGGAGCTCTCAAGCCCCTAAGAGAGTGGCATTCTTCATGTGGGAAGCAACTCACGAAGCTATCCTAACTGGGGATAATTTGCGGAAACGCCACAAGGTTTTTGTCAATAGGTGTTATTTGTGCAAGGCTAGTAAGGAGAGTGTAAACCATTTGCTCCTCCACGCTGTTGAGTTATGGAATTTTGTGCTCGGTGCGTTCAAGATGACTTGGGTCATGTCGAGGTCGATTATTGATCACGTTAGGGGCTGGTCTATTGGGTATAAGAATAGGAGAAACCGTTTTTGGGAGACAGCTCTTTTAGGAGTGTGCTGGACTCTATGGAGGGAAAGAAACCATAGGGCCTTTGAATAACGAGGAAGTGTGAGTCCCGGATCTGAAGAATTTGTTGGTTCGCACCCTTCATTTTTGGTGTTTCGAGGCTGATCATTCCACTCCCAGCCCTAACACTTCTTTTGTAGATTTTGTAAATATTATAGATGTTGGCTAATTCTTTTGGTAAGGTATACTCCTAGTGTACAAAGGCCGCATCACCTGTTTTGATGCTTTTTTATATATTTATTACTTATCAAAAAAAAAGTTTTTACCTTTATAGCTGAAAAATAAGTAGAAATGTCGATTACTCTAGCGCATGATATGAATCAAGTGAGTTTCAGGTAATCCATGGTATAATGCAGTATTATAAAGCGCTTGTGTATGATATTTACACCGTCAGTGTATTAACATTAAATCCTATAAAGATTGAGATAATGTGTACTAAAATCTTGAAATTTAGTATATCAATATAACTTAGGGAAAGTTTTGGATTCAAGAGTTGTAGTATTTACAATTTTATCGTTAATATCACAAAATAACTGCACCATGCAAAAAAATTGAAATAAAACTGAGACAGTTTCAAACTGAGATGCCCCTGGTTAACAGGCTTCAGTGCATGAGTGGAAGAAAGGCAGCGCGGAAACTGAGAGAGTAAAGAAATGCATAAACGCTATTCAAGTTGAAAATGGATTAAGCTTAAAAGGATACCTTAAACCACACGCAAGAGAGGTCAGGGAAATGGTCTGCCAGTTCCAGGGCACATCCCATCTTTTCAGAATTGGCCACTCAATTCCACCTTCCTGAGAGATTTCCACAATTTTAAGTTGACTAACAAAACTGGTGATTTCACAAAAACAAAATTGTTCATAAATAAGATTAAAACTTATCAAGCGCATATTACAATACCAAATTTTCAAATTTCTAAGGGTGTGTGATGGCTTAGACATCATCGCTGTATTAATAACTCCCATTGCCAGAACCAGATAATGAGAATGTATTTAGCAGCTGCTTATATAAGCAACATACATCTATTTATTCCATTATATTTCAACAGCAGTGGCTCAAACCCAGGAACAGAACCCTATTCCCAACTATAAAGACAACACCTCCAACATGGGGAGCACATGTCCTCCTTGGACAAAAAAATAAAAATGATTTGACAGGGCCTTAAAGGAGAAGTCGTTCAGGTTTCAGTGCCACTGCAGTTGGGTGGATCAAGAGGAATACTCTTTTGACGGGTGACCAGCGGAAAACACGATTTCCCTCTCTTTTCATATATTCTTCCTATCATTATTATGGCATCACCAGTTATTCCTCTTCCTTATCTTACACTTGTAAGACTGACCTAATTAGGAGAGTGTTTGTATTTTAAACGGCCGGTGGGTCTCATGAAATGGCTTTTTAGCTGCTAATGTAAGCTTTTATGTCAAATGTCATTCTCAAGATGGACGACAAAAAGGTGTGATTTGAATCCATGCTATCATACTATCTAATTATTATCCTTGGTAAGTCGTGACTATGGTTGCTAAAAATGCATCTGAACTACCTACTTTATAGTGTTGACGTTGAAATCAGTTTTCAAGCAAGTAATTGAAGGGGAATGCATTATTCAGATGTGAAGGGGAAGTTAATCACTAAACATTTCTAAACCCATTTGACATTATCATCAAATTGGTCGACCGTTGCTGACTTTACCAATTGAGCATATAGCCAGCTCTGGCGCCAAATAATGTGAATAGATAGGACAAAGAAAGAAGAAATATAAACTCTAGGCACAAAACTGGTATTCCCTCCGTCACAAATTGAGTTTCCCCTTTTTGAAAATAATTTGGGCCAATACGAGTGTACCTTTTTCTGCGAAGTTACTATATTCACATTTGCTATCTATCATGTCCCAATGTACACTTGCAATATTGTAGTTGGAACACTAAAAGTATATATGTAGTACTAAATTGGCTTAAAAGTCAACTTTCTTAATTATTGTTAAAAACTAAAAAAGGACCCTCGCTTTGGGTCAGAGGGAGAGACAGATAATAACTTCTTTCAGGAATTTTAATTCCAAAAGGCTACTTCCTTGAACAGTTTGGTGGAGTAAGTCCCAAGGGTTCCCAAAATTAGCACCATGTATAGAATTCCACATCCCCCAGTCGATGTTTTTGGTTCCACGTGCTGATACAAGAAATAGTCCACTTTTTGATTGGCAATTGTTAGAGGATGCATCTAGAACAGTCTATTCATTGGCTCAACTGTCAAAAACTAGTACCATAGTACTCGTGTGTGAATTGCTCTCACTAGTGGAGGATGATGTCGTAGATGTGGGGGCAATACTTTCTGTTTGGACAACTTGGTGGGAATCATTAAGTGACCTTTCATCCGCTGTCATTGTCATGCAATAAGGTAGATGAAAACTACAATATAAATGTTCCTGTATAAGAACATTGGTAGAAGACAAAATATGAGTGAATCTAGATGTCAAAACTTCCCGTTCAGCTACCTTCTGTAAGGTTCCTAACAGCAGGTATCCATTAAGTAATTACTTGGACTACTCAAGCCTCAGTCATGGTGTTCGAAATAGTTTAAGTGACGTTATAATCAATTTTAATAATTTTTAAGCCATTCATATTATGTTACCAACTTGGCTGAAAGATGCTACCTTCAAACTATTCTTTTACTAGTTGTGTTCCTGAGTTTGAATTTTGTTCTTCCCCCTTCATGTCCATTCTCATCAATTGAACTTTGGTATTATGTAGGATGATGTTTACAAAATATATTAGGTAAGTTACTGCTTGCATAGATATTACTATTATCGAGAAGCAAATTGATAAGGGTCAATAGAGCAAGTACTGGTAATTAAAATGTCAAAACCCTGATGACATGGCCGGATCCTCTCTCTAACATCTAAATCTTTTGGATGAATTGGTGACTTACCGTGGTATTACAGATATTTAGGAAAGATCTTATGTTCAACTGTCCCCATTTGCATTTGTTTGCCCACAAACATTAATTGGTCTTCTGGGTAATGCTGAAGCATGGCATATGAGGTTGTTCCGTCTCTCTATTAGCTTAACCTTCTAGAGGAGTTATTGTCTTAACGAAAATGATCAACATGCATGTGATGAAAACTTCCATTTTTTCCTTGTGTGTAATTCCATTTTTGTGTTTACCCTTTTTGTGCCCAAAATAGATTATGAGAATACATAATAGGAAATCTTGTCTTCTCTACTTTTTTTCTTAGCAGCAATAAATGTATTCAATTGAAAGCCAGCACATCAAATCTACAAGTATGCTAACATCTACTCCAATTCCAGAAAACTTGTCCAACTATACTTTTCAAAATTAATAAGACCATTTTGCTTATTGATATTTGTTATACATTTATATCATTATAAATTACTATAATCTATCTTATACACAACATTTCTCCAGAAAAGAATGGTCAAATGAAACAAAGAGAAAGCAAAATAAATAGAAAGCTACTCCGTATTTTACTATATGTGTTTGATTAAGTGAAAGTTACCGGAGTATTCGGCCTTAAAAATAACCCAAAATCATATATTCATATTATAAGAACATAAACCAATTTGCCAAATAATTTTCTTCCAAGACACCTGTTACAACGGTTCCTAAACTTTCATCCAAGCACACCTTAAGTGCACAAAAGCTGTCATGACTCATGACTTCCTTTTATTTTTCTTCTTTTCATTTATTTCCCACACTTTCCTAACATTAAAGGCAACCAGTTAAGTACATAAAAACTACCCCTCCCTCTCCAAAAAGGAGTCATACATTCAAACCTGGTTTGTTTAAATAGATATAAGAGCCACTTGTTTAAAATCTACGTAAGTGCAAATAGGCTTTGCCTATTTTCCCTCCTTTTAAACGTGTCATATGCCTTGTTAACAAAGGTTGTTGCCATCTTTCTTGGTGATCTCTAGGAAGCTTTTCGGGTGTTTTTAGGAAGCTTCGTTACTTCCTTATTTAAGGATGTTTTAGTTATGGCATGTTGAATTAATATGGAATAATTTATTTTCTAACTTTAACCATGCCATGTTTAAGTGTTTCTTGGAGCACAAGTCTTCCTTGCAGTATAAATACAAGGACACAAGACAATCAGAGGTGAAGCGAATTGAGAGAGATCGTGAGAGATTCAGCATAGCAGTAGCAGTAGACTTAGAAGACATATGCACGAGTGAATGAAGCTTCATCCAGAACTTCATTCGCAGAGTTGATTCACAGTTTATGTGTTCACCCTTTTGAACAGTTATCGTTTATGTTTTTCTAAAGATGATTTGTACCAAAAGGTTTTCATATACTCTATTAAGAGTTTTTGTACGATTTCCACTCTCAAACTGTTTTCATATTGTAATTGTTACAATCTTTTAAGTAGTGAAAGTTTTGTCATAAGGCACGATCTACCAGCATGATTGCTTGTAAACCTTACTTCTTAGCGTTTTACTTGTTTTAGTTTACTTTAGGATTAATCGCACCATTGGTCCCTCGACTTTGGGCATTCTCATAATTAGTCCCGTAACAATTTTTTGTCAAAATTGGATCCTAAGAGTTTCAAATTTTCAAAGCATCAGTCCTTTTTGATGGATGTCACTAGAGAAATACCGTTAAGTTGCTCATGTGCCTCCCACATGCAATTGGTAAGGGTTAAAATGAAATTTTCTCAAACCTAACTTATATCACAATTTGCAATTGAGTCCCTAGGGTTTGAAAGAAAACAACAAGCTCTCTTCCCCAAATGTTTTGGAAAGGGGATCCAACTCTCCACTCCAAATCTCTCTCGCAAACTCACCGTCACCAGTCGTGTCTCTTCGTCCTAGCTGTGGCTCGCCAAACTCCACCATCTCCTCCGCCCAACGCTCTCCGCCTTTCTTGACTGACCAACACCAAACAGTTCCGGTCCCCTTCTTCTCATTCTCAATTCCGATTTGCCTCCCCCGAGATCTGACCCAGCACCTTTCTCCTTCAAGCTCCATCTCAAGCCCAGCCATGGCCGCCGCCTACAAATTCCCTCAACCTCCAGTCAATGTCCTGTCCTCTCCTCTGCTCTAGTGATCAATCACGGGCTCCCACTCTCTCTCACGCAACCACTGCCAATTCGAGCCTAAGGCTTCAATTTAGGGATCCCCCTCTTGCTATTTCAAGTGAGATTGTTCTTAGTCTCTTGAATTTTGTGGAAAATTGCCATTTCAATCAATAGGAAATCTGTGAATCGTTTTTAGCTGGATTTGAATGGATTAATTGGGTGCTATACCCTTTGTTGTCGCCAGTTGATTGTGAGTTGCAGTAGTGTTCATTTTGTGTTGAGAAGGACATTCGTGTGCTTCGATTTTTGAGGGAGTTGATTTCATTATTGAGGAAAAAGGCCTTGTGGTCTTTTTTCAAACCCTAGGGACTCGATGGAAAATTATGATATAAATTAGGTTAGAGAAATTTTCATTTTATCCCTTACTAAATGCAAGTGGGAGGCTCAGGAGCAACTTAACGGTATTTCTCTAACGGCATCCATCAAAAGGATTGAAACAGTGAAAATTTGAAACTCTTAGGACCATAGTTGTCAAAGGGGCTCGCCTTTGGCGCCTAAGGCGAGAGGCGAGGGTTGGTCGCCCGAAGAGGTTTGGGCAAGGCGCTGAAAATTTCCGACCTAGATCTGAAAATTTTCATTCCATATCTATCCTTCAATCTTCAATATTAACCAAATCTAAGAACACACATGGCTTCATCTCATCTGTGGTTTCGTCATCGCCGAAGGTGGCCGGAATCAGCACCATGTGCCTCAGCGCTAGCGCCGGATTTTTCAGGCCGGAACTCCATAGATTAGGTCGCCGGCTCCCAACGAACCTAGTCCCGTGATTGGTTTGTTGGTTTTGGGAGATTAAGCCTGGTTTTGTAATTTTGTTTGTTTATTTTATTTTTTTCCCCCTACTTAGGTTTTTTTTCCAGAGCACTGCTTCTTTATCTCTACTTAGGGTTTTTTTCTTTCATTTTTAGGCATTTTATTTATCATATTTTTAATTTGGGTTTTTTTTCATTCTGTTTTCTTTTCTGATTTTTTATAATTACTTTTCTTTTTTTAAAACCTTATTTTCTTTGGTTGCTTAACTATTTATTACGGAGTATATTATTTGGAACTAGCTCGGAATTTCATCTTTTGATATTATGTTATAACTTGGTTTCATGTATTATGCTCACTTATACCATGTTTTGTTGAGATTTGTTAATATTTTATCTATTTATCCTTAATATTATTTCCGTGAGCGCCTTTTGCCTCAAAACTGAACCTCTCACTCGCCTCTCGCCTTTGACAACTATGCTTGGGACCCAATTTTGACAGAAAAATGTAAAGGACGAATTCTAAGGATCGCCCAAAGTTAAGGGACCGATGGTGCAATTAACCCTATACTTTATTCCGCTAAGTTGTGTTGGTAGAATCCTAGCTACATATTCTTCTAATCTATGATACAAATCTCCATTACTGTTCAACATTTTTCTTCTTTTTTTTTCTCTTCTTTGTGGGGAACATGATAAGTATCTTACATATCATCCAGAAAAAGTATGGATTCAGTGCAATTTGAAGGAATGACGAGAAGCAAAAGTAGGATATTAGAAAGTTTGACGTTTGAAGAAAAGCAAGTAAGCCAATATCACATTCGATCAAATTCACTTTGAAAAGTCGAAATGAAAATCTCTGAACTGTCTAGTTGGCTTTGCCAATCAAATTTCGAACGTAAAATTGAATATAATATAAGAAATGGGATGTAACTAATTTCAAATTTACAGGACATTACCTACCTTTTCGTTTGATTCTTCGCCACCTTTGTAGAAACAGACTGAAGACAGACCTCTCTTCGGAGCGGCGAGTCTACTTGTCCGGTGAAACCTGGAAAACTGGCATGGTGAGAACAAGGAGCGAACGCCATGAGTAGGGCGAGTTAGGGTTTTCAACGAACAATGATTCGATGCAACAGAAATAGTAGATTGAGAAGATTGAGCAAGAGATGTAAGTATCAAAGCAGCCATTGATTTGTGAATTTGAAATTTGTGAGCTCGACCCTGTTTTAGTCTTAGCTCAGTATGGTTGAAAATGTAGTAGATAAGTGGGGCTAAATTTGGGAAAATGCTAGTGCCAAGCAAGCATGGGGTTACTGTTAAAAGCAGTGTATGATTGTACCATCTGCTTACTACTTGTGCAATTTTTCAAAGCTAATACTTAGAGCACCTTAGTGGACTCCAGTTTGAACCCACGAATACTTGCTTTTTGTTATAGGATTTACTGGTGCTCTTACTCGTACCGATGGCACGGTGTCAGTTTGAAAATTTATTAATAAATGAAACAGATACTGTGGAAACGAACTACTAAAAATATTATTTTTAAAAAAAATTGATTTTCAAACGGTGCCTCTTTGCCCGGAATAGAGGGATTAATTAATAATTTATATACGAAATTGCGACCGGACAAAACGGGCCGAATAAAAATTAAATTGCTTAAGTTAAATACGATAACAGTTAAAAAAAAAAAAAATATTTCAAATTACAAAACTTACGGTTTTTTTAAACAATTAATTTGTATATGAAATTACGGGTCGGAAAAAATTAAATTGATTAAGTTAATTACGATAACAATTAAAAAGAAAAAAATACAAATATAAATTTTCGCAATCATAAAACTGTAAACTATAAAACCGTAAAATATTAACTGTAAAACGGTAATATCTTAGTAAAAGAGTTAATGTAAAATAATAATGTAGTCATTCGCACATGCGAGAGCTGAGGGAAATAAGGGTCATTGGATCACCATAAAACAATAAATCCTTACCCCTTTTTATCCCAAGTCAATTGTAAGCGTGCAACACTGACCTCTATTATATTATAGATGGAACTGTGACATTAATTCAATTTCTATTAAAAAAATTAGTTTGTTTTCAAAAGATGAAATTGGTTTTGGAAGCTTAAATTTCAGCTCAAAACCATGAAATTTGGCTTCCCATATACACTAAAAAAAAAAAATCAACATCGTTAAATTTACAACTATCGTCACAACTTGATGTATCCAAAAAAACATCATATCGAGGGTGCCGAAAGTAGCGGTAGACGTGGGTTGCCGGAGTTCCCGTCCGGCGATCATCTCATCGTCGGTGGTGGATATCTGGCTATATTATTTGTAAAAGAAACACTGTGAGTTGGCGGGAAGAGTCCCCCGCCAAAAACCCTCAGGTGTGTATATGAGTACACTAAGTATGAAGAAGAGGCGCTTAGCCCCCAAGTACGTATGTGATTCTAGATCAAAAGAAGAGAGAGCCCCCCAACTCTATGAACTAGAGAGAGTTATTTATACCTGAGGGAATGGATTTAGCTCGTTGTGCATGGATTTGGCTCAATCTTTCGGACATCATGCAAAATACAGTGGGCCATTAAACGAGACCCAAATGCTATCGAGGCGGATCCAAAATATGTACATCAATAGCCCCCTACTCATTATTCTTCGAGATTTATCTCGGAGGTAAGAAGTACTATTCGCTTGTGATTCCTTTTAATTTATCGGGACGGTCGGGGCTTAATCACTTTCACATTGGCAAACAAGATAACAGAAATGTCGAAATGAGTCACGACTTTAGTCGTTTTTTACCGCTATTGTAAATTTTAATTAACAAGTATGCTTATAATTTGATTGTATCTTGGCCAAGGTCAAGTCCCAGTACTCGACTATACAAGCATAACTACCTTTGAAAAACTAGAGAGCATGAGCGCGAGTAGGCGCGATGTACAACTCAACCGCGAGTAAACTCGAACATCAACCCTTTTTCACGAGCAGAGATACCTCTTACTCATAAAAAATAGTATAATCGAGATAACAGGTTCGAACATCAACCCTATTTCACGAGCAGAGATACATCTTATTCGTGAAAAAGAGAATAATTGAGATAACAAGCTCGAACACCAACCTTTTTTCACGAGGAGAGATACCTCTTACTCGTAAAAAAGTGAATAATCGAGGTAACATGCTCAAACACCAACCATTTTTCACGAATAGAGATACCTCTTACTAGTGAAATAGAGAATAATTGAGATAAAAGGCTAGAACACCAACCCCTTTTCACGAGCACGGATACCTCTTACTCGTGAAAAAAAATAAGGCAAAACACACAAACGGGCCACCCAACTTTGGACCATATTGCAATTCGGCCACCGAAACTTTGGTTCATCTATTTTGGCCACCCTACTTTCATTCATTGCGAGCCCATTTTCTAACGCCCGTTAGCCGACGTTAACTTTAGGGGTAAAAAATGGGAAAAAACAATGTTAAACAGTTCATCTTCATCTCTCTTTCTCTCTCACACACAGATCTATAACATCTTCATCTCTCGGCCATGCGCCAAATCCCAACAATCCACAATCGGTCCCTTCGGCCCAACATCTCCCAAATCTCCATCGCCCCTATTTCAAGTTCACATCTAGCCCCAGATCTACTCGCCGGAGAGTATTCTTCTGCTGCGGCCATCTATCAGCCTACGACGTGATGAACTTTTTCTCTCTCCTGGCCGACTACGACGCCGGGGAACATTCTCTAGACTTCTACATAACTTCATTCTGGACTTTAACGCGACACATCCGACTCGGACGATTATCCGACAATACCGACAATCTCAACCAGATTCGCTTGGTTGATTCTCGTACTCTATGCAAGCTCGACCAAGAAAGCGAAACACTATAAAGACGTTTCTCTCTCCTCTCTACCTCTTCCTAGCCAACAATATCCAAAGACGTCATCTCAAAGGTCAGTACATCCAACCTCAAGTTCCTTCTCGGGGATGACCGGATCTCGACGGCCAAAGTCAAAAGTTTACAAACTACGAATTGTTAGGATGGAGCCACGTCATTGAAGCCATCCCAGAAATCATCCAACAACGGTGATGTCTCCCTTTCGTCGCGATCACCAACAAAGCTTCCATACCCGCCATGCGAAGCAATTCCCAATCGCTGCTCTCTCTCTCTTCATTCAAACCCAGCCATCCTCCCATCTCCATCTGGGAAGAATACCTAACGGGCTCATCGACCCCATTTCCATAGAACTCATCGACCGAGACTTCGGCGGCAGTTCCTATCCGCATCAACCATATTAACATTAGCAGAGGCTTCAGCATCATTTTGACCACTTCAACGAAGGAGGGAGCTGGAGAGCGGTGGCGTCGAAACCGAGATCGGATGCAGGTTGTTGGGGTTTCTTCCCAAAGATGAACCCGTACATATAACCTCTAAAGTTCAATTATTTCTTGTTGGACTCCTTTAAGAGGGGCAAAAAAGGAATTTCATTTAAAGTTAACGGGCTAGCGGGCGTTAGAAAATGGGCTCGCTGCAGAATGAAAGAAGGGTGGCCAAAATAGATGAACCAAAGTTTCGGTGGCCGAATTGCAAGAAGGTCCAAAGTTGGGTGGCCAATTTGTGTGTTTTGCCAAAAAATAATAATAATCGAGATAACAGGCTCGAACACCAACCATTTTTCACGAGCAGAGATACCTCTTACTCCTGAAAAAAAGAATAATCGAGATAACAGGCTCGAACACCAACCCTTTTTCATGAGCAGAGATACCTCTTACTCGTGAAAAAAAGAATAATCAAGATGACGGGCTCGAACACCAACCATTTTTCACGAGCAGAGATACCTCTTACTCGTGAAAAAAATATAATCGAGATGACGGACTCAAACACCAACCTTTTTTCACGAACAGAGATACCTCCTACTCATGAAAAAAATTGTAATCAAGATAACTTAGCGACAAGCAGAGAGCGCATGCGTACATAGAGCAAAATCTGATAGTGTGGCTCGGGCACAAGAATAGCGTGCTGATAATTGAGCGGCAAGCAGAGAGCGCATGCGTACATAAAGCAAAATCTGATAGTGTGGCTCGGACACAATAATAACGTACTCGGGCACAAAGTACAGAGTAGCTCCCGGGAAGGAGCGTATTGTTGGAATATGCTTCTTGATAATCAAATTATCTTGTTGCATATCCCTAATATTTTGATTTGTTTGTTCCCATTACAGTGTGTCATAACAAGTGGCTAAGAGGTCTACGTGCCGATTAATGTGGCAGCTTGTTTGACAACACATAGGTCTAAGATTAGGTCGTCCTAGTCTAGTCCTAACCTCCTTATAGATGATTGAACAGAACAGCACCTCATATGCACAAAGCACCAGCAGACTTGTTGAAGTCTCAAAAGGCTCTTCGCAAAACTCGTCACCAACAAACTTGTTGAATGCACTAAAGGACACCCCGAAGACTCGCCACCAGCAGACGTGCTACTGTGACAACGTCTCAAAGGATTCCTCACCAGTAAACTTGTCAAGTGTATCTCGAAGACACCTTGAAGACCCTCCAGCAGATCTGTCACAGTTTGAATGTTCACATTAATAAGTAGCAGTCTTTCTCTCAAGATAGACTCACCCTTGAACATCAGACCAACAGACCTTATTTTGCACGTGCTTTAGAAAAGTCAAGACTGCAGCAGATCAAGACAAAAGACAAAAGTATTCAGGATTCAAGAGCCGTTCAAATCCTCGTGAAGCCTGACATCATTAATACTGCAAGATCTTTTCTCTCTCCTGAGATCTGTAAAAAGAATTCACTTTATTGGACAGATCACTCAGACAGTGCATCAGACGTCAGACTTACTTTTCAGGAACCTATCAATGACGGTCTGACAGGCAACCAGTTCAGGACCTTAAAGACAAAGACTTTATCCATCGGTCAAAGGTCCAGCTGAACAACACATCTCTATCCAGCGGATTTCAACATTCAACATTTCTAACGGATATAAATTGTATCTTCAAAATCTCAACGATCATCTTGACAACGATGAATATAAAAAGAAATATCTCTTCTACTCTCAAGAGAGTGACGATGAACAAAGAGACGATAAAAAAGTCTCTGAACCTGCATCAATAACCTTGAAGAAGAAAAGAAATCGACAACAAGATCGTCTTCACCAACGCATCTCAGATCTCTACATCCTAGTTGCAGTGAACCTACCCAGACCTTAGCAACTCATCTTCTGTGAATTGCTAGGAAGAATCTCCTTGAAGAAGTGAAAAGAGATCAGAGATCATCTACAGTCAAGATTCTCGTCTTGGTCAAGAACCCAGTTCTTGATTTGAGTTCTTCATCCTTCTTCGAAGAACTCAGCCTTTAGCTGAAGCTTCAGAAACCTATTTCTAAAGCTAAAGGTCAAGTCGTTGATCAATTTGAAGATCAACCTAGATGTTGCCTAAAAAAGATGAAGAGCTGTCTGAACATAATACATTCATATCTTCAGATTTGTATTTCGATACAAATGGTGTTGATTGTGTAATAATCAATCATCTTAGGAGGGCGAGTGTTATGCACTCATTCGTTCAGATATTTATTATCTGAACGAATAACCTTAGTGTTTTCTCATCATTGTTTCTCATCTGGTCTCCTATTGCCCTTTGTACTTAAGAGTTTGTCTATAAATGATTAAGTACAAAATTAGGGGATTGATGAAGATGACAACATAAATTTTCATAAAGAGTCTAGGTTGATATAATCTGTAATTTATCCTTGAATAAATTCAGATGTTCTTTAAATTATTCATCTTCCAATCTTTATCTCTCTATGTGGTTTTAATAAACTGTTTTATCTTTTGAACAACCACATATTCAATGACTTCCTAAAACCTGCATTTTGGAAGAAGGATTAAGTATGATGTTGTTCTGATCATTTAATCATGTGCAACTACTTAAGACTTCTTAAAACTTAAGCCTAATATTTCTGCTGCATAGACTTTTTCTAAAACAGGCATTTGTTTTACTAAACGGTTCACCAGCAGAGTTCATAACTCTGCTGAGAGCAAGTCTTCTGTTCAGTTATGTTCTAAACTAACAGCATGCATGCTCTATAAATCAACCATTTATACCACTGAAATCTATACTTCATGAATGCCTAAACGAAAAGTTTTAATGTGGTATCATAGGTTATTCACCCCCCTCTAGCCTATTTGAGCTTTATTGCAGACCAACACGTATCATGTTTGATCTTCCTTGGTGTAGCCCCCACTTCTCGAATGCGATGGTTTACCTCGAAGTTGAGAAGTATCGCTAATCAGTATTGTTGGCTCTCGGACAAAGGCTGACATATAGTATGTTCACTTCGGTCGCTCAGATCTATGAGTAGTTACTGTTTGTTAAGGCTCGTAGTGTGCTCGAGCACGGTAGAGCTATTGGGGAAAGTCTAGGATCTGTTGACATGGACTTCATATGTGTATCCTTTACAAATCAAACATATTTATCCATTTAATAAAATTGGGGTTTGTTTTGTGTATTTAACTTATGCGAGCAAGAAAGTAATCACGTTTCTACACAACACGACCAAAAAATGATGTAATATCATTATTTTGATTCATAAGCAAATAAATCATGTTATCTAGTACACAGTGTCAATTAAGTCAATAATTCAAGGTACATTGGATGCATTTAATGCAATTTATATATGACATGAATGCTCCTCATAATATCATATATTGCATGTCATAATTGGTGATTTAATCACATTTAAGTTACTTTATACTAAATAATAAATGTCATGATTATTAAAATTTAAATGAAATAACGGGAGAGATCCCAAACATATTTAATACAGTTGCGGACGCAAAACATATTTAACTACATACATCAGTGTAGTGCAGTGTAATATGTATCATTATAGCGGGTTTCAATGTAATTATAGCATTTTAATTTACAATTAAAGATATTACAACAATGTTAATATTGTATTATTTGCATTTAAATTACATTTGGCATGCTGTCATTATTCATCGTTCGATTGTCAGCCACAAGGTTAACAAGCGTTTAAATGGTGTATATCTTCATAATATCAAAATAATTCAATGTTCCACTTAATTGCATGAATTTATGAAAATAAGTGTAGCACCAAATTTCAATAAACTTGTTAGTTTTAATGGGCAGTTGGTGTAAAGGCAAAGCTAAACATAAGTATATGTGTAAATTAACAAAAAGCCAAGGACACAATTGGAAAAAGAAACACCTTAGTCGGCTGACATCATATATAGATGACATCACCCATGATGGTGACCTATAATGAAGTTGGCGCATTGTACGGATTATCTTCAACAATCATGGCCGCTTGAAGAAAGAAAAAACGGTAAAGTCTGGTAACGAGTCCGACAGCATTTGATGGCGCATGAAGGTGCATCCAACGTCAGTTGGAGGAGTTTTCAACGGCGTTGAGCTCGTATTTTCCAGCTGCAGCCACTGGTTGTTTTGCCTTTTCACTCAGGTTCATGTAGCACATTAGGAATGCTCCCGATCATAATGCCCGTGCATCACCATATATAACCGCTCCAGTAATTTTGGGTGGCACGTGAAGGAGCAACATGTCTCTGTTGGCGGTGATTTCTTCGCTGTAGACCTCGTCTGCTCAAGGCGCATCTACTGGTGGCTTCCCTTTGTTGTTTCGGTCTCGTTTCCTTTGCCTAGTTCACATGTTTGTGTTCGTCAATGGAGTTCCAGCACCCTTAGAACGGAGTTCCGTCGAAAATTGATGGAATCAATCAAATCGTTCCTGGCAATGGAACCAACAGATGCATCAAAAAAAGAATCATGCCGGGGGTGCCGAAGATAGTAATGGACGTGGGAATTGCCGCCCAGCGGTCATCTCGTCGTCGGTGGTGGATATCTGGCTATATTATATGTAAAAGAAACATCGTGAGTCGGTGAGGAGGGCCCCCGCCAAAAACCCTCCGGCGTGTATATCAAGTGCACTGAGTATGAAGAGGAGTGCGTGTGTGATTATAGATCAAAAAAAGAGAGAGCCCCCACTCTATGAACTAGAGGGGGTTATTTATACCTGAGGGAATGGATTTAGCTCGTTGCGCATGGGCTCGGCCCAATCCTTCGGACATCATGTAAAATACAGTGGGCCATTAAACGGGACTCAAACGTTATTGAGGCGGATCCAAAATATGCACATCATAACTAATCCTTCTTGAAGAACAAAGATGTCTTTCTCCAAAATATATTTGACCATCATCAAGGCTTAGTTGTAGCAATTGTTGTAAACCTAGCAATTTTGAAAATAATAATAATAATAATAATGTCATTTGATAATTTTAACATCGTAGTTTTACTTATTTGCATCTTATTATTTGAATTGCATGTTATAGGCATTTCTTATTTTATAAAAAAAGTTTTTATTTTTTGTTTTTAAGGTAAAAATTGTAAGTCCAGTTGGCAACGAAATAAGGCTAGAGGGGGGGTTGAATAACATTTTAAAAACTTTAAGGATTATTTTGAAAACCTTCAAAAGATGCAGCAGAAAAGATAAGTTTTCAGCAGCTGATGTAAAATCAGCAGGTAGCAGCTGCTGAATCGTTAATCAGTTTGGTTTGGTTTTCTTTTAATCACTGAAGTATAAGGACTTAACTGAAAGACAATATATTTGATAATTAAGTAAATGATTTAAGGATGTAATTGGTTGACACTTAAGTAGATAGCAGTTGTTTAAGTGTTAGAACAGTAGAAACATCAGGAAACAGAGTATTTGGAGTGGTTCACAGTGTAAAAACTGTTATGTCCACTATCAAGTTGGTCTAACTTAGATTTTGAAGTGCACTAAATCTATTTAAATTTTAAGTAATCACTAACGGATCTATGTACAACAAAAACCAGTGTTTGAGGAGTATGATTGAGTGCAACAATCAAGTATTCTTTTAAGATTTAGAAGAAGTAAGGAATAATACAATAATTGTTTAAACAAGAACTAGAAAAGAATAATAAGTGAAAAAATGTCTAGTAATTGTTTGAGAACTGGAACATATCAAATAAAGAATTGCTTGAAAGAATATGTTGAGTGTCCAGTTCTGAGTTGAAGCAGATCAAAGAGAGAATATTATGTGAGCAATGAATGATAGCTTCTACCAATGTCTTCAATCCTTGCTTCAAACATTATATATAGATCTACAATTTAGAGTCGTTGGAAAGCAAAGTTGAATTTTGAATCGCATCAAATAAATGATGATCAGATCTTTTCAATTGAATGCAATGAAATTTTTGAAAAAGTTGAGAGACGAAAGATATCACCTAGTATAAGAATATATATTCATAAAGAGAGTGGTTAGATATCTTCTTGCATAAAATAAGGAGAGTAGATATATTATAACATGAGATAATAAAGAGAGTGGTTGGCTAGTTGATATATTAAATTGTAAAGCATTTAAGGTGATGACAAAAAGTCCTCTATGAATAGTATGAGAAAAATGTAAGTTTACTTTATAAAAAAAAAACAAGGAAAGAGAAACTTCGTTTAAGTGACACGTGTAAAGTTGATCTTGAATTTAAAACTTATGTCACTTTTTATATTTTTACTTCAAAGTAAAAGTCCTAACATCAGCTGGTTGCTTAATGTTGATGTAGAAAATATCAGTTTGCTTTGCTGCTGATGTACAAAATATTAAAGGTGACAATTTTCGCTCATATCCATTTGCCCGTCCAGACCGCCCACTAAAAAATGGGTATGGACACACTTAAAATTTTAAATGGACTTAAATGGGCATACTCATTTATGCCCATGAAATTAAATGGGCTATATGGGCGCCCAGCTGCTGGGCACCCACGATTGATTTCCATCTTTTAATTGACTGTGAGAAGAGAATCGATGCTCCTCCATCCACATTCTCTTCCATCTTGCTCCTCTTCTTCCTCCTCGTAGTCATCATCATCGTCATCGTTTTTCTGCATTTCTTTTTCCAAGTACAGACTGTATTGCTCTTCTCTCTCTAGTCTCTATTTTTTCCACTAAGAAATTTGGGTTATATGTGTTTTTTTGTGTGGGATGTACGTACGTTTCTCCTTCGAAAAATAAAGAACATCCTGCACTTAAATTCCCTTAACCCCATTGGCCATACCACCATAGTTTATGAAAATTTCAGTCTACACTACCCTTCCATCCGGATATTGGAGCAAAACAACGAGCAAGAGTTTTAACACTGTGATCAAGAAAAATATCACAAAGATCTTCATAGTCATCAATGTGATTACCAAACTATTTTTTAGGAAGGTTGTGATTTTTGAGTAATTTTTAGTTGAAGGAAATGATTTTTTTGTAATTATTTGATAATTCATAATTGTAAGTTAATGAGTAAATAGGCGCCCATGGGTGCCCATACCCATTTAGTGCCCACCCATACATGCCCATGTAATTAAATGAGCATTTATTCACTCGTCCATTTGAGCCTGCTGCCCATATGGGCACGCCCATACCTGCCTATTTGCCACCTCTAAAAAATATCAACTTGTTTACTTTCGCAAAGCAAACATTAGCAGCTTGCACTATTCATCGGCATTGTTTGTCGACACTATTCATTAGTATTATTCACTTGTTGTAATACATCTGCTATAGTAACTTCAGCAGCTACAAAGCAACTGCAGTAACTTCAACTGCTACAGTTTCCTGCCTGTAGCTTCCTGAATAGTCCAAATAAAATTTTCTTCTAGTGTGTAGCACGTAATCTACTAACAAATAAGTTTATATGCAACCTATTAAGGCTTAAGTAATAATTACAAGCAAATCCAATATAAAAAAGAATATGTACAAAATGGTTTTAAATAATTAATCATGTTAATATTCCCAACAAAACTCTCTTTTCTTCATGAAAAATACTATCTCCGTTATGGACAAATAATCAACTATTTCATTTTGAGATGTTTCACTTAAAGAGCACACTTTAACAAATTAAAGTATAAAAGTGTCGTTTTATTAGTAATGTGCTACTAAAATGTCATATTCTTAAAAGTTTGACTTTCAAACGGAGACTTTTTACCCGAAACTAAAAGAGTATTAGTTATTCCACTTTTAAATGTTTCACCCAAAGATTGCATCCTAAAAAATTATGTTTTCATTTCTAATAACCTTTTGCATGATTACCCTCCACTTATTGTATTAAAATATTTTTGTAATTACGACTAACATAAATGACATGAATATAAAACATTTCAAAATTAGACTATTTAGTTGTGGGGCTGATAACGTTTCAAAGAAGAAAAAAAAGACCATATTTGAAAAGATATGAGTAGTAAATTAATAATTTGGGGCGTAGGATAGTAAAGAAAGACTAATTTAAGATCCAAGGGGTAAAAAACTAAAAACTCCTTTCATAGTTCACACCAAATGAAATTTCCATTATTCTGTATATAATGAATTGGAATTCAAGCCATCAAGTTTGGTGGTATTACTATTTTAGATTAGCAATTGAAAGGTTCAAGATCTCGCCCATGGCTGACAAAAACAAAGCTTTGGATGTTTGATAAAAATTGATTGATTATATGCATTGCATTAAAGTTGTACACCGACGGAACGTACCAGCAATGTTGTACTTGTACTAATAGAAAAGAGAAATTAATTAAAATTCATTTTATTCATAGATTTTGGTTAGGTGTAAATTGCATTACGCATTCTATATAAATAATAAAAATAAGTCTTTTATAAGACGGTTTTACGGATCGTAATTCGTAAAATAGAGTCACGTTCTTTCATAACTCAACTCATCAACACACGACGAGTCAAGTAAGGAAGATTCGTCTTATAATAAATATATGTAAAACTGTTTTACCTAAGTTTTTACCAAATAATAATCATAAAGATTATATTAAATTTCTTTATTATGTTGACATGTCTTGACATAGTCAACATTTTAATGGAATTTCAGATGGAAAAAATATTTTGCTTCCGTCAGATAGACGTTATAAATATGGGTGGGAAGAAGTTTTTCGGAACAGGACCAGACCAATGGACCACACCAGACGGATAGAAATTGAATCAGATCAATACTTTGGTTTGGTCATGAATCTGAAATTTTATAGAATCAGACTTTTTGATCGGTCCTGGATTTCAAATTAAAAAACATAAAATCGGACTGAACCAACCCAATAGATTAGTTATTATATATAAATAATTATATATATATATATATATATATATATATATATATATATAACCCTAATCAAAATTCCCCAAATATATAAAGTTTTTTTCTATTTTGTCGTCAAAGAGAGAGTGTGTTTTCAATTCAAACAAATTTTCGAAACCCTAGCTCGTTGCTTCATTCAAGTTTTTGAGCCTTCAACAATTTTATTATACTTTTTAGTTTTTACTCACTTTTGTAATTTTATTTCAACTGGATTGTTATGTTATAAACTTATAACTTCATCATTTTTAATTGTTGAATGTAATATTATTTAATGATTTTTAATACTATTATGAAGTTTAAGATTTTATTATTTGTTTGTATTAAATAGTTAAAAACCGTAGTATTGATCCGGTCCTGGTTCTCGTACATCTAGGGTTGGTTTTGGATCGAACCAAAATATTGCAGGTTCTCATACATATTGGGTTGATTCTGGTTCTAAATTTTTTGAGAACCGAATTATTGCTCTGGTTCCGATTTTATCTTTTTTTGCTAAAAATTGGACAGAACCGGACCAAACTCACCCCTAGTTATAAATGTATATAAAAAAATAGAACAAATTACAAGCCGGTACATCTTTTAAAACATGTTTTCAAATGAATCAAACTATTTTTTAGATATATCTTTTAGGTACAACTAGTTTACACCCGTGTGTTTAACACACAAAAACAAAACGTTTTTAATTATATTATACTTAAGCAAAACGATAAAATTAATAAAAAAGTTAATTATTAAATAATACGATACCTAACATTTTTTGTAGAACCTTCAACCATACATTGTTGAGAATCAACAATTAAATAAAAAAAAGAAGAAACTAAAACATGAATAAAAAAATGTTGACCATAACATTTTTTATATACACGACATTTCAATTAAGAAATCAAAAACCAAAGAGAGAATGAAAGAATAAACTTAAGCTTTAATTGGAATCCACTAAAAGACTAAAAATTGTTCTTTATCGATGTCCTTGACCCAATGACCCTAATATAGAATTGTTAGATAACCCACAGACATTTCGAGAATGGTGTGGTCTGCATACCGTTTATTTTAACAACAGAACAAACAGTTGATATTATAACTAAGGGGTTGTTCAAGGCTTCAAGCCAACTTTTGAGTCTTTTGTTAACAAGTTGGAATTACTTAAAATTTACCTTCCTCTTCCCTCTTCGTACGTACACCACCTCCTCGTCGCCGCCTGTAAATCCCAAACCTAGGTAGAAATGCAGTGCTGGTGTTGATAAGGGATGCGGACCATGGGACGGCAGTAATGAAGTTTTTTTTTATTTTACAGAAGAAAACATGTATATTTTTATATAATAATTTAGGGAAAATAATTGAAAATTTTAGTTGAATTTTTCAATTGTTGTTTCAAATATTATGAAATTATAAATATTAATTAATTATTCAAGATATTTTTGTTATTGTTTAAATTGCTTTGATTTAACATAATGAAATAAATTGAAATTCACGTAAAAGTTTTAGATATGTATGTTGAGTCGTCGATTGCTATAGCGCATATATTCTGACTTGAGAGTGTGTACGACATTACTAACTTATTTTTAGTTTCCTTTGTTGACCAATCATGACATATTTTGCTAGCATATTCCTTAATGGAAAGAAAAAAACTTCATTAATTATGGAAAAGGAAAAAAATACTCCCTTTAAGAGTCTCCGTTTGAAAGTCAAACTTTTTAAGAAAATGACATTTTTAGTAGTTTTTTATTAGTAAAATACTCCCTATGTCCCAAAATTATTGTCTTATTTTCCTTTTTCGTCCGTCCCAAAATAATTGTCTTGTTTGAAAGTTTCCTTTTTAGTACATCACTTTTACCACTTTACTCTTACTTTTTCTTCTTACTTTAATTTTGGACCATATATTCACGAGTTTTAAAGGAAACCACACACTATTACAATATTAATAATTCAATCAAATGTGTTTTCTTAAATTATGCGCCAAGTTAATTCAAACGATAATTTTGGGACGGATGGAGTAACACTTTTATGTTTTAATTTTTTAAAATGGACTCTTTAAGTGAAACATCTCAAAATTGAATATTGAACTCTTTGCCCGGAATGGAGGAAGTAGCTCATAAGATACTACCTTTGCATACTTATTGAAATTATAACTGAATCAAATGAGGTGGCATTAATTTGTTGCAGTTCTTGTTGATTTATCAGTGTTTAGCTAAATTTCTTGCAAAATAGATGAGTTTTGGAGGACAGACTGTTTTATGTGAGTTTTGTAGGAGCTCAATGTGAGTTTATGTAAGATGGGTTGTCACATTTTATATTGTTTAATATTCTTAAATATACATGTGAGTTTTGTAGGAGCTCAATGTGAGTTTATGAAAGATGATTTGTCATAATTTATATTGTTTAAGATTCTTTAATATACATATGAAGAGAAACCAAATGACTATTTTTTGTCTCGTGATTACTAATCCATTGGTCAAATTTGGAGGTTTAGAAACATGAGAAATATTTCATTTTCAAGTGCATGGATTTAGATTAGAGCTTTCTTTTAGCTAATGATTTTAGGCAAAAAATTGGTGTGTTAAGATGACTATATATATATATATATATATATATATATATATATATATATATATATATATATATATATATATATATATATATATATTTTGGGGCGAAAGTACATTATTACTTTTAATAAAAACAAATTTCTCCTTCGTCTCTTCTACGGGTTCTCGAGTCAATCAAAGAAGAGCCCTAACGAAGACAAATCATTTTGTCTGCTCTTCTCAGTTGAAGGAAGAAATTACATACGAATTGAAGGATCCAGCCTACTGCTACACAGTCGTGGATTCTCCAAATGATTTATGCTCCCTGACTGCTGACCTCACAAAATGGTTATCTAAAGTTGAGAGATTGATTTATCTCAAAACTTCTTATGGACTTAAGTCATTTCGTTCCTTTAGATTTACTTCTATGGTTGGGGTGTGGGGGATTGGTCCCACACTATTTCTTGATTTCTTATTTTCATAAGTATAATAATAATAAAGTATTAAACTCTCACTCAGTGATAAACTCTCTCCATTAAATTACTACAAAATTTTTTGTGCAATTATTGTTTCCTCAATGGAAGAATCTAAAATGGTGACGACAACGGTGGTGGTCGGAGGCAACATTTGGCATCTGAAGAAAGAATGAATTCAACAAACCTTAGAGATTTCCTGATGCCGTGAAAATTCACGTTGCACAACCTGATGCTTTTGGCATCAACAACCTGATGTCTGGATTTATCAACCTGATGTCTGGATTTTATAGCAACCTGATGCCTAGGTTTTGCATCAGCAACTTAATGCCTGAATTTGTCAACCTGATGTCTGGATTTTACAGCAACCTGATGCCTGGGTTTGACATCAGCAACCTGATACCTGAATTTGGTAGCAACATGATGCCTAGGTTTGATTGTTTGAATATCATTAATATTACAAAACATGTTCTTAAATAAAAAATAAGAGAAAACAACCATAAAAAATGAATAATCAAAAAATGATAAACCTAATATATAATTAAAATCATTGAAAAACTGGATTAGAGGACTAAAAAATTATTATATCAAAAAATATTGTACATCCATATATGTTAATGAAAAAATGATTATTATATTGTAAAAAGGTCAACTTATTCGTAAATTAATGTTTCAGTACATAGCAGTATATCACTGTTTGGTGAAATATGTTAGACCAAGAACAACAGAGCTCCCCACTTGGGGAGCTTAAGCTCCATTTTTTTCAATTTTATTACAAAAATGCCATTAAGCTCCCCACTTAAGCTTTTCACCAAAAACACTCTTCCAACAATGCACGATTCCAACACTTTTACATACACCATCTTTATATCCAATTAATTTAATATTTTTATATCTTACTTATATCAACCAATAATTTTGTTTATTCAATTTTATTTACATATTTCTTACATTAATATATTAAATAATAAAAATATTTTCGAAATTAGTAATAAATAAATAATTATTAATAAATTATTTAATAATTATTAATAAATTATTTAATAATTATGTTTATAATTTTAAAAATAGTAAAACAAGTACAATAATTAAGTAAATAATATTTTTTCCCAAATAAGTACAATAATTAGAATAGTAGAAAATATTAATATCTAAATATTTAATAACAATATTAAATATTGATTAAAAATCAAATTTAAAGAGGTGGAAGAGAGAAAAATGACTAGAAACTTGAAAAATTTGTAGAAAAAGTTTCTGATATCCAAATGAAACAAACCAAGTCTCTATTTATAGGTAAAAATGTGTACTTTAATTCAGGAAAAAAAAAATAAAAAAAAAATTAGTTTTTAAGGCTGAAAATTGGTCAAGAAAAGTTGGGGTGAAAAGTTTTTCGGTCCAATCAAAAAATGCCAAGTGGAAAGTGGAAAGTGAATGGTTGAAAGAGATGTCAGGCGGCTTCTCTCAATTCTTCACCAAAACGCACTGTTTTGGTTCTTTTTTTTGCCAAACTGTGTCGTTTTGGCTGATGAAAATTCCTTAAGCACTGAGAGCTTAAGATGCTCTCCCAATCCCTTTTTGCTTAGCTAAGCACCTGTTTAATCCGTTGTTATTTGGTTGAATCTGGCAAGCTCCCCATTAAGCATCACCGTTGTTTATGGTCTTATGATTAATTTTTTTCGTCCTTAAAAAACTGTTAAAACAATGCTGATACCAAAATTTGACATCATGATTTTTTGGTTTTTTTTATTGTTATGAAAAAACTGTAAAACAATCCTGATGTCAAGTCTTGGCATAAGCATTTTTGATTTTTTTTTTTGTCCTGAAAAAACTGTCAAAGCAGTGCTGATGCCAAGACATGACATCTGCATTTTTGAATTTTTTGTCCTTAAAAAACTGTCAAAGAAGTGATGATGCCAAGACTTGGCATCAGTATTTTTTGGTTTTTTTTTGTTATGAAAAAAATTTAAAAACAATCTTGATGTCAAGCCTTGGCATCAGCATTTTTTGTTTTTTTGTCCTGAAAAAACTGTCAAAGTAGTGTTGATGCCAAGACTTGACATCAACATTTTTTATTTTTTTAGACCAGATGATTTTTGTCTTAATTAATGATATTTTTGTCATTTAGCAACCAATTTGTAGTTATATGAAATGTCCAAAAAATTAATGGTCCTAGATAAAAACATATTTTTTGAAATTTGCCATAAAAAATAACTCTAAAATTTGTTGGAATAAGAGTGGAAAGGGCCAGTAAAACAAGATTTAGTGAATAAAATAAATGGTGTAGAAAATTAAATTAGATGACCAAGTGGTTGGCCAATAAGTGGTGAATAATAATAATAATAATAAATAAATAAATAAAAGTAAAAGATGGCCGGACATATCATAAACGAGATTCTCTCTCTCTCTTCTTTGAATGAAGACATAGTGCGATCGGACGTGTGTTGATCTTGGTGGCTTCTTTATGTGTTATCGAATTAATTCTACGAGATTCTCTCTTAAAAAATAAATAAATAAATAATGCGATCGGACCCTTTCCCCAAATTAAATAAAACATAGATATTTGAAGTTTGATCCATAAACAGAATCCTTAAACTAACAATATCACACCGACAAACAAAGTGGAAAAAGTAGAGCTTAAAGTGAAGCTAAGTTTGATCCAACATTAATCAATACCCATAATTAGCAAGCGAGGAATGTATACGATGTAGTCACCCTTGGCCTACTGTCCTTTCTGTCTCTATCTCCAGTCTCCACTCATCATTTAAAATTTAAAATTTAAAATTGATTCAATTAATTTTTTAGTCCATCAACTTTACAAAAATAATTTATTTGGCTCTAAACTAAACAATTAATTCTTTTGATCCTACATGTTGACGTTTACCATCAGATTCTCCCTCATCCCGTTAACGTTACTTTTCGTCAAATTATTTTTCAAAATACCTAAAGTACCCTCACCTATATCAATACACGATGAGGGTATTATTATAATTTTTGGATTCCTTCTTCATCTCAAAGAAAATTCCAATTCATCCTGGCGGTCGGCAACACTATTTCCATAAAAGTAAGCTCCCAAATTCACTAATTGTTTCTGTTGGCACCAATATAAGAGCCACTACTTTTTTCCCTCTCTCCCTTTTTTTTCTCTCTTTGTGTCTACATCTAAAACCCGATCTCGATTTTGACACAAACACCGATTTCATAGCCATTCAAACGAAATTAGATACATCTTACTTGAATCCGAGAAAAGAGGGTCGAATTCCAAACCATGGGTCTCGAATTTGCAAGTATGAGGAAAGATTTGTGCACAAGTCTTCGTTGGAGTTGGGATGGCGATGATGGCGAAGGGAGGGGGACTTGGTTAGAGACAGTGGCGGATGTACATTGTTGACTTGGGGGGCAGGTGCACCGCTCAGTTTTTTTTTTAAATTTAATTTTACTATGTAAAACAACGTCGTTTTACAGAGTGACATCGCTCAATATTTTTTTCCTCAAATCTAGGGTTACTTTGCACACCGCAAACCAAAAAATCAAAGCGGCGAAAAGAAAACTTGGGAGACTGCGAGTCTGGGACACGGACGGAAGCGGGAAGCAGACTAGCAGAGCTTGAAGCCGGAAGCCTGAAGGTGGAGGTGGACTGGTGGAGGAAGAGTCGAAGAGGAGTAAAGCTGTAGAGGACTGGGCAACGCAGCTACACACAGGAGTAGGCGAGCAGCCGAACAGGAGTGCAAGACCACCGACGACGAGTCCGAGTCGACGACGAGCAGCAGACTTGGTAATTTACTTTCTTTGTTTCTCAACAGACTTCAATTCTGCATAGGAATACCGAATATTTTGAAATTTGAATTCATTTTGAAGCAATTTTTTTTAGGTTCTGTACTTTTGTTCTGTAACTTCTGTTTTTACAAAATTCTGCATAGGAATACCTAATGTTTTTACTTTCTGTTCTGTAACTTGACTAACTTCTGTTCATGTGGGAATTGGGATTTGTGGGGTTTTGACTTTTGACAAAATCATTAAACAACTTCTTACTCCAAAGTCCAAAGTCCAAAAATAGAAAATTCCAAATCTAATTATGATTTCAACTTTCAAGACTTGATATTAACTGATAAACTGAATGTGGGGTTCTTTGAAAATGAATTAAACATTTTTTTGTCATTTTGTGTTGATTAACTGATTTGATAGTTTAATTGGTAAATTTGTTGGAATTGTTTATATTTTTCCGAAATTAGGGCTTTTGATTTTTGAATTTGACTATTTGAGGTTAAAGTCTATGATGAATTTGCTGGAATTTGTTTGTATGTTGCGTTAGAGTCGCATTGTTGGGAATTAAAGTCTATGATGAATTTAATTTTTGAAACATATTAATATGATAAATGACTATTAATTTAAGGCTTTTGGTCTTTTTAACAGGGTTTGACGTTATGCTTTTGAGGGAATATGAAGAGAATTTTTAATAAATTGGCAGAAATTGGAACTAGTTTATTAGGAGGGGGGTTGAACTGGGTGCTTCTAGTGGTGCATCTGCTAGTACTCAAGAGCCTATTTCCATAACTTCAACTAGAAAAGATTTTGTTGATGTGAATAGTCTTCCTTCAAATCCTGCAGAACGGAAAAACGATACATGAATTTCACCCAAACCAAGTTGATCAAGTTAGAAGAGCTTATCTGTTAAAGGGGCCTTGTCAACCCCGTGGCCATAATTTCCCTCAGAAAAAGATAGGAACTAAATTGCACCATTTTAATCCAGATTGGTTTGATCAGTATGCTAATTGGTTAGAGTATAGCATGAAAGAAGATAAAACATATTGCTTGTGTTGTTATTTGTTTAGTAATCAAGTCACCAATCAAGGTGGTGGTGGGGCATTTGTAAATGAAGGTTTTTCTGCTTGGAATAAAAAGGATAGGTTGGATTTGCATGTTGGTGCAGTTAATAGTTCCCATAATTTGTCATTAAAGAAGTGTGAGGATCTAATGAGACAAGAGCAATCTATTGTAGTTTGTCTTTATAGACAATCAGACATTGAAAGAAATGAATATCGACTTCGATTATGTGATTCGATTACAACCTGTAGATTTTTATTGCACCAAGGGTTGACTTTTCGTGGTCATGATGAGAGTGAAGGTTCTTCGAATAGAGGGAATTTTCTTGAAATGATGAAGCATATGACTATTCGTGATGAGAAAATGCATAATCTTGTTCCTAAAAAAGCTCCAAAACTAAATTGCCAAATGGTTGCTCCAAGCATTCAAAAGGATATTGTTAATTGTTTTGCTGCAGAAATAGTCAAAAAGATAATTGAAGAGTTTAAAGATGATTTTTTTTTTCATTGATGGTGGATGAATCTAGTGATGTATCTGATAAAGAACAAATGGGTGTGGTTTTGTGATTTGTCGACTCATGTGGGAATGTGAAAGAGAGGTTTATTTGTGTAGTTCATGTGATGGAGACTTCTGCTTTGTCTTTAAAATTTGTTATTGATAATTTGTTTGTTGATTTCGGGTTGAGTTTGATGAAAATTCGGGGTCAAGGCTATGATGGGGCAAGTAATATGAAGGGTGAATTCAGTGGGTTGAAGACTTTGATTATGAATGAAAATCCGTATGCATGTTATGTTCATTGTTTTGCCCATCAACTTCAATTAGCTCTTGTTGTTGTGGCTAGAAAACATGTTGCTATTGTAGATTTTTTTAGCATGATTTCCACCTTAATGAATGTTGTTGGAGGTTCTTGTAAACGTAAAGACATGATTCGACAGAAACAAGCAGAAAAAGTGACAGAAGGAATCAAAAGTGATATAATTGAGGCAGGAACATGATTAAATCAAGAGTTAAGTCTTCAGAGGGCCGCCGATACACATTGGGGATCTCATCATAAGTCATTGTTGAACTTAGTTAATTTGTTTTCTTATGTTCGTGAAGTTCTTGAAGTTGTTTCATGTGATGTTCCTGATACAACGAAAAGAGCTCAAGCATTTGGTCTATTGAGATATTTGCGATCATTTGATTTTGTCTTTAATTTGCAATTGATGTTGCTTATATTGGGGTTCACAAATGATTTGTCATTGGCTTTGCAAAGGAAAGATGAATATATTTTGAATGCTATGACACTTGTGAAAGTAACTAGGATGCGATTGCAAACAGAAAGATATAATGGATGAAAATCTCTTCTAGGTAAAATCAGTGCATTTTGCAATAAGCATGAGATTGATTGCTTGAACATGAATGATTACTATGTTAATCCTTGCAATCCTCGGCGTAAAACAAACATTTCTAACGAATTTCATTATCGTGTGGAATGTTTTTATGCCATTATGGATCAGCAGCTTTTGGAGCTTAATGATCAGTTCAATGAGGTCAATTACTTCTTTGTGTTGCTAGTTTGAGTCCAATTAAAGGTTTTGCTAATTTTAGTGTTACAGCATTGACAAGAATGACTCAGTTTTATCCTCATAATTTTTCTATATATGAATGTATGACTCTTCAGAATCAACTAGAGACATATATTATTGATGTGCGATTAGACGACCTATTCAGTCAATTGAAGGGGCTTGGTGAGTTATCTGCATTGCTAGTACAAACAAACAAATACTTGTCGTACCCGCTGTTGTATCGACGTACTTTTGAAGTTAGCGTTGATTTTGTCAGTAGCTACAGCAAACGTGGAAATATGCTTCTCTGTAATGAATATTGTCAAGATGGATTTACGAAATCGAATGTCCGATTAATTTTTAAATGATTCTCTTGTATGTTTTATTGAAAAAGATTTGTTAATGAGTGTTACAGATGACAATGGACAATGTAATTCAACGT
Organism: Codonopsis lanceolata; assembly: GCA_013146195.2. Lineage (NCBI taxonomy): Eukaryota > Viridiplantae > Streptophyta > Magnoliopsida > Asterales > Campanulaceae > Codonopsis > Codonopsis lanceolata. The sequence goes on along the minus strand of CM028377.1, from coordinate 61,881,306 downwards.
TTTCAACGTATGAAAACGCGTAGGGGACAATTGTAATTTCCAAAAAATTTATGTAATAGTACTAATTTGTGACACCGCCGAAGTTTATCTCTGGATCCGCCACTGGTTAGAGACTAAGAGACGATCGGTGTTCGTTATATGTGGATAGCGGTGGGGTGGAGATTTCGTTTTTGGTGGCTTTGGGGCTGATCGATTTGGTCACTCATTCTTCTTTTCATGCTGCCTTCTAGTTCATAGTGGGATCAGGCGTGGAATGGTTGGCAACTTCTGCTATTCTTCCGTCTAATTGGAAAGAGGTGGGCACGAAGTGATTCATCATGGTCAAAGATAAGTCGCCAAGGTAAGGTTAGTGCATCCACGCAGAGCAGTCGGCTATTCCTGCTTCTTCTGTACTACTTCAAAAGATTGATCGAAACCCTTATCTTTCTGGAACTAATAAGCTAGGACTGGAATTGCCGGTTCCTAGAATCGATTAATAACAAAAAGATTCATGACTACTGGATTTCAGACGAAGAGCTTGGCCGAAACACACACACAATGCCTTTAATTTTGTCAAAAGTACATATATTTCTCTCTCTCTCTCTCTCTCTCTCACATACACACGACATTTTTATTGTCAGCCGGTCATGTGCTTACCAACACCCTAATTGGCAAAACACACCGGTACGGTTCACCATGACCGGTCGTATATGTTCTTGATGATTACCTTATTCTTTTTTCAATTCCCTTCGATTCTCCCATGTTAACCGTTTATATAAATCTTTCTTCAATTCCCAATCTGAGGGGCTTTTTGATATCATTTGAGTTATGACAGACAACAATATATACATATATATTTGATCACGCAAAATCTGTGGTGACTTTTTCGTTTTGTCCACGTAAGAAACAAAGGTGGCTCGGTCTGCTCGTTCCTGCATTGTAACCTGCACAAGACAAATAAAACGCCATTAAGGAGTCGGGGGTGCCCCGGATGCGTCTCGCGCCCCGCGCTCCATTGGTTAGGGGAATGCGGCGTGCGGATGCGGACACCACGCTTTCCATTCCATCCTCCCTTGTCTAGGGGAAGACGAAATTAAAAAATGCGGAAATGATGCTGTCAAAAAGCGCGTTGAATACGCCTCGGTCACTTCAGTGAATTTTTGGTCCGTTGTGGGAGCTATGGGTTTTCTGTGTCAGGTTATCCATTTTTTAGGGGATAACAAGATACAGGAAAACATCACCCTTTCATTCAAATTTTCCCTTGTGTAGGGGAAAATGGAAAGTGCAAGAAAGGATGTTGCGGGCCCCACTATAGACTTTACAAAAATTGTCTTATGGCCTATTTCGGATCACTATGAGTGCTTTGGGTTTTCTATATCAAGTTATCCCTTTTTTAGGGGATACCAGGATATAGGAATATATCACCCTTTCATTCACATTCTCCCTTTTGTAGGGGAAAACAGAAAAGTGCAAGGAGAGGATGTTGCGATGCCTCACTGCGATCCAAAATGTTTTAATAGAGTCGTCATCTTTATTTTAAGGAAGAAATAAAGAAAAAAAAAAATAAAACCATAGATTGCAAAAACGGGTTCGGAGGCTAAGTTACGAGCTAGGAAGGTGCTAGGCACCCAACTCGCCCTTTCGGTCTCACAAAACAAGTTTTTGGCTAAAGTATACTTTTTTGTTATATTTATCTAGCAAATAAATAAAGCATTAACTACCTACAAATACATCCATATTTACATTATTTACGGACTTGCAGCCGTCTCCTTTCAATAATTACAAATACATTTAAAAATATTTGGTCATAATAATGACTCTTTTTAATGTTATTTTCTAAATAAATCCAGGCAGCACAACGACTTATATTTTTACATTTGGCCGGATGGAAAATAGTTTTTTAAATAAATAACGCTATTAAAGGCTCACCTTTTAGAGGGTGGTGTGCTCGCTCAGTCCTTCTCGAGAGAGGGAGTCTTTTTTTTTTTGCTTTGCTGCTGCTGCTGCGGTTCGGGCAGAGTAACTGCTTCCAAAAGTTGCTTCTGGGCACCGTGAAACGAGCGGAACAACTGCTTGCTTTTTTGCTGCTGGCGGAAATCGGGCAGAACAACTACTTGTTTTTGGTTGATTTGGCCTTTTTACTCGGGCAGAGCAACTGCTCTTTCCGAGGGTTTTTGGACTGGGGGAGTAGGGTGGATATCTAGCTGGGGGGCTAAGGACCACTTTAACCGGTTAGATTTGCTTTTAGAGGAGTTTTGGCAGGACTTCGAGGCTTTATAGGAGGCCCCGCTCACTATCGCTCGATCGCTCACTAATCTCGCAGCGTAACAACAACGCTGAAAGATTTGGGGGTATTTTCGGTGTGCTGAAAGCGAACCCTGGGGCCTCTATTTATAGGCTGAGAGAGGGACATCGAGGGAATTACTTTTCCTCTCTGCGTGCTTGAATTCCTTGTATAGAATGCCAGAAGAATTGCACATTACACGAACTGTAGCACTCCTGTAGCAAGTTGGGACTGCACTGTAGCAAATCTGGGCACTGCCATAAGGCTTCTTGGGCGCCGCGCCAAGCTCCCATTTAGGCAGCGCCAATTGTTCAATCTTCAGTCCATTTTTGACGCTTTAGCCCCTGCATTTTACTGTTTTGTGCATCCTACTTTATCTTTTGCATTTTTAATCCCTATAACTTGACATTTGTTAAGTTTTAACAGGTCTTGATATCACATGCCAGAGTTACATACCAGGGGTACGAAATTGGGGTGTCTACAGAGCCTCTCAACGATGGAGTCTACGGGTAACCCGAAGCTTACTGAGTAGACGAACATCATTGATAAGAAATAGATTCTCCAATTTCGCGCAATTATAACGGGGGAGAGATGCAATAAATAGTAGTTATAATTGTTGATTTTTATGTTAAATTTATATCTGATCAGTACATTACATTAGTTTTATACTTCTGGCTAATCGGGCTGCGTATCGATTAGCGTGGCAACCGTATAGAACTTTGCCTTGTATAGTTTTTGTAGGACTTTTTCGTGGTTCGCGGAAGACTCCTTCTAAGCTTCACCTAAGACACTGCTCAAAGCTTAAGATCGGTAGACCTCGTGTCCAGCTGATCTGCTTCAACGTGTCCTCTCCAGCAAAAAGCTAACTGGATTAATTCAAACTTATTCATATATATTATTTGAATTAATCCAAGTCATTCCCTGACATGTCAAGCCGCCGAAAGCAACTTTCCGAAAAGCAGAAGACTTTTCGATGAAAGCGAAAATCGGTGTCCCTACTTCGCTACATCTCTCGGATCGACACCATCGCCCACCTTTTTGAAGATATCGAAATGATTATCCGCTCTAGATAAGCTGGGAAGACGAAAATCCTTGATCGACCCCCATGCATTTAATGCATTTATGAATAAATGTTGAAGTCTTCGCCCTCTCCAACGGATTCTTTTGAAATGCACTGCTATTATACTCGCCATTGAAGATGGAACAAAGAGACAAGTGCGAATCAATCGAATACTTAAATAATTGCTCTGAAACTTCATAACTCCAAGTCTTTCACCTCGCATTCAATAGATCCTTAAGGATCTAGAAGTCCTCGTCGACAACAAGAAGTCTGCTCATCAACATTTATTGCTTTATTCTTCTTGTTGTTAACTTCCATTAACTATATTTCGCACTATTAAATATCTTGTATTTACAGATATTTAATTCCCTAGACTCCAAACACAAGTCAATATTTTGTACACGATCCATTAGGGATATTCTTTGTAATTGATCTAAGTGGAAAACATAGTGCACAATTTAAATCCAAGGTTGGCGGTGGTGGGCGTAGCACTCATTATAGTGTGAACCATCCCAAAATACTTGTGTTATTTTCCTCTCGTCACTATTACTTGAACCGCTTCGCTTTCATTGTTTATATTATCCATTTCGAGTAACTTAAGTAATCTGTAAAAGGTCTGGTAGTCCTTATCGGCAAACCTGGAACAACTTTCTTGAAGGTCTTCCGCTACTTGATTCTTTTCATAGAATGCAAGTAACTTTCAAGGAACTTACTTAAAAGTTTTTAAAGTGTTAATAAGCTATTCAACCCCCCCTTCTAGCTTATTATTGTGCTCATTGGGACCCACAATAATGCTGCAGTTTATAATGCTAACCAAAACTCACATATCCTAGACATGTTTAGTCGGTTATAGCAGGTTATCGTAGTTTTTTAGCAGATATGCAAATTGAATGCTCTAATGGTCGAACCTACTAAAGCAGGCTGCCTACGTATCCCTTAATAAAGGAAATTAGACCAAACGTAGTTTGGGCTAGGCCAAAACAAGCATGCTGCGATGATCGTGCCTACCGAAATAAGCTGCCTACGTATCCTTATCTAAGGAATCAGACCGAACGTAATTCGCACTAAATGCCGACAAACAAGTGCTGCGATGGTCGTGCCTACCGAAATAGGCTGCCTACGTATCCTTAGCCAAGGAATCAGACCAATCGTAGTTCACCACTGGGGCAAACAAACAATGATGGGCGGAATGCAATGTCTCCTCAGGAACTCAGCCTTCGTCGGAGAACAAAAGTCTTTCCCTCTGACCCGGGGTTGCAGCCCCTTTAGGGAAAGTTTCCAAACCACAAATCATAATGCATGTCGTATCCTTAAAGGGTCGAAACCACCTTCGCGGAACACGACGGCGGAATGCATTGCCTCCTTAGGAACTCAGCCTTCGTCGGAGAACAATAGCCTTTCCTTCTGACCCGGGGTAGCAGCCCCTTCAGGGAAAGTTTCCAAACCACAAATCATAATGCATGTCGTATCCTTAAAGGGTCAAAACCCTTCGCGCAACACGATGACGGAATGCATTGCCTCCTCAGGAACTCAGCCTTCGTCGGAGAACAATAGCCTTTCCCTCTGACCCGGGGTTGCAACCCCTTCAGGGAAAGTTTCCAAACACGGATTACATTAAGGGCTGATCATTCTTCTTGGGGTTACGCCCCGCAAAGAGATGATCCTACGCTACTTCTATAAAGCAGGAAAATGCTGCATCCTCAGGACCTTAGTCCTTCGTCGAATGCGATGGCGAAATGTATCGTCTCCTCAGGAACTCAGCCTTCGTCGGAGAACAATAGCATTTCCCTCTGACCCGGGGTTGCAGCCCCTTCAGGGAAAGATCCGACAACCAGGTGGAACACATAATGCATGCAAAAGGTAAAATACTTTACCTTTGCTTACCATTGCTTTGCTTTTGCGACTTCTGCCGCATTTGCTGCATTTTCCGCTTTGGCTGCATTTGCGGACTTATGCTGGGGATTTTTTTTTTGCTGTATTTCCGGCTTTTGCTGGAAATCTTCCCCTTTTTGTTGCTTCATTTCCGGCTTTAGCTGGAAATTTTCTTCTTCTTGCTGCTGCTATTTCCGGCCTTAGCTGGAAATTTCTTCTTTTTGCTACTGCAATTTCCGGCTTTAGTTGGAAATTTTCTTTTTTTTGCTGCAATCTCCGGCCTTGGCTAGAAATTTCTTCTTTTGCTGCTATTTCCGGCTTTAGCTGGAAAATTTTCTTTTGCTGCAATCTCCGGCCTTAGCTGGAATTTTTTCTTTATCTTTTGCTGATGTTTCCGGGTTTAGCTGAAAAAATTTCTTTTCTTTTTGTTGGTCGCATGCACATATTTTCCTTGCATTTTTCTTTTTGCATGCATTTTTTTTATTTTTTTCTTTTCTTGCTTTGCATTTTTCTTTTATGCATGCTTTATTTTCCTTTTGCATGCTTGCATTTTTTTTCTTTTTTTTATGAATGCTTTATTGTTTTTTTTCCTCTACAGAATGTTACCTTTGTCACCGATTTTTCTGGCTTTTCTGCTCATTTTGCGGCTGATATGTTGGGGATATGGACTTTACTTTGCCTTTGGATGGATGACCACTAATTTTGGTTAACAAAGTTAACTTTGTTAACTTTTCGTTAGACTTCAGGGGTCATTTTGCAGCTTTGGAATTTTGAGGACTTTAGTGCAGAACTTTCAAACTTTGGAGGGAGAAAAAGGAAAAATTCCCTTTTCCTCCCTTAAGTGGACGGGAGGCCAAGGAGTGAAGCTACTGCTTCACTTCTTCATTTCTCTACTTCTCTGCTTTCCGCTTACATTGTTGCTGTTTGGCTTATTTCTTTCATTTTTGCTCATTTTCTTAGTTTTCTTCCGCCAATTTGCTTGTCTTCCTTAGCAGATGGCTTCTTCATCGCGATCTAGGAAGGAGAAGGCTCCAATGCACCGGAACCAGGCAAGAAGAGGAAGGAACTCCCTCTTTTGGTTTGGAATTACGTCAAATATCGCTATTCCAAAGATGATTAGAATAACCTTCACCGCGATTGGAACACCCACGTGTCCAATCTTCCAAATTTGGCTGTAAGCTTCTTCTTTTCTAAACCCATTTGGATACATTTTCAGATCTGCTAGATTTTTGCACTGCTTTGGCTAGTTGGAGCATTTCTGACCCTGCTTATAATGCTTATGCATGCAATATATATGCTAAAATGATGCAATTTCATGAAATTTATGCAATTTATTTTTACGATGTGAAAGGATTGAAATCGAGGGATTAACCCTCGGCATGAAAAAGGACCCGACCCTCGGCATAAAGAGGTCCCACTAGGCCACACGTAGGCAGACCATTCACTCCCAAGATAAATCACTCCAGCCTCGGCATCGTGACCCTTGAGCCCCCGACAGATCACTCCTCGGCCCCGCCACCAAATCGGTCTTCATAAATCCTCAACCTCGGCAAATAACAAAAGCTTGGAAACCACTCGGCCTCGGCCTCAGACCAATCATTCACCCCGACAAACCATTTCCCTAGGCCCGAGAAAACCGCTGCACGCCAATACCCACTCTCTGACAAATGCACAGTTCACTCATTCCTGACTAAGCCCTCAACGCATTTAATAATGGCCGCTTTATGCTCCCCAATAACAAACTGCCACGTCGCCATAAACTTCAGGTATAAATATGAGAGCCCATATTCAGGGCAAGGCAAGTAATTTCAGCGATATTATAACTCTCTTATCACAGCTTCCTATCAAACAATTATCACGGCTTATTTATTACCAAAACTCTACCGGAAATCTGACTCATACGCCGGAGGGTTATAGTTGGGCCAACCCGACACCTTAAGGATGTTTATTGTTTATATTGTGCAGGTTAATCGCTGGACGAACAAGAAGCTGCCACATCATCCTCGCTCACACGTGGACGTCAAGACAAGATCACCACACATTTTGCGTGATCACGATGCATGATTTAACTAGTGTGCACTATTTGACCCTGCAATGCATGATTTATATTCTTAATGCAATTTGGCTATATGATGCATGCTTTATGCTGAAAAAACATTTTAATATGATGCATGCCTATGAAATCGATTTTTTGAAAATATGATGCATTTTTTTGGGGCACATTCTCGGATACATGCAAAACATAACATTTTATGCGATAAAATTCATTTTTATGAGATGCTTATGCTGCATAGACATGACAAATGCCACGGAAATATTTTCTTTTCATGATTTGTGACTTTTTTTCTTTATTTTTGCGAATGCTAAAATGCAGTTATTTAGGCAATAAATGCAAATGATAAATGGCTAATGCATGCATATATCATTTTATTTATGCAAATGCAAAAAATAGAAATTTTATGGGATGCTTGCTAATATGATGCATAGGCATTTTTTTATGCACAAGAAAATACAAAAATGCAAGTCATATATTTTACATTTTTTTATGATGCTGAAAATGCAAACATATTTTTGAATGCAAAAAGATGCACTTTTTTAGAGATGCTAGAAGATACAAACCAATATTTTTGAATGCTAAAATGCAATAATAAAAATTATTATCATTTTCTTTTTTCTTTTAAAATGCTCAAAATATTTTAAATGCAAAAAAGATGCATTTTTCTTTTTCAAATTTTTTGAATGCAATGAAAATTTTTCTTTTCAAAATTTTTGAATGCAAATGAATTTTTTTTCTTCAAAATTTTTGAATGCAAATGGATTTTTTTTTTGAAATTTTTGAATGCAAGTGCAATATGGAGATTATTATGCAAACATTTTATTTATAATATGCAACATGCTTATTTTTAATAATGTGTGCAGAAAATAAAAGGATAGTAAATTTACCTCTTTTTTTTTTTTTTTCCTGATATGCCATTTTCTTTTTGCAGATGCGGACGCCCTTGAAACAGATTCGGGCCACCTGTGCCAATGTTGCTGACATTTATAGTTTGTTGCCCGAGGCGGCACATGTTTTGATAGAGGGCTCCTGCTTCAGCACTTTTCTGCGGGCTTTTGGTTCCTTCCACAACTATCTCCCTATTTACGAGGTACTGAGGGATTACTGGTGGGATACTACCCAACACTTTTCATTTTAGTTGGGGGGAGGCAACTATGACCCCTTGTGATTTTGCTGCTACCACTGGCCTTCCTACCAGCATTGGTAGGACTCTGGCGCCTGACTACACTCTCCGTCAGCGCTATGACGAGGTGGAGGACCTTCTGGGTTTTGAGCCCGAGTATAAATTGGCGGATGAGGTCCTTATTGGCAGCGTGCGGAAATGGCTCTTAGATAATGCCGGGTGGGTTCCAGAGAATGATCCCGTGGCCATAGCTCGTGTTGCCAGAGCATTTATATTCTTTTTCCTTGGCACGTCACTTTTTGCCAATTCCTCCACCACTCTGAGGGTCTCCATTTTGGCATGCCTGGCAGACTTTGATGATATGGCTAGTTATGACTGGGGGCAGGCAGGCCTGGCCGAACTTTATGCCTCAATGGATAAGGCTAGCTGCAAAGACTCACCAACCCTTAATGGATTAGCCCCGGCGTGGGAGGTATATTTTCTTTCCCTGCCTTTTTTTTTTTGATGCATATATTTTTTTTTGCAGCATATTATTTCTTTTTGCTGATGATTTTTTTAATACTCTTTTTTTCTTGCAGGTTTGGACCTTTTCCTTTTTCCATTTCACACCGGGCCGGTTGGTGCAGCGTTATCACAAGCCACCATATTTGGCTAAATTCGTGGATGAGAACAGGGTTCGGATAGAGCGAGACATCAGATACTTGAACATAGACTGGGTGCGGGAGCGCATTGTTGGTTCGAGCGCAGGCACCGTGCACTTCCTCCCCTGGCAAGGCCTGATAGGTCATTATGCTGTCACCTTGGAGATGAGCCGCTGCAGGATACTGATGGTATCTATTATGGTTGACTCGCTGTATATGGGCGAGCGGGTCAATCGCCAACATTCTATTCTTTTGACTCCCCCAATTGCGCCTCCTATGCCTCCCATGTGGGTAATTGCGCCAGATTTTCTGCCAAATAGGTATTAGTACCTGGCGAAGTTTCCTATGCCTCTGAGCGACTTCCCGCATATGGCATACGAGGACTGTGCTCCATCCTCCCCCTGGTCCTATGGCAGCCAGGCGTGCTTCAGATGCTTCTGCTAAGCCGAGGCCTTTTATTCCAGCCCTGGATGAGCATATGGAGTTCACTAGTCCTGACGATGCTTTCTCCACCTTTAGATATCATCGAGGTAGCAGGATGGTGGAGGAAGTTCTTCCTGATGCTGACATTCCTGAGGAGTGCCAGGTCCCAGAGCAGGCTCGCTCGGTAGACACATTTCATTTCTGCATCTTTATTTTTTCCATCATTTTTTTATTTGCATTTTTTATCATGCATATATTTTTTGGAGACTAATATATCTTCTTCTTTTTTTTGCTGTCTCATTTTTTTTCTTTTCAGGTGAATGTGTCCACCTACAAGAAGCTACTCCGGGGCTTTTTCAGCATCAACAAGCTTTACCAAAAGCTTGTGGACGAGTTTTCCTGCCGAGGGAGCGATGCGGTATGGCAGACCAGGCGCCGAGATGATGATGACAATGATGATGATGCGGCCGGATCGAGTCGCGCTCGGGGCAGAGGACGAGTATATAGGGCTGGCGGCAGAGAGGGCCCTCGAGTCATGGGAGGCAATTTGGATAGAAATCAGTCTTCCCGTGCCCATTAGCTTTTAGATACCTGCACTTATTAGCTTTTCTATTCTTTTTTTCTTTCTTTCGTACCAAAATCTGTACAAATATTTATTTTATTCAATGCAATATAATTTTATATGATACAAGAAATTAAAATGCAAACTCAATACTCATGCACAAAATAAGGCTAGATCAATATCTAGGGGTAATGGCACGCTGTAGTTTTAAAAAAGGATTTTAGAAAAATACACCTTCGGGCTGGATCGGGCTTTTTTGAGAATCTGCGGGGAGGAAGAGGCATCCGCCTCCTTCCGTGCTGGAATTCATAATTGGTGCAAGGCTATTTTTTATAGCCCCTTCCATTCTTTCTTCGCGCTCAGACAGAGCAACATGCAATGGTCGGAGCCGAAAATACCAGGACACTAGGCTGTTTTGAGGGAACAGTGGGCAGAGCTTGGCGCCACCCATAAGGGTTCTGGGCGCGGCGCCAGGGGGCATTTAGGCGACACCAGGAGCTTCTCTGTGCAATCCCTATTGAACACTGTTTACCTACTGTGCTCAGAAATCGTCTGTTTCTTCAATTTTTCAGTATAAATGGCGGACGAGGGAGTGTCTATTTTTTATCAGCTCATTTGCCTTCTCACTTAAGCTTTCATTCTTTCTTTTGCTCAGCTTTGCCCTCTTTTATCAGATAAACTTTCGCATTTCTCCCAAAATGGCTGCACCAGCTCATACAACATTGGAGATGGAAATTTATGAAAATGCGCTGGATTTCTGGATCCTTTCCATGCGATTAGATGAACGTGATTGGTTTGAGCACATTTATGGGTACAGGTGCCTGCTGTCTTGGCGGACCCTTTATATAAATTGGGATATGCTGTGAGGAGCTTCCAGGTTCTGGTCACCTCAGGACCACCTTTTCAATTTTGGCATGAACGAGATGTGCCCCACTTTTGAAGAATTTTGTGCTATGGTGAGGATGGCACCTTCTGGTCCTATTGTCGTGCCTTCTCATCGGAGGCATCCATACATGGCGATCAGGGAGCTCTTTGGCACCACTCGCTCTGCTACTCCAGGTTTTTACAATGGAGTAAATTTTAATCTAACCGTCCTTCCTGGGGCCTTTACAGAGTTCAGGGAGGATGACCATGATTATTTGAGGCGCCGGTTGTCAGCTCTTTTTCTTTGCCTTGTGGGGAGATACCTGCTGGTGGGCCAGCCCGGATATATCGATGTGCGGGTCGTGGACCTAGCTTTGCAGGCTCGAGATCGCCGGGTGAACATTATCCCGGTGATCTTGGCAGAGACTTTGGCGGGCATGGATGCCTTTGCAGCTGGCAATGAGCTACTTCCTTCTGGTAGCCCTCTTCTGATCCACATGTGGTTGGAGGAGCATTTTAATTGGGTGATGGGCCCAGTGCCGCCGGGAGCACGGTATGATCCAGGGCTTTATGGCTCTCGCGGTCATTATCCTCAGACCAATTTTTTGGAGACTGACTGGGTCGAAAGTTTTTTGCGTAGGGGCTCCATGGATATAATATGGGTCATCAGCCACTGGCAGATCCGACACTTTCTTCTGTACTCCAGGGTATATACCCAGGTTGTTTTTCTGGGTATTGAGCGTACCTCTTTTTATATGGTAGATAGGATCTTGCGCCAATTTGGCGAGGTAGCTCATTCGACTCGGCGAATCTGGCGGTGGAATTTGAGATAAGTAGGGACACAGCCTTGTTATCCAGAATATGTGGCAGCAGGACTTTGATACGCTACAGGTGGCCTACCTCTACTCAGATTACATGCTCCTTTCCCATGAATATTTATCATGGATCATGGTGGGCTGGCGGCGCCACCGTAATTAGGCGTGGGCAGAGGCAAGCTATTTGGGCCATCGCATAACTAGCGGCATAGATGCTCACCTGATGGAGATAGGCGAGGACATAGAGAGTTCGGGGCTAGTTGTTCCCCAGGCTCTGCAGGAGGAATTTAGGCGGGTGGTCTTGGTACCCGAATGGCTCCCGGTCCAAATGAGACGGGTCCTAGCAATGCGCCCCCTCGACTGAGCAATGCGAGCCGGCAGCATAATCCTTAGGAACCTGAAGTGGTTGTCCCTCCCCCTCAGACTGGATGGGGCACTGCCCTAAGGAATGATGCCGCTGGTCCAAGCAATACGGCTATCTAGGACAATGAAGATGCCGACGATGAGAAAGAGGACACTTCTGGGGGCTCTCATGCTGGTGAGACTAGAGCCTCTTCTGCGCCTCGCATGAAGGGTATATGGGCCCGGCTGGGCGGACGCCGCAGGCACTAATAGACCACTTCGGGGCTGAGCTGCAAACGAAGGATAGTTGGGGGGATCAAGGGGGTAGAAGTAGCAAGATAATAGATATGTACAGGCAAATAATGCATAACATAAATATCTTAAGCAGTTATTCCTAAGTTGCACCTTAGGACTTTATATTATACTTTGATATTTTAATGTGAGCTTTTGTCGTGGTTTTTCTCTTTTCTTTTGCCAGCCGAGACTCTGCAGGCTGAAGACCGGAGGTCGGATGCTGAGGATTCAGAAAGTGCGTTCCCTCCTATTCTCTCCTGATTTTTCATCTTTTTTTTAATTATATTTTTTTTTCATGCTCTAATATTTGCCTAGCCCACCCTTTCGGGTTTTCAACCTAGCGAGCCCTTATTTCTCCTTTTTGTTTTTTTATGCTCTAATTTTTGCATAGGCTGCCCTTTCGGGTTTTCAACCTAGCGAGCTGGAGAGGGAAGCAACTGCCAGATAGATCAGCTCAAGCATAGTACCTTTTGAGCTTGTCGAGGTTGAAGAAGTGAACAGATCTTCTCCTTCTTGGTTTGTGAGAATCCGCCCTCTGACGGATTTCTTTGACAACCTCTGATTCGTCGGAGGTTTTAAGAAAGCATGACTTTATTCGAAGGCTCAGGCTGTGAGTTTCCAGCCTCTGGGCAGGACTACCTCCATGCCATAGGCTAGAGAATAAGGGAGTAGCCCGGTGGGTGTGCGGATTGAAGTGAGGTAGCGGAGAGGAGCTAAGCGGG